>JALBCR010002420.1:45000-169309 GCA_030710515.1 Abscondita cerata | reverse complement strand
ATTCATTCGGGTTCACGAATAATTGCATAGAGTTAGGTGGAATATCCGAAGGAAACTTGAATTTATTTTAATAATAAGTTCCGGTAACAGGATATTGTTTGTTACCCACCCCTTTCGTTTAGTTGACAGGAATAACGCCTGCGTTGTTAAAACTTACAAATCAATAAGAAAAAATTCCCGTAGCATCAATCTCTATATTCCGTTCTCTTACGAGGTGAACGTAAGCAAATGTCTTCATGGCATAAAGCTATAGTTGACACGAACAGAAGCATTGAAGAATATGTTTGAAAATGACTTACGTCGCCGGAACAAGAAAAAAAATTGTTAAGCTTTCCTTTCTGATCGTTTATCTTATTTTTTCTTCTTACATATTTTTGTATAAAAAATAAATAATTTAGGTATTTTGTTATTTATTGGGAAAACAATACTATAAATCTCAACTGACAACGCAGATGCTCAATATCTGGAAATATACTACCTAATAATTTTCCTTGTCGTATTTTATTTCGGTCCATCTCAACATGCAGTAATAGGTTTAACGTTGTAGCAAAACTAGCACTGACCAAAGGAAATTGTTGCCAACTGTAATAATTTATTGTAACGCGAAATATTGTCTGATCCGTTCCATTTTCGTAATTTACATGATTCCTACAAAGACTGCAAAAGCTTTCTAAGAATTCTTATAAAAAGAGCGGTTACATTACAACAAACGTCCAACTGTACGTCAGAAAATAATCGCGGACAATTCTTGAAAAGAACGTTCAGACAAATTGATTTTGGTTTAAGATACAGAAATTTTCTATTAGTTCTTTAAATGTCAGAATTGAGCCTTATAAAATTTATAGGAAAATATTTATTTAATCAAATAATTTCTAACTTTGAAGTAAGTGCTTTTCAATTTTATTATAAAAATGTAGATTTTACATAGTTTAAAAAATTAAAATCATAAGATCATCTGTTAATGCACAAGCAGAAAATTTTGTATATTTTATTAAAGTGAACAAAAATAGAAACCTCCAGAGTATGCCTACAACTGTATAATTTTACAGTTCGTCAGCACTTGATCTAAAATTTGAAACATTGCTGGAGAAAGTGCAGTTAACAAAAATTTATAAACTACTATCAAAAAATGTATAAGTATTAGTATAAAAGTTTAACTATTGTTTATCTACTACGTAAGGACTGATTCAAAAATTGTACCTGCTGTAAATTACGGAAGAAATTTGTACAATTGTAAACACCGAAAATCTCTAGGCAGCAGTTTCATCCTTTTGTGACTCTTCAGGAGCGAGAAACATCAAGCATTAGTTTGCAATTGTATAATTATAGCCCAGTCACTATGGGCTAAAATGTGATCAAAAATTGCACTAAATCCTCACAAAAAAATTTATGCTGGAATGTTTTGTTTTTTTAAAGTACTTTCGGAAAAAAAATTGTTTCAAACGCAAACGGCCCGAAAAAGCTTTGGAAAATGGCCAGGAGAATAAAAAAAACGCTTTTCCGAGAATATCTCGTTATAGATGCAGAATTACAAAATTTTACAAGAGACAAACGCATCGGTAACGAGATAAATCAGTCGCAAAGCATGAATCTTAATGACTCAAAAAAAGTTTTAAAGGTTTTGAACGGTTTTGATGTTTCCCAAAAAGAGCACCATTTTCTGAACCATAGAGCTTTATACACGCTTAGCGCATTTAAATCTCCTTTGTCGATTATTTTAGTCAAAATCGACTAAATTTTTGTGTAAATCGTCGTTTTAGCAAATTTTTAATTCCAGTTGTCTGAGTTTATTTACAAATATTTACGAAGTTAGGGGTTATTATATATACAAAGGATTTATTTATAATTCAAGTTTTAATACGCGGGATACTTGCGACTCTTGTTTGGAACAGCGGCAGCGTAGACACGGCTAGTCGGACTGTAGCGCCGGACTATTACAGTTGGCAGTGGAATCTTCACGTGTTTTACGCAACGGAATTTCTTGCTAAACAAATACTCGGGTTGCGGATTCGGGCAGTTTCTAGACCTGGTGCTAGTGTCTCACTGAAACAGGTAAATGTTCATTATTTATCGGTGGCGGTCGTTCACACCCGCTTTTAAGGTTATTGGTTAACACTGCTGTCTACGGCGCTTGCTTGTTTTAGCATACACCACGGCGTTTATTATTGCGGCTTACGGCTTGACAAACGATGGAAGTCCGTCTCAACGTGCCCAAGATACTTGGTGGTTTGACCAGAGAGCAGTGTATGGATGCGAAGTTTGGTGCTTGAGGCCGACGACCGTTTTGTGGCGGTAATACTTTGTTTAGGGCTACGTTTATCAGCACGCCTACTACGAAGTGCTATCGAATAGATTAGCTACTCTGTAGAGGTCAGTGATACAAAGCGGCTAGTTTTAAATGGAACGGTGTCTGAAGAAAGCAACTGCTACCGAGGAGATTAACCACAATGCTTCGGGTTCTGGGTAAGTAGATGCCGGCTATTCGTGTTATTAACGGTGGTTGTTTTTAGGGGGTTCTCTGGAGGTTAAGAAAGGGTTGTGCTACGTTTGTACCGAATTCAATCAGCATCGGCAGTAGTCTTTGAGTTTGTTTTTGCCGCGTACGTACCGAATTCAATCAACATTCGCAGCAGTTTTTGAGTTAGGAGTTGCCGAGCATGTACCGAATTGAATCAGCATTTGCAGCGGTCTTTGAGTTAGGGGTTGCTTAGCACGTACCAAATTTAATCAGCATTTGGAGCGGTCTTTGAGTTACAAGCGGATATCTTCAGGTTGTTCTATATTTGGAATTCAGCACTTACGTGGACAGGGTTTCCCAGGAGTGGAGAAGTCAAATTGGATTAAGAATAATAAATCGAATTCAAAGTCGGGTTAGGAGTGTAATAAGAAGTTGGACTCAGAAGTGCTATGTTGGCATTGCGCTTGCGCTAATGTAGAAAGCTTTATCTCAAGCGGAAGAGTGGGCAACGATTACATGGGGGGGTAATTTTAAGTGGGCCGGGACGCACGACGTCTGTTCTGGACGATGTAAATTAAATAGTTTTTCAATCTTTTGATTCGGTTTGAGAACATTTTTTCTTATTTGATCTTATTTGCTTTCAGTTTTAACACCTTTAATGAATGTCTGCACAAAATCCAAATAATTTTTCAACAGTGTATTAATTTTTACTTTGTCAATATTTGCAGCAATCGTTATGCGTTTCAATTCTTTTTTGATCATAAGCTCATCGGTATCGGCAAAATTTGCTTGTTGAGCGAATAACAGGAAAGTGTCCAAAAATGAATCGTTAAAGTTAAAGACAGCAGGTTTGAACTTATAAATGATTTACTTGTTTGAACTATTGTCTAATAAATTTGGATCACCTACGTAAACGTCAATGAACTTGTGCTTTTCATTTTCTTCTAGTGGTCTGTTGGTGTATAGCATGTAAAATGTTTTGTTTGTTTTATCTAACCTTGTTATCAATCCGTCATTTGTTTTCAAATACTTCTTGACGTTATTTTTAACGTTCACATAACTCCTGTGGTAAGAGGCACAGAAAAATCTTTCTTCGTCCGAATTTTTTTCTTAATTGTGGGTCATACAGATAGTCTTCTTTTGGTATGGTTTTTGGCTCGTTAGAATGTTTAAGTTGTATCACGTATGTTGAGCGAAATTTGTTTTCATCTTCCAGGTGTAGGATGATGTCGTTGAAATCGCTTGTTCAACGTTGGAAGCAAACCAAGCGTGTTTTATTTTTAAATTTTGAATACATCGTAGCACCAAAAGGGCGGTGATTTTAACTGTCAGTTGATAGTTTTGACAATTTCTGAAACAAACTAAAACTTATTAGAAATATCAAAAACATACCCATTAACCCATAGAAAACAAGACTTCTTTAGCAACCATTGTTTCTAGAGGAAATAATAAGAAAAGTATAGGTAGAATAAAATAACATCATCATAATAATTTAATTTTTTTGTTAAAATTTGGGATTGGTTATTTTTTAAATCTGTGGTGTAAGTAAATAAAAAAATTGTGCCGAAAATCGTACGACACTCATTAATGACCAATAGTTTCGCTCGTGCAAGTTAATAAGACGTTGTTAGAATGCACTAAAAAATTTCTGGAAATAATTAAGCTCTTATTAAATTATAAGTAAAAATATAACCGCTAAACATCTAAAAACTGTCAAAATTCAGCGTTCTAAGATACATTTATATGTGCAATAACAATACAGATACTAAAGTTTGTGATCATTGCCATATCACTGGGAAATTTCAAAGCTTTTGACACAACAAATGTAATTTACGGTATTAAGTTTAAAATTATTGAGTAGGCTTATTATACTTATGATTTTATAACTTACTTGTTTTGTCACTATTGTATATCTATCATCGGGTTTTAACAAAAATTTCTTCTACAAATTTCTTTGTTTTTATAAATTTTGGTTTTCTTTAGTTGATAATATATTACCTAGAGTACTTATTACTCAACAATTCATGTTCTTCAATCTCTAGACTGTTTGCCTTCGCTACTTTCTTTTATGATGTCGGTTCGTGTTATAGTGAGAATCAAAGAAACTGTGGGTTTTCCAAAAACACGCATTCGAACCAAATGACAAGGATGTATCTTTTTTTTACCTCTAATTTTTTTCCTCTTATGCTCCTGATCTACAACGAGCTCAGTCATATAGTGTCAAACAGAAACTTAATTTTTTAAATAACGCCGGCAACCGCTTAAATTTTCCTACCAATGCTTGTTTTTCCATTGTTTACTATACGGAAAAACAAAGCTTTCTGTCGCATCTGGTTCATCTGTTGCATCGTCCTACTGCGGCCTCTATTGGAAAATAGTCCACAGCGAAAGAAAGTAGCGTAAGTACAGCAAAACTTTTCGAAATTACAGGTTTTGCACTCTTTGGTCAAAAATCTGATAACGATGCCAACTCTTTTTT
The DNA here is from genome assembly GCA_030710515.1 of Abscondita cerata. NCBI lineage: Eukaryota > Metazoa > Arthropoda > Insecta > Coleoptera > Lampyridae > Abscondita > Abscondita cerata. Next base: position 164,372 of record JALBCR010002420.1, on the reverse strand, counting down.
ACCTCAGTTTTCCATTCACTATCCAAAATTTTTCTCAAATTTTAATCATCACCATTGCTCCTGATCCACAATGAGCTCATTTACATAATGTCAAACAGAACCTTCATTTTTTCATTCTCTCATCAAGTTTTATTATACTATTTTTATCCCCAAATTGATTCTAATTGGTTGCTTTTCTACTGAAACAAAAAACAATTTTACATTTCGATAATGGTTAGCATTTTATGAACTCAGTTGCGTTGATTTATGTTAGAACCCACTTACCTTTCTTTGTATTTCTTTTTATTCCTCAATTGGATTGGTCACAAATTCTTTAAAGTTTTTCGACAGAAAACGCCGTTTTTGAATCAAATCAAAACGTGCGACAACAAATCGGTATTTTACATTCTTGACACATTTTGTTCTAAGTTTGGAATCGGAATAGTAATATTTTTCAAAGGAGCCACCAAAACTATTTCCAAACTCAGATGAAAGACTTTAAACTTGTGCAAGTCCATTTTTCGACGTCCACATAACGACGTTGTAGTTCTTACTGCCATTCCCAAAAACACCAATCAATACTGCTGGTTATTGCAATGAGTTTGTGATTTTAACTTTTTATTTTCTAGATCCTCATTGTTGGTCTCTTTTTAGCATTCATCTTGTTTAACAATAAGGGATTGTCCTAAGTATCCTCACCGGTGGTGACAAACTACCATCTTCTTCCTCAAAGACCTTTCTGTGACTTAACAGGTTTCTAGCAAGGAATTCTAAAATGCCCTGGAACCCAAGATAGAGTAACTTTATTGATATGTCTACCGAGATACCCCTGAACCGGGTTAAACAGCACGAATTGTTTAATTGCTTGAACATTCGTCTGAAAGGTACTTGTGTGCTTGCCCATGGCGTCATAGTATTTGGTGGGTGGCCCAAATACCCCTGCACTAGTACCCTCAGCGGTTTTGATCCGTTTGTAAATCATTAGATCTGGCTGACTGGCGCTGGGAAGAAAGTCTTCTTTGTTGCCTAATGGTGTCAGGCTTCAAATAGAAATTCCCTGCTTACATCGTTTCTGTAAAAGAGAAGTAGGGGCCTTGTCCAAGTGTTTGAGCCTAAGACCACCATCTTTTTGTACTGGCTTTCCTTGTCAACACCTTGATCGCATAAAATGGATGACCTTTGCAATCCAGTTTTACTATGGTTTTAAAGTGATGTATAATTGTATACCAATGTGATTGTGGCAATACATTTTTTCCAAATTTTTTGTGCAAATTCTGGCGTATAGTTTCGCTATTCATAAAATATACTATTGTCATCGATTTATATTGAAATTTGGGTATATGTTTACTTTAACTATATATAATCAAAAAATATTAGTAAAATTATTCAAAAGTATTAATGGCCACATGAGAAAAAATGTCATTTTGACCATTTTATGGTTCAGTACTTTCTATCATTTGATAGTTAATAAAATCGAATATTCGTCGAATATGTGTTTCTTCTAAAACTTCATAATTCTACATATATTACGAGATATTTTTTGGACTTTCCGGGCCAATTACAAACGTTTACGTTCGGAACAATTTTTGTTTTGAATGTACCATAAAGAAACTAAACATTCCAGCAGGAATTTTTTTGTGGGGATTTAGTGCGATCTTCGAGTCCCTGGCGACTGCGTTAACTTTATGCAATAGTACATGTATCCCATCATAACCCGTAAATCAATGCACATTTAAACTTTAGAAATAATCATCTTTTTAATCGTGCAGTTTTTAATACCCAATTAAAACTTTTATGCCCACAAAAAGCTTATTCTACGTATGTATTTAAATTTTGCAATTAACAAAGTTTCAAAATTTAATGTAAATTAACTCTAGAGATTAATTAAACCTTGTTTGCCTCACTAATTTATTTGAAAGTAACATTTTAATGTGTATGGTAAATATTGTGCCATCCACTTCTTTTTTTGCGATTTTTTACAAAATTAAAAAAAAAAATAAATCAAAAATAATACTCGTTTATACCACTCTAACAATTTAGAGTTATTTAGTTATTATATAAGTACGTTTTCACGTTCATATATAATCATTTCTTTGATTGGAAACGTTTCAATTAAATTTTAACAAGCGACGTTAGAAGCCTTCTGTAATATTACAGGATAATAAATTACGTTCGTTGGTTTGTTTGAAGTTAGGGGCAAGCTACGGTAGAATTATCCATTTCTCATTTTTTTCCTTAATGAAATAATTTGTTAAACAGTTCCAAATCGTTTTAATACTCTCTTGAAACGTTCGTGTTATTTAAATTAATTTGTGTATAATAACTATTTAACCAGACAGGAGCACAATATAGAGGTGATGTTTATTGCTGGCAGTAAATAGTATACCGTATGTCCACGGAAAAATTGGCATAAGCATTTAATTTGTTAAACTAAAAATTAACGTATATCATTTTTTTTTTGGTACAATTGGAAGACAGTATATCAATATATTATCTTGGATAGATAAAATAAAACAAATGAATGTGATAATAATGAGTATTCAAACTGTATTTTACCAAAAAAATCAGTAAAATAATAAATTTTTTGTGAATATTTATTTATTGACAGAATGGATTATTATTTATTAAACGGCCTTCGTGGACAGATTAGTTAATTTGTTGCTTAGTAATCTTTTGCGTTATCTAACAAAAGTTCGACTCCGATTGCAGTATTTTCTTTATTAAGTTTATTATCCATATATTATATAGGGTCATTGATGATCGATGGTAAGTTAGACGTTTATGAAAACCGGGGCATAGAAATAATCTGAAAATTTGGCTATTGCCATAAATACACACGATCTATCTTTCTAAAATATTTTCATTTTGGCGGTGTTGCCGCTTCTACTCAAAAGTAGTAACAACTTGTTAATTTTAAACAAAACGCCCTATATATTATTCAATTCAATTCAATTACTATTTTTAAAAATATGATCCAACCAACATTTAAATTTAGCTGCTATTTGAACTTTTAAAATTTTATATGTATTTTTTTAAAGCCTTGTATTTAACAGCCATTTAAATACATTTACTTTACTTTATACAGGGCGGTTTAAAATTAATGATTTTGACGTGACATACACAAAAGGTCAAAACTTTATTTTTTCGAATGGGTATAAATAATGGTATAGCTAACTCGTCAACTTTTTGAAATAATCGCAATAATAATTAAAAACCACATTGTCTGTTACGGTTCAAAATACTCGAGTTTCGACGAAAATCAAATTTACCGCGGATGAAATGATTTTCCTATTGGTGGATCGGTATTTTTAAAATTTTGGGCCTCTCTCTTCGTTTTGGACGATTAGCGGTGCTTCACGAAGCTATAAATTACATGTGAAATTTTAATGTGGTTTTAATAATTGCACGATAAATTAGTATGGAAATATAAATCCGACCGATTACGCCGTAAGTGGTTTTCTTTATTATTTCTTTGGTTAGTTTAGTGGTTGTGTTAATTGCTAATTACGACGTATGCTTTAGCACGTGTCTCTACCTCATCTTTTACTCATACTTTATGGTCTTGATAATTCCTGGGGGCGCTGGAACGAGAAATTGGAAATCCATTGTTACACAAAACGTGCCTGTTATCACGCTGTCGCCGACCTCGGAACTGCACGGCCGATTATACTCCAGAGATTGTGGGTTGCGCACGCCGCGTTCCTGCTATTACGTAGGCAACGATCTGCTCCCAGAGCTGTGTCGTCTCCTCCTCCTCAGAGCAATCCAACTGATCTTCGAGTATCTGTCAACTGGATGTGGTTAGCAAAGACCTTTCTTATCAGAACTACGTGCATCAGTACACAGCTAAGTTATTGTTTTAAGAGACCTTTTCATTTTGCATGCGTTTGAAACTCAAATACACGTGACATCAAACGGTAGTATTCCTAGCGATTAGACGAATTGTTATTCGAGTAGTCTCTATCCACCGACGCTCGGTGTTGTTGGCACTAACTCCCTCAGAGTTGAGGTGTTGTTATTAATGTGGAGTAGCTAAATCAAAAGGCCCTTTGGATTGGCAGGAGCTACATTCCGTATTAGAACGAGTGTAATACTAGTTTATAAATCACCGTGTGTAAGTGACATGTGTAACTCAAGTTTTCTTAATCACCAATTTTAAATTGGTACGCTACTTTTAATTTGGGGTTAATAAACAAAAACATAACTGAATTGTGACACATTTGAATGCAAATTATAACTAATTGGTTGTTGCTAATGCACACAAGTTTTATGCGACAGAATTTCTTATTTCTCCCAGATTCTTTGAATATTTTAAATTGTATTTGCTATATTTATATGTTTTTTGACTTTCTTTGATTTGTGTTCGTTGTAGCGTAGTAGACCTTAAGCATTGAATAAGTAGTAGGGGAAGAAGTTGAACCCAAATGTTAAAAAATAAAATAGATTTAGTACCCCGAGTTGAGCTTTGGCCCTCTGGTATAGGGGCTACGAACTTTCGTTGTACAAAAAAGAGTACTAAATGGCAGTTTCCTGCAACTGTACGAAATACAGCGTTGTCAGATTTGATTACAAAAAGTACATGTTTGAAAACACTTTTATAGGATTTATGCCGTATTTACGAAAAGTTGGCTTTGGTTTTGACTATTGTCATTGTTAGACAATAAAAAAGTAGATATTGAATTGGCTACTAGTATTATTCATGTGTCATTTAATAGAATAAACCAATGCCACGCATAATCGATCTCCTGTTTATCACAATATACAAGGTGTCTCTAAAAGGTTTGTACAAAATCCTACCACATATTCCTGAGGTCAAAATAAGCCGATTTAAGCAAACTTACCTTATTCCAAAATTGCTTTGTTTCCTAGATACAGGGTGGTAAAGTTTAAAAATAAAAATCGTTTATTTTAAATGTATGAACATTTTTCAAAGAATTACTTCAAAAATTTATGTCTGGAGGTTTTTGGGATGCGAAATGTATGGGTAAGTGTTACAAAAATAATTTATTACCTACAATTTATTTATTACAATTTAATTTATTACAATTTTATTTACAAAAATGAACTAGGTAAGATTTTAAGAAAAGATTTTTGAAAATTCAATGGTGAACAATTTATCTAATAAAAATACTACATAAATTTAATTATCATAAACTTTTAGTAACTGTTCAAAATGACCTTCCGTCAACATAAGTACAGAGATTAATACGACGTAAAAAGTTCAAATTTACTCTTCTTAGCATTTCCGCGTCATTCTTTAATACGTCGACTGCATCCTCAATTCTTCTCCACAGTTCCTTTTCAATATAAATAGGCCTTGAATAAACCATGGTTTTTACAGATCCCCATAAAAAATAATCCATTGGAGTCATATCCGGTGAACCTGGTGGCCATTTTAAAGGAGCGTCATTTCCTCTACCAATCCATCTATTTGGATATGCTTGATGCAAATAATTGCGAACATTTAATGTAAAATGTGGTGGAGCACCGTCGTGCATAAACCACATAACTTGTCGAAGTTGTAGTGGTAAATCGTCTAATAAATCTGGCAGCGTATTTTGTAAATGTTCTAGGTAATCCACACCATTTAGTCGTGGCGGTAAAATAACAGGGCCGATAATAAAATTGTCAATGATTCCTGCCCACACATTGATTCAAAACTCATGTTGATGATGAGTTACTTTTATGGCATGTGGATTTTCTTCAGCATAAAAATGTTCATTATGTAAATTGGTTACACCACTTCTTGTAAAACATGCTTCGTCTGTAAATAAAATTTGTTTAGCAAAATTCACATTCTGATGTCGGTGTTCGGTAATGAAGCGACAAAAACCCAATCGTTGATCGAGATCCGCAGGTAAAAGGTCTTGTACCTTTTGGATATGGTATGGATGAAGCAGTTGTTCTTTCAGTGTCCTATGAACTACATCCTTGGATACTCCTACCTCTAAACCTATGCGTCTGGTGCTTAATTTTGGATTCTCAGCAATTCTTTCCAAAATTTCTTCTTCAACTTCAGGAGTCATAATCGTACGTTGCCGTCCATAATTAGCAGTTACAGGGATAAATCTACCGGTTTCGCGAAGGCGTCTCTCAATCGCAGCAAATGTTTGATGGTTTGGTATGCGCCGATTTGGAAATTTCTCTCTGTATACCCTAACACTTTTGCGGCCATTTCCTGAACAATACCCAAAAACTAACAGCATATCCGTCATTTCTGCAGAGGTAAACATTTCAGCCATTTTGACAGACAACTGAAATAAATTCAAACAATTTAAAGTTATTAATGCCTAGCAACTCTCAAACACTTCACACAAATTCCACAAAATATAAACGATTTTTATTTTTAAACTTTACCACCCTGTATCTAGGAAACAAAGCAATTTTGGAATAAGGTAAGTTTGCTTAAATCGGCTTATTTCGACCTCAGGAATATGTGGTAGGATTTTGTACAGACCTTTTAGAGACACCCTGTATAACTATTGAGCTTATTTAAGTCGTTCATTCTGATTGATACAGCTTTCGAACTAAAAAAAATTAATACCTACAAGAACAATAATGTAGTTAATACTTCCGCGGTAAGGGTACCTTCAACATGCAATTTCTCTTTATATGATGATTGCATTGTCACGTACTTAGCTCAATATTTTGTTTTGTTATTTAGTAATTTCAAGGTTTCAAAATCCTTTGACAAAAGATACCGCACTTTAAAGCTCTAAATAAATACCTACAAATAGTTACAATGGTAAAGATTTAAACAAGAGTAATTTGCCAACAACTAACCATTTTAATAGTATTTCTTAAAAAGAAAGGAATTCTTTTAAGTTGGATTTCATCAGTAGTTTGATTTCTGTTGCTCTCGGTTGTGTTTTTATTGTATGGTCCTTTTACTGATTTTCGACTTTTGCTTTGATTTTGGATTTGAATTGCGGATTTATTTTGATTATTACGATTTATTTTAATTAGTGCGTGTTTAATTGGTGACTTTTGGCTTAATTTTGGACGTTCTTAATTCAATATTTTGTGATATTTAAACAATGTCTTTTTGTGTATATTTTGGTTGCACATCGACTCGAAATTAATTCCAAGATAAGTTTTTTTTGATTTCCTAAAGACACGTTGCGGTGTATTTCATAGTTCTGTGGAAATAATGCTCCTTATGGTATAAGTGTGGAACAATTACGAGAAAAGAACATTTTGGACAAAGATTTTGTGAACACAAATAGAAATAGACTTAATAGTAACGTTGCACCAATTTGTTGACACCGAAGAAGTTCAATCACTAGAAATTTTAGAAGTAACAAAAACCGCGAATCGTAAAGTTTATGGAAGGATGACAACTTCTTCCTCATTATTTAAGGACTTTTTTCCTGAACGAGATTCGAATAACTTCGACGATATCCGCATATTAAAGGTAAATTAAAACAAACAGAAATAAGGAGGTTTATACACTATTCAAAAATGTACAAATAGATAGTCTACCTAAATTGTAATAGAAATTAATAAATTAATACTAATCAAGTAAATTACCCTTCCTAGCGTAATTATTAGTGTGGAAAACAACAAATATTGTATTGATTTTGCTCTAGCAGTGGAAAATGTTTTTCATGTATTTAAAATGGACATAAAACATCAGTTTAATTGCAAAGTTTTCAAGAAATTAATTTTTTTATTTGTAATTATTATAAAAATAAGGTTCTATTTTAGCAAATAAATTTGGATTGTTTCATTTCAAAAACACTTTAAAGTAACATTTTAATGAAAGATTAAAAATATTTATATTTTTTGCCACTTAATAACTATAATTAAAAAAAGTTATTAATTTATCTGTAAAAATAATGATTTAATTGAATTATAGGGAATGGTTGAAGCTCCAACGCCTAAAAGAGAGCGAAAGCTGATAAAATCTTCCTCCAGTTATGAGAAAGCGTATAAAATTATTGAAACAAGAAAATGTAGCAAACCTGACGATTTTCTGTTTAAAACGAAAAATAGTAAATTCAGTCATGTTTTAATTTCCACAGGCCACTAGTCAGAAATTATTTAACAAAATAGAGAAATATTGTGTGTCGAATGTAAATACATCGATAGCAGGAAAATGGTAACAGATAGGTATAGGGAACCCTTATGAAGATTGAAAGACCACTTAATTCTTCATTACATAAAGCAACAAAATACAGGGTGTTCTATTTAAAAAAAATTACTTTTGGGCAGTTGAAGTTAGTCAGATTTAGCCAAACATTTTGAACACCCTGTAAATAAGGAGATGTCAAATTGCACATCATTTAGAAACTTAACAGTCCTCCTAAGTATAACCCAAATTTGGTTACTATAACTTTCTTTTTCAATCATTGACAATCGTTTAAAAACTACTACAAAACCAATTTTCCTCAAAAAAATGAGAATATCTCATAAACTATTAATTTTCTCTTATAGGTTGTGCTACATAAAAGTACCTCAGATTTTAGCGTAGAATCCAAATATACAAAAAAATATATCATTCCATTTAAAATAAGAAAGTTGGTAGCCACTTCTGGTGTAACCGGAAGTGCTAGAAAAGTTGAAATATTTTAATTAAATAGAACTTTTTAAGCAATCCCATATTTCAAATTTTTAAACAATAATTTCAACGGGAAGTCCATAAACTTCTATTGAACGGGTTAGCTGAATCACTCTGTATATGATATAAATAAAATTTATCAGAATTGGTAAAATGAATGCTACGAACATAATGTTTATTTAGTTAAACATTTAATAGATTGTAAATTTCACTAAAATTAAAATCACAAGAGTTCTTTATATGATGGGTTTAAATAAATAAGTGTGAAAAAAGTAAGTGATAATTCTTTAACAAAAAATAGTGTGGGTCTTTCATATAAAAAATTTATATGAGCAACCCTTGCTTTATTACTACCCTTTAAAGATAGCATAAAAAACAGTTTTTAATTTTTTAATTTTTGTAAAGTAATCAATTACACAGTATATGTATTCCCTTAGAAAAATAACCGTTTATAAAGCAAACATTAATTAGGTCCGATAACGGATTACATAGTAATTTGGCATTTACTTTAAATACATTTATTGGCATATCGTCTACACCCACAGCACTAGTGTTTTTTTAATTTACCAATGATAGATTCTAATTCGTTTGGCGCTGTAGGTGTAAAATACCTAGAATTTTGATTTTTGATTTTGTATCTTAAAAGTTTATCAAATGCATTATTGTCATTTATCAAACTTTTAGCATTAGGTAGACTTGTAAAATGTTCCTTAAGTTTAATATTAGTTAAAATATTATCAGTGCTGGTTGCGGTACTAGACGTAATCATTGTAGCACTTTGAATGGACTTGCATAGTGTGAGGTCAGTCAATTCCCGCTGTATATTAAAGTAACCTTTCAGTCCAAATGCTTTGAGTAATTTGACCCTTATATACACGATGTTAAGGATTAAAATAAAATAGGTACTTTTAAAACGACCATAGTGTAGCAACAACAAGGAGTTAAGATTCGTAATTACCCGGTTTGCAAACTTTGATGCTTTAAATTGTTGTTAAAAATATAAATAACTCATAAATATGTTTAGTAAAGGTTTTAATTTTAATTAAGGCGTCAAAATCGACAATTGAGTATGCGCAGTGTTAAGTCGAACGCATAAAGAATTGACTTACGTTTTCTATTTACAATTCGTGCTTTGACAGATTTTCGTGCTTCTCGTTTTTCCATCTAATATTTGCTGCTTTTTATAGTTTTTATACATATTATTTTAGTTAATTAATTGTTGTGTTTTATTTAAATTAGTTTAGTAGGTATTAGTTCTAATTTGGTGCAGGTGGTTTTCGTATAAGTACTTGTTTATGTAGTTTACCTAAGTTTAGTTGCTCTTGTATTTTAGTGTTGAACTCGTATTGAAGTATCTTAATCTTTATTTGGTATACCTTCTATTCTATTGGATTATTTGTGTGTGTATTTTATGTGTTTCACATAATAAAATAAAAACAAGGGTAAGTGAATACATTTGTTAATTAATAACCATTACAAATACGTAATGTACTTTAGAAATGGCTCATTCATCTCTTCTCAGCATCTCATCTATTTTTTCTTACTTTAATGAAGAGAGAACAATTAAGAAAGCAGAAAATTCTGTATCCTCTGGCAATGTTAATAAAGTGCAATTTGGTGATGAACTCGGCATCATACATGGTGAGGTTCAAGCAAGTATGAAGAATAGGTTTTATAAAGTTGAGGTAGAAACACTGCTTATTTTTTGGTTGTGCATATATTAATATAATTATTTTTACAGATATACTTAACAGGCATTAATATCAAAAGATGTACTTGTACATGTCCAAGAGGGCTGGATGTATGCCATTACATGGCAGCTTTGGCTTTATCGGCTCATTATAATTTGTCAAGAACTGATAAAGGTTGCAGTTGGTTAAAGAAAATAGGGGTGGATAAAGTACTGACAGCAGAAAAATCTACGTATATCAAATATCCACCATTAGCTGAAGAAGTTTCTGAAAATGCAGTTGCTGAATTATTTGAAGAGATCTCATTGTTAGGATCAACAAGTATCTATTGACTTATGTCACCAGAACCTACAAGTAGTTTAGTTTATGTAGTACCTGATGTACAACAAATAATTTTTTCTGAAGAGTATGTGAAAGCAGAAGACAAAACTAATTTTATCGTCACTAACTTGGAACTGCAGCTTGATAAGATACCACAAATTTCTAACATCACTACTGGACAAAGGGAAAACCCACAATGGTTAATAGCCAGAAGACATCGTCTTACTGCAAGCAACTTTGGTCGCATTATAAAAGCATGCAAGTTATCCAGATTTCTACCTTCTCTTTTTAAAACATTGACAGGTAGCTATTTTTTATTATGATTTCTGTAAGGAACATTATTTAATTAATTTAGGATCGTATAACCTGGATGGTATCAAACAAATTCAGTGGGGTCAAGTAAATTAAAAGGTAGTTATACGAGGATATATTGAAAAATTCTTAGCTTACTATAGAACCAAACAAAATTTCAATGTCAAAATATTTTATTACTCAACATATTCTCCTCTTAATTGGATACATTTATTACAGCAAACCTGCAACGTCTCTAGACCTTTAAAAAAATGTTCTTCTTGCTCTGCAAACCAGACCTCCACAGCTTCTATTACCTCCTTGTTGGAAGAAAATGTACGACCTTTTAAATTTTTTTTCAGTTGAGGAAAGAGGTGATAGTCGGACGGAGCCAAATCGGATAAATAAGGGGAGTGTTCTAGTAATTCAAACCCTAAATCAAGAATTTTTTGCATGGCAACATGAGATTTGTTTGCAGGGGCGTTGTCCTGCAAAAACAAAACACCTTTGGATAGCTTTCTGCGTCTTTTCTCTTTAATATTTTCTCGTAGAGTGGTCAGTAATGTCGAATAGTAATCTCCAGTTATTGTTCTACCCTTATCCAAAAATCAATCATGATTACTCCATGGCAATCCCAAAAACTGAAGCAAGAACTTTTCCAGCAGATTTTTGGACACGAAACTTCTTAGGTCTTGGAGAACCAGAGTGTCGCCATTCCATCGATTGTTGCTTTGTTTCTGGATCGTAGAAATGTACCCAAGTCTCATCCATAGTAACAATTCGGTTTAAGAAGTCTACATCGTTTTCAAATCGAGCACAGATCGAACGCGATGCTTCTACCCTTGCACGCTTTTGGTCAACATTCAAACATTTGGGGATCCATTTTGCAGCAATTTTTCTCATGTCCAAATTGACGTGAACCATATGATGAACGCGTTCGTATGAAATATTCAGTGCTTCAGATATCCGTTTTAGCCCAATTCGACGGTCTGATAAAATCATGTCATGAACTGCATCGATATTTTCGGGGACTGACACAGAAACTGGCCTTCCCGATCGGTCATCATCTTCAATGGAAAATTTACCTCTTTTGAAGCTTGCATTCCAATTTTGACGGTCGCATACAAAGGACATTGATCACCAAGGGTATTAAGCATATCTTCGTAAATCTGCTTACCTCTTAACCCTTTTAAATACAGGTACTTGATGATGGCTCGATACTCCAATTTTTTGATTTTCACAATTTCGGTGGACATCATTTTTCATTTAATTTATTGCGTGACTCTGGTTTACTTTTTTGACGTCAAACTTTACACTGACACTTTTAATAAGTTATTGTTCTTTGCTATGGTAACGTAATATTTTGTTTATGCAAGGAACTGGTATAGGCTAACTAGATATCAATACATCCTCGTACAAAAGTTTCAGCAACAATTTGAAGTAGAAGTAAAAATAGTGGTTTGCATTTACATGTTTGTGGATATTTAGGTGCCAATCCTGACGGTTTAGTTGGAGAATCTTGTATAGTTGAAGTTAAGTGCCCGTACAAGTATCGTAACGAAAAATTCATTGTCGCATTGAAAAATAATAAAAATTACGCAGCACAGTATGATGACGAAACAAATACATTTACCATAAACAAAAACCACGACTACTGTCATCAAGTGCAAGGACAACTACACATTCTTAATAGAGAGAAATGTTTCTTGATATTATACAGCACAGTAGACTTGTTAGTCCTTGAAGTTTTAAAAGATAAGGATTGGAGTCCTAACATTAATTTGTTTCTACTTAGAACAATATGTAAATCATATTTTGTCATAGATAAAATTTTATTTTTGTTTTACATACTGATCACATTGTAAATTTGTATTGTACACATAAAATATGTTATTTTAAGTTTTTATAATACAATTTTTTACAAATTTATTTGGTTTATTATAAAGTAAATTTATATACATTTTTTTGTTTTATTTATTCTATTGGAAATACTTCTTTTATTAATGGGTACGTAAAGTTTGATAATGTACCACAAACTTGAAATATTCTTGAAGCATCTCGCCGGAGTGGTGCTGGTATTGAGTTTAATATTTAGTAACTTTTAATCCTACGAATTGCCCTCTCTACATCAAGTCTCGCTCTTGCTATTGCCAAAGTTAGCTTTATTTCTGTAGAAGTAAATTAAGCATTATGCAAGAATGGAGGAATGTTTAAAACTACTCCACTTGGTAGTAAATCTTGTATTAAAAATTCCTTATCGGCCAAGACAAGATCTCCAGGTTGTAGAATGAAGAAAATGCCACAGTGTTGCACAATTTTTCTGTTAGATGTACTTTCAACGTACAGTTCACTAATAAATGTTACTGATCCATTAGGAGCTACACCAACTAGACCTTTTAACGTGTTCCTATGCTTATAATTACTATAAGTTAACTTTTTTTCTTCAATTGCACTGGTACAGCAGTTTGCACTTCTGTGCAGTCAATAATTATCCTGCAATTAGTGAATTTATTAAATGCAGTTGGCATGCAAGTTTTATTTTTATTTGTAGATGGCACTTTGTTTTTTACTAGTTTTTTATATAAGGCCTTATGCATAACATAAATCCATGTTAATACAATGTTTGTAAGGGTACCCTTGCTACAATTAAAACGTCGGGCCAAATCCATATGCAGCAAATTGAGAAGAGGTTTCATCAAAGTCATTAATATCTGATCTTTTCTACTTATAGTTTCAACTCGCCATCCATTATAATAATTAATCTTTAGCTTATTTAGATTATTATAGACAATGTCAAACATCTGTCTGCGTGGAAAGCCTGTATATGCTGATATCATATGATCATTGTTTCGTATATGATCATATGTAAAAACCACACTTAATTTTTCTAAGTTCAACTTAAGTGATTGAACTTCTTGACTAAGAAAATAATTTTCAGCTTCTATAGAAGATGATGTACTTGGTAAGGCAACTAAAGCATCTTGCGGTATTTGCTGTGATGAAGTTAGAGTTGATCTAAACAAAAAAATTATACATTACACCTAAAAACAATAATTGCATTCACATTTTGGACGTAACTTCTATGTTGGATGTGGAAGCAACAGACGCAGATGGCGCCACCCTGTAAAACAAATTTAACCTAAATGATTTTTAATATCTTAAAGTGTAAAAACTTTACCAGAGACCTTTCTTACGCTGTTTTACTCTGGTGGTGAATGTAAGAAGATATTAGGTTTATTTCTTTCGTAGATGGTCGGTAGGTTGTCTTTTATGCAATTTACAAAATGACACAAACAAACAACAGAAATAGGAGTTGGTTTAGTATCTGCCCTTCTAAAAATTTAATTTTTATAATTAAATAGGTAATTTAAAAATACTACCTACAAGCCTTATCAATTTTTCCCATTTTGCTTTAACTGTTCTAATATATTTATGTTGAAATCTCCCAAATAACTACATTAGTTCAAAGTTTATAGCGGTTTAAAATTACTTTCAGATTGTCAATAAACGTGCTGAAATTTCCATGTGGGGCTCGATATATGCAATTAATTACTTGTTTACATTTGTTTATTATTGTTATTAATCGGATTGCACCGTTGGTCCCGTAGATTATTATGCTCTGAAAAAGAATAGCGGTGTCATGCTTCAGGTAACTCTAATTCACGTGTCCTGTTAACCACAAAACTTGAAAATCAAGTACGCAGCACAACGAATGCTCAAACTAGCTCAACGGCGAGGGGGTGGATTTAGGATTGTCTCTCCCTTACGATTACAAAGACTAAATGTCCTTAATTCGAGTCACAGTCTGAAATGCCAGGCGCCACCCTAATCTTTAAAATATTTATATCAAATGCTCACCAAAGAAAAGAGAGAATTGTAAACACTTAAAGCAATAAAAGAATTAATTAATTACGACCGGTTCTCTATTAAATTAAACTTTACACAGCCTATTCCACGGCGTCTTATCATTAAAGCGTTTTTCGACGCATAACAAAAAAAAACAAACATACATGCAAAACGGCCAAACTACCCCGGTACCGGGTGAGGACACAGATTTTTAACCGCGTTCCTAAAACTATTACATTATGTGAGTAAATAAACAAAACGAGTCTGCGGCCTAATCAAATACGTAATTTTGATTATAACATCAACTCGAACGTAACATGCCCCGAATTCAGTTTGATCATTCTGTACCATCAAACATGATTTTAATAATAATTGATTTGTTCTTCGTTGAGGAGGGGCACCAAAAACTACTATGTCGTTTTTAAGCAACATTTTGTGCAGCAATCTGCACTTCTACAGGCACATATTGCTGCACAAAACGTTGCTTAAAAAACGACATAATGGTTTCGTGCCTCTCCTCAACGAAGAACAAATCAGTTACTGATAACTTATAGGAGGAAATATCTACCTTTCATCATGATTTTAATACTAACACGTAATTAAAATAAAATAACAAAAAATAATAAAGATACCCTAAACGGTGTCTAATTTATTTCACCACACGCAAACTCACACCCAAACCCCGGAAGTTTTCTGGAGTAAATAAACAGAGTACTTACAGTTGGGGTTTTTTTCAATCCATATTCGAAGAATAATCTACTAGAAACCATTTGTACCAATTTGAAGATTTCGATCTAATGCTTCTTGTCGGTATTGGATTTTTCTTGTAATAATTCGATGACTCAAGAGGACGTCAATTCGTCCGCTACGCGTTTATTTCGATTATTTAAAAAATCAAACGATACTCTCTTAAGTGTTCGCGACACAAAAATTTCTTTTATTTATGGTACACTTAATTTTATCATTGCACTCTCACCTAAATAGTTACACGAAAACGTACACTTTTTGGGACTTAGGCGGTTGTTGAAATTTTTGAAAACAACATAAATCCGAGGAATTTGGTACATGTCTTAGTTACTACCTGTCAGTAGTCGTAAGTCTGCTTAAGAACTAAACTTAAAAACTATTAACAATCATCAGGTAAGAGAGTCTCCCCTCTTATTATTTTCGGCACAAAGAACGTTACAAAAATTATTGCACTAACATTTTCTCAAAATTAACAAACAAATCCGACTACTCATAATTTTCAAACGTGGGTACCATCCGTGTGTTATTCATTTAGTCAAAACAAATCTCTATTTAATCGATAAAGGCGGCCGCCACCGAGCTGTTTTTCAGGAAACAAACAAAGAAACCTTTGAGATAGCAAAACAAAATGCGACATGCGATGCTTAAATTCGAAAAAATCGAATGTAAAAACTATTGAAATAAGCCCTAATTGTTTGAACGTGACGATAAGCTATTTTCTACATCAACTGAATTAAAAAAATATCAAATTACCAAAAACAATATTCCGACAAATATGACCATAAAACAAACGTGCATTGCAACGTAAATAAAATACTTTAAAACTATAGTATATTCCAATTCAAACGAGCTTTTACGAACAAAGATCATTTGCGCGTACAAAAAAAAACATTTTTTACCCAAACAGAGGTGACAGTCCAAGGTCCATATTCATTTTTGATTACATCGCTTCATTGGTCCAGTTAATTATTTTGATCTGGAATCCCACTTCCGGTTGTTGCCAAGTGAAGAATAGCGGTGTCATGCTTCAGGTAACTTCATATTTACGTGTCCAAGTTCTATATTAATTTTTGATTAGTATGCCGCATTGGTCCAATTGATTATCGTAATCTGGAATCCTAGTTCCGGTTGTCGCCAAGTGAAAAATATACGTGTCATGCTATTCAAGTATCCAAAGTTTATATTTATTTTTTATTGATTTGTACTATTAGTCCAGTTGATTATGGTCAATATTCATTTTTAATTAGATTGTGGGATTGGTTCAGTTGATTATCGTAATCTGGAATCTTACTTCCAGTTGTTGCCAAGTGAAGAATAGCGATGTCAAACTTCAATCAACGTCTATTCACGTGTCCAATGTCTATATTCATTATTAAATAGATTGCACCATGTTTTGAAAAAGAATAGCGGTGTCATGCTTTAGATAACTCCAATTCACGTGTACAAGATCCATATTTATTTTTGATTAGACTGCCGCATTGGTCCAATTGATTGTCGTGATCTGAAATCTCACTCCCGGGTGTCACCAAGTGTTGAATTGCAGTGTGATGCTTTAGGTAACTTCTCTTCACGTGTTCAAGGTTCATATTCATTTTTTTTAATTGACTATTAGTCTAGTTGATTATGATGATTTGGAATCCCATTTCCGGTTGTCGCCAAGTTAAGAATAGCGGGCTCATGCTTCAGGTAACTCTAATTCACGTGTACAAAATCCATATTTATTTTTGATTAGATTGCCGCATTGGTCCAATTGTTTGTCGTGATCTGAAATCTCACTCCCGGTTGTCGCCAAGTGTTGAATTGCAGTGTGATGCTTTAGGTAACTTCTCTTCACGTGTTCAAGGTTCATATTCATTTTTTTTTAATTGACTATTAGTCTAGTTGATTATGATGATTTGGAATCCCACTTCCGGTTGTCGCCAAGTTAAGAATAGCGGGCTCATGCTTTAGGTAACTCTAATTCACGTGTACAAAATCCATATTTATTTTTGATTAGATTGCCGCATTGGTCCAATTGTTTGTCGTGATCTGAAATCTCACTCCCGGTTGTCGCCAAGTATTGAATTGCAGTGTGATGCTTTAGGTAACTTCTCTTCACGTGTTCAAGGTTCATATTCATTTATTTTTTTAATTGACTATTAGTCTAGTTGATTATGATGATTTGGAATCCCACTTCCGGTTGTCGCCAAGTTAAGAATAGCGGGATCATGCTTCAGGTAATTTCTATTCACGTGTCCAATGTTTATATTCATTATTAACCGGATTGCACTATTGGTCTAGTAGATTGTCATGATCTGGAAAAGAATAGCGGTGTCATGCTTCAGGTTTTATTCATTTTTTTTTTTGGATTAATCATTAGTCCAGTTGATTATGATGATTTGGAATCCCACTTCCGGTTGTCGCCAAATGAAGAATAGCAGTGTCATGCTTCAAGTAACTTCTATTCACGTGTCCAAGGTCCATTTTAATTTTTTATTGGATTGCACTATTAGTCCAGTTGTTTATTGTGATATGGAATTTCACTTCCGGTTATCGCATGTGAAGAATAGCGGTTAGTGCTTTAGGCAATTTCTATTCACGTGTCCAAAGTCCATTTGCATATCGCAACTTGTCTACCCTTCCCCTACTTTAAATTGGCAAAGCGCAACTTGTCCCACTCGAAAATAGTAAAGCACGTTTATCCTAATCGAACTAGCTTCGTTGACTAAATGATTCATTCTTTTTTATTTTAGTTTTTAGGACAACAGACTCTAACATTTTGTTATTCCATTTAAGCTAGTACCAGAGGTCCCAACACTGCCCCACATATTTAAAAATATTACGTTCCACAATCTGACAATTTCGAACAACTTTGGCGTCATCCCATTATTAAATGCATAAATTTGATGAGAAAGAATTGAAATTGCATAAATAAAGATTATTGTTCGAATTTAAGTTTAATTTTTATACTCAGTATACTATTGGCGCGGAGTAATAAACCTGTCAGAATTATCGAATCTCCCGTATTGCAGTGGCGTAGGTACTAAAAATCATATTTTTAATATTATAATAGTAAAATCTACCTTGATATGAATTATTATGTGGTTTCTTTTATTGTTTCCATTCTAAAAGCTTAATAATCGATCCCCGCAAATTTAATATAATTGTAATAAATGTACTGACGATATCTGCATTACTATTTTATTTTATGTTTATGTCATATATTATTTATATGTTATTTATTTTATTTGTATAGTAGATCACATTACAAATTTTACTTTTTACGTATTATACACCATTATTTTTGTATCTTGGTATAATACCCACATCTACGGCTATGATTCCCGTTTCGTCAGTACCTGGGCTGATTGCAACGTGTTTACACAGATTAAACTATTGTTCTCAGACCCTAGATGGGTCGATATGCTGCAAGAGCGGTACAATGATCGTGTTTTGGTTAGAATTTATTGGTTTTTACTTAACCGTAGAAGTACCGCTTTCACAAGAAAATAAAGAATTAATTCAAGCAATTATGATTTATTACTCCGCGCCAATAGTATACAGACTTTAGTGTGATCTATTCATTTTAATATAAATAGATTCTGCGAATATGAATTATTCATCATGCATACATTTTTGCATTGCATTTTATTTTTGCACCCAATTTTTTGGATTTAAAGCCCTCCTGCATTATTTGACCCTTAGCAACTTCAAACAAAAAAAAAACAACAGGTGGCCCGTATTTTGTTTTGTGTTTCGAACCCAGACCGTCTACACTGAGGCTAGTCGGTATCTTGTTCATTACTTTCGTAATCTAAGTAAAATATTTATTTTTAGTGTCGATAACGAAGATAGGTCCAAGTTGTAGTTATAAATTTTAAAAAATTGTCACAATTTCTTCAATTCTTTTTTTCAATCTCAAATTGTGTCTTACGAACGGGTAAACACCAAAAAACTGCACCAAAAACCTACTCGGACACGTGTTTCAATAGCTAAGCTATCATCATCAGCGAACCGTTTTTGGTGCAGTTTTTGGTGTTTTCCCGTTCGTTAAAATAGACACTGAAGTTTAAGTTCCATTCCTTTGTTCAAATTTTATTTTTACTGTTTCTTCTCCGATTGTCATTACCTTTTTTTTATTAATGTTTATTATATTGTCTTTTAGTACTAAATTTCAACTATTTAAATGTATTTCTTAACCTTTTTCACTTTCACATTTGTGACAACAGTCTAAATTTGACCTACATTTTTATTAATCCAAAAGAAAAAATGCTTATTATATTCAAAGAAAATGTTTGAAAATTTTAAGGTTTAGCTTGTATTATTTATCGTAGTGTTGTTTTTGCAGTACTGAATCCTACTTTACATCAAACAATTATCACACAGAGTAAAATGATTTGTTAACATAAATGTAAAATTTAATTATAAACACTGTTTTCCCTAATTATTAACTAAATATTAGGAAAGTTTAAAACATTATTTGTATTTTTCTTGCACTTAGTTTTAATTACAACATTTTTCAAACACAAAAAAGCTCCAAAAGTTAGAATTAAAAGAATAATATAAAACTTTATCTTTTTCTAAAAGAAAATTTGTTAACAAACAAGTAGTGCCAAACTTGTATAACTTTCTTGCATTATACTTGTTAAACACTGGACCGACGAACACTGTTAGGTCAGCACTCGATCCAACAAAGAGCGTAGATAACTACGTGAAACACAAAAGAACGAGTTTACTTTATCACTTAACACAACTTCCATTCATCTTCCTTAGTTTTTAGATTCTCCAAAAATACAAACGAACACTAAAAACAGTTATGATAAATTGTCCTCAATTGGATTTAATAACGGCTTAACTTGGTTTCTGCTCTATACATAAATAAGCACACGACCGTGTTGACATTTTAAAACTTTTAACAGCACGTTTACGAAGGGAAAAACAGAAACATAATTAAATTTAAATTTATACGCATTAATCTCATTATGTTCTTTCGAAATTTTATAAATTCCGATTTAATTTGTCATGAAAAATCGCAATGTATTTCAAGCTTTTATATTAAAAAATATTAACATTTAAATTCAAAGTTGTTGTTGGAAGTTTCTAACAAAATAATTCTTAATAACAAATGTTTTGTTTGTATCGACTGATTTACTGCCGTAAAAAGGATTCAGTTTGTGTAAACCGCACAAAATGTGTTTTACTCAAACAACGCAAACTGAAATAAACTTATAACCACATAAATTTACAATATGTGGAAGTGTGCGTAATGCACACGTTTTCCGAGATTTCATTTACGATTTATTTAGTAAAAGACGTGGATTTGTAATTTTTTTTAGATGAAAGTAACGGGTCCTATTAAAGTAACAGCAACTATTATAGAGGATAACTAATAAGTGTTATAAGTAAATTGTTCTTTATCTTTAATATCTTTAGTTGTAAACACAAAATTTAATGGAAAAAGTTTCTTAGTTTTCATACTCATTTGAATATCAAATCCAATTTTTATAACGTTTACTGTCACCGGAAGTAGATAAACTTTGAAAATGTTTAGGACAAAAAGGGAACAAAAATTTAATGATGTGACCTAGTTTGTAATAATACAAAAACAAAACAAAAATTGTAATGATCTTGAATGTATTCTGTTTTTGAAGTAAATTTCTTTTTGCAGTAAAAATTACCTGCAAGATGTACTTATGCAGTTACTAAAATTGGGTGCTACAATATTGTATTCTTTTTTTGTATCTAGGGATTTTCTAGTTTATTTTCCTATTCGACTAATTTAAGATATGCAAAAATATATTCTAGGGGAACTCAGTAATAGAAAAGTTACTTCTTTGTTACTTACAGTAAACTTTATTTTGAAGTATGACCAAAATTTAATTTAATTTTTTTCCTAGCGGGTAGCTCTTTAGAGATAGGTAAACAAAGCTTAAACTAAACATACTTGGTTTAAAGAGATTTACTTTGTAAAATTATTTTTAACGATACATTTTTATGGGATGGGAATAAACATGGTTTTTATAATGCACAAAATTCTTTTAAATTAAAAGATTGTAACTAAAAAGGTAAAAAAAAAAATGATTGACTTAATATGTTTAATTTATGACCATAATCAATAAAACTAATAAAACAATGTAGTATAAACCGTATTCACGCATAAAATTTCCCTAAACCAAATGATTCTTAACCTAAAAAAAAAATATTAACGCGATGATGGTAAGTCGCTACCAATTCTAACTAACATTAATAATATTGTTTTATATACAGTTACGACAAAATACACGGACAAAGCAAGAATACGTTTATACAGGGTAGGCCGCGTTATTCAAGACAGTCTGTAGTAGACAAGCGATGCAACATTTTAAAAATATTTTAAGATGAACATATGTACGCCAATAAAGTTATCCTTTAAAATTATTTTGAATTGTACAGGGCGACTCAAAAAAGTGTAGCGCATAAAACTTACATATTTTTAAATAGAACACCCTTAGTTTTATGGTTTTATTGTAATTTACATACAAAATGAACACATATTTCATAAGGGTTTTCTATGCCTAATTGTTATAGTTTAAAAGTTATTTCGATTTTTCATAAAATCTAAGGCTCTCAATAACTCTTCATAATAACGAAATATGGCTATCCACAATGTCAAAATTTAAATGTAAATTGTCAGATATCCTATTTGATTTGTTGCTTCAATTTGTTTTACTTAGTGATCTACAGAGCGTTTAATATACCCTCATTAATTCCGGCCATATTTACAAATAAATAACTTAGTTTACTTAAATAGAACACTCTGTATATTTTTGTACTATCAAATAGCAAATTTAATTTACTTTTAGGAAATATGGAATTTCCTTTGTCTAACATCAAGAGATGATACAGTATTGAATTTTTTGCAGAATTTTGTTAGAAATGATAGAAAATTAAACTAGATAGGCGGCTTAGAAAACCCATTTGTTGACAAAATTGGTCAGTATGAAATCAAGTTAGTCGTTATCAAGAATTTGACAGCTATACCAAATTGTAAATTTGTGTTTCTTTTTTTTAACGAAGTTGAAAATTATGAAAACTTTGTCATTAGAAAACAAAATTAATATGATTTTGGTAATTGTAGAGTGCGAACAAAATTGTTTGTTATCATCGAGAGTATACGCTTAAAAGTATCCTCATCGAAAACATCCCAACAGAGAAGCGTTTAAAAGGTTATTTGAAAGATTTCGCAGTACAGGGAGTGTTGCTTATAACAAAACGAATAAAACAAAGTACGTTATCGAAGATGAGGATAATCAACTCAAGATTGTGGGTGCTGTTGTAGAGAATCCATCCACAAGTCCGAGGCGCGTTGCTGAAGAAACTGGTACGAGGGTTTCCTTTTAAGTGTCGGGAATGAAGAAAAGTGTAAGAAGTATAATAACGCATTTTTGTAATTGTTTTTCAAAGTACTCTCCGCGATAGTCAATGCACTTTTGCATTCGATGGAACCAGTGTTTATAACATTTATTCCATTCCGAAGTAGGTGTAGTCAAAATCGCTGTTTTGTAGGCATCCACCGCTTCTTCAGACGTCTGGAACCGATTTTCTTGTAGCATATTCTTGATTCTTGAGAATGTAAAAATCATTGGGGCTTAGGTCCGGGTTGTATAGAGGATGATCAAGAACTTCGACATTTTGCTGTTCCAAAAACGACTTCACGCAGTTCGTCACTGAGGTTAGAGGGTCTTTGCTGAAACTCTGCATACCAGCGATAAATGGTTGTCTTTGATAGTGCTTCTTTGCCAAAAACAGCAACAAGTTCTGAGACGCATTCTTGCTAGGTGAGGCTTTGTTGAAAGTTATAAAAAATATTGTGCGGTAGTGTTCCGGACTTAATTTCATCTCGTACAGCGACTTAGGACCTTTAACACGCCACGGTTTAAAAACTATCAGCCCGATGTAACTGATATTTTGACATTAACATTGACAAATACCAACAGTTGTTTATAAACAGTTTTTCTGGTTGCTAGGTGATAAGGAACGTTCTATTCCCGTCACTTAAAAGGTAACCCTCGTATAAGCAAAGCCAGCATTAGGCGAATTCTGAAGCAATTTAAATATCACCCATATCATATCCAAATACACCAAGAACTCTCTGACAGGGATTTTGAAAAAAGAATTAACTTTTGTATGTAGGCAATAGATCAAATTAGAGAAGAAACTGATTTTTTTAATTGTGTGCTATGTTCAGATGAGGAGACATTCCATAATTATGGCTTAGCCAATAGACATAATTTTCTTTATTATGAGACTGAAAATCCACATAAAATGCGCACGGTAGATCGTCAAAATAGGTGGTCACTCAATGTTTGGGGGTATTGTAGAAAATAATATAATAGGCCCATATTTTTTTGAAGGATATTTAAATGGGAATGAATTTTTACGGTTTTTATGTAATGATCTCCCAAGCCTCCTCGAAAATGTACCGCTTCATATAAGACAGAAAATGTGGTTGCAACTAGATGGTGCACCAGTTCATTACAACCATATGGTGAAACAGTATTTAAACACTACATTTCCCAACAAATGGATTGGTAGAAGTGGACCTGACGAGTAGACCCCAAGATCACCATGTCTTACATTCATGGATTTCTTTTTCTGGGGGTATATTAAAAACACGGTATATGCTACGAATTCAACTACGAGAGACAATATGCGGAATCGTATTAGAGATGCTTTCAGGAGTGTGACACATGAAATGTTGATGCATGTTAGACGCTCTTTGAAAAAAGGGCGCAGTTGTGTATCGAAGCAGATGGCAAACAATTTGAGCACCTGTTATTAGTTATTTTTTTTGTTTTCATCTAAGTGAACGTACATTTCAAATTTATTTATTATTTATTTGTTGTTTTTATTGTTTTGTTGTCGGTACGTTTACTTGTTTCTGCAATTTAAAATGTTATTTTTGGTACTAAAATAAATATGTGCTTTTTCTCAACAAACTTCCACTAACTGTATAATTATTGAGTATTTTAACAACCTCATTGTACAAAAATAAAATAACTCTTAAACTACAGAGGTTAGGTATAAGGAGCCCTTATAATATAATATAGGTTAGTTTCGAGCGTACAGTTAAATAACATATTAATATACAGGCCGATCCATTTAAGTTAACGACGTTTTTAATGTGTGAACATCATCGGAATTAATGTAAGTATATTAAACACTATGTATAATATAAGTAAACAAATTTAAAATAATATTAGAAAAGTTGACGTTCTTTTTTTTTTTTTTTTTT
Organism: Abscondita cerata; assembly: GCA_030710515.1. Classification (NCBI taxonomy): domain Eukaryota; kingdom Metazoa; phylum Arthropoda; class Insecta; order Coleoptera; family Lampyridae; genus Abscondita; species Abscondita cerata. Next base: position 139,684 of record JALBCR010002420.1, on the reverse strand, counting down.
TTTTTAAAATTTTTAAATATTTTTTTTTTTTTTTTTTTTTTATAAATTTTTTTTTTTTTTTTTATTTTTTTTTTTTTTTTTTTTTTATATTTTTTTTTTTTTTTTTTTTTTTTTATTTTAATATTTTTTAGAATTTTCAATTTTATTAACGTAACTTTATACGCCCATCTCAACATATATTCAAAATGTCGTATTGTTTGTCTACTTACAGACCGTCTCGAATAACGTGCTATAAAGAAAGGAATCAAATTGAGTATGTAAGGTAAATAATAATCTCAACCGAATAATGAGCAGTAATATTTTAAAATAAAGGATGGAATGGTACCTGTTGAAAGTATGGTAGTATTGCCAGTAAAGATATGATTGCAGTTGCCGTCAACTCCTTGCCGATATCACTTAGTAGATTGGTTGTAAGTAATAGAAACCATAAATTGTGTCTAGGTACTGTTACTCTTGAAGGCTCGAGAACAAGAGCTGTCTTTAATATTATGGGTCGTGGGTGTGGTTGCAGCTCGGCAAATGACAACAAAATCTGCTCCAAGACTACAAGGTGACGTATTCGGAGGTAGAACTAATATAGACAGTAAATGGCTTGATCTTGTAGCTGCAATCGACAACAGATAGTTGGAGAAAAGTAAGAAGCCTAAGGGCAATAAAAAAAAAGAACATGTCGACCCTCGGAAACTAAAATGGCCTTATCTAAGGTGGTGGGCGGCTTGCATGTAGATGTGTACTCAAACCCTAATAATTTACAGTAATTACGATCTGTATTAAAATACAAATAAATCAATAGAACGTAATATTTTTGTAGATGACCTTATTTAGAACCAAATAAATGCTAAAGCACAAATTCAACTGTACACATCCAGACTATGGTTAAACTATGAATGCCGTTAGAACGGAAAAGAAAAACAAAAAATTGAGCTTATTATTTTGATAAATTTTGGTAAGAGGTATTTCCGATTTTTAATAATACAAAATTTTGGACTGGCGTGAAGACACCAACAAATAGGCAACTCACAAAACACACAAATTAAGATTGGAGAAAACTACAAATACTTAAATTAAACATTAAATTGTAACAATTCCCCCTTAAGTTTAAAAAAAAGAAATAATTATTGCTACAATACAACTGGTGTCATCATAATCATTATAAGTTAAGGGATAATTATAAATCATATCCAATTAGACAGTTCTAACAGAAAAAGCAACTAACCAGGGTCGAAATTATATGGTTTCAGATGTTGTGGATGCCAATTACCAGCTTCTTTGCCATTTTCATCCACTAATCGGTAAGTAAGGTTACCAATTTTACGATTTACAATGAAAGGACCGAGAAATTTTGGACCCAGGTTGGCATTATAATCTTTAGTAGCATCAAATAGTGACTGATTCTTACGTCAAACTTTTTGACCAACTTCATATAAACTAGGCGTTTTAATACAAATATTAAATATGGAAAGTGATCAGTACCTTACAGTACTCCATGGTCAATAAGAAAAACATGTTGTTCCTAAGAATCACCACTTTGGTTTTCGGACCTGGTCATCAAGACCCTCCCGGATAATTACGAAAAAATGTATAACACAATTTCACAAAACACAATCACACACTAATATAGGGCACACTACAAATATTCTACAAATTAGTGTTGAGGGGTTAAGTAAGGACAAATCAGATTTCTTGTCTAAGCTTTGTTTCAAGAATAGGGTTGATATTTTACTTTTACAGAAAACACACTGTGGAGATGAGACAAGTATACTTAGGTATAGAAATAGTAAAAGGTTTGCTATTAGTAGACTTTATTGAGAACCCGATTCATGGAATAGCAACATACGTCAAAGAAAATATTCAATACGAAAATATACAAAAAGTATCATTTCTGGAATTTTCGTTACTACTACTAAAATAGGAGATTTACACGTAGTAAATAGTTACAAACCTCCTCTAATACCTTGACCAGAAACTTTTAATATCCTTTTTTTTTCATCTATGTGTATTTATTGCCACAACACATTATGAGGCTACAAAGAAACGATGTCAGTGGAATAACGTTACAAACATGGATGGAATTTCAAAACATACATTTAGTATACAATCCAAAAGACAACAAAACATTTTATTCCGGTCGATGGCAAAACGATTACAGCCCGGACCTGTGTATGTATTAAACGATTTTCCAAGAAGTCAACATTGACCTTTGTTAATACAAATTGGACTTCAAATTCCGTTTGTAGAATCTTTTAGGAAAACTAAGATGGAATTTTCAGAAAGTTAATTGGATACACTACAGAACATCTCTCGATTCTATTCTTAGATGGATACCACCGGTTCTTGCACCTATTCTTTTAATGTATATATTTTTGATCTTCCTTCATTACAATGTTGAAAATTGGTCTACGCCGATGATATGGCAATTTCATTTTAACATTCAAATATTTTCGAAATTGAAAATAAACTATCTGATGATTTGCGTATTATGGAAAATTATTTAAAAAAATGGCGATTATGCCCCAATCTTAAAAAGACAGAGGTTTCTTGTTTTCATTTAAGTAATAGAGAAAAAAGTAGAAAACTTAATGTTATCTTTAATAATACAAAGTTAAACCATAATTTTAACTCAGTGTATCTGAGAGTAACTTTAGATACTTTTTAATTGACAAAGATCATTTAGAAAAAGTCAAACAAAAATGAAAACAAGAAATAATGTCATTCAAAAATTAGCTGGAACAACTTGGGGAGCAGATGCAAAGACAATTCGTACAGCTGCATTGGCATTAGTTTATTCTACAGCAGAATATTGTGCTCCAGTCTGGTTAAATAGTTATCATACAAAAAAAATAGATGCCTAGTTGAATTGCACTATGCGTATAATAAGTGGAACCATTAAATCTACTTCTGTAGATTGGCTTCCTGTTCTTTGTAATATTACTCCATCGAACATTTGACGAAAAGCTGCGTTAAAACGAGAATGGGATAAATGCCAACTTAACAAGTTGAAGAGTGGAAAAAATTATGGTCTAGAGTTGATGTTTTCAATAAAAATTTTATTCATTTTCCAACAATAGAAGTCCCGGGCTTTGATCAAAAAAGAATAATTTGGTCAAAGTAAATCGCATAAGAACAGGCCATTCAAAATGCAACTCTATGTTGTTCAAATGGGGTGCGATTTCTAATCCAAATTGTGACTGTGGAAACAAACCAGAGACCGTTACACATATTGTAGAGGATTGTCAATTAACGAAGCTTAAAGTAGGATTTCCAAACATTCATCATTTAACGGACGAAGCAATATTATGGCTAACGAATTTGAAAGACATCTAAAGTTCAGCAATGTTTTGTATTCTTGTCTTGATTATCTGTTTTTCCATTATTTTGTCTTGCTATTTATTTAACCTACTATTTTTTTCGTCATTGTCATGACTGGCGCTTGGACCGGTCCATTATATGTCGTCATGCAATGGCTGTGCTGTTATATTTTATGTTCTTATTTACCTTCTATAATGTTTACCCACTTAATTAATATTATTACATGTGAATACTAGGGTGGGTAAGGGTTGGCATGTTTAGGTTTTAGTGGTTTCCTAAACCTTGAAGTAAATGCTTTGCCAAGACGAACCAATCCACTATTGCACACGGTTTCGTCACCACACTATACAGGTTTATACTGATCTTCTGGGGCACCATACATAACACTTACATCACAATACAATATTTGTGTAATGTACCATACGAATAAATAAATAAATAAATATGTACGACGTGATTTTTCACGAGAGGCAAGAAGCTTCAGTGACCTGCTACAAGCTGAACTCCTGATACGTTTACAAATATAATCGGATAAGTCGAATTTGTCTACAGGTAATTTATAATCAAAATTGGTACCAAACAAATTATGTTTACGTCCGAAATTAATATAATATGGGGTGTAACCAGTAATTTCATTGACGCGATGTTCTAATTGCACACGTAACAGCGGCTAAATTATCACTTCATTTTCGTTGATTAGTTTTAATATAAGAAGAAAGCATGGTTTTGAGGGTTTGGTTAACTCGTTCAGTGGGATCTGCTTGGGGATTATATAAAGCTGTATAACAAATTTGCGTTTGTATTGATCACATAATTTTTGAAATTCCTTAGATCGCATTTGAGGCCCATTGTCACAAATAATTGATTGTGGGGTACCATAAATTAGCAAGTTCCTCGCAGAACGTAAGAGAAGGAAAAGTTAGCACAAATTTACTGAAATAATCTGTTATAACCAACACATAAACATAATTTAATCATGATCTGGGGAATGGCCCAATAAAATCTAAACTTATCATCTGTCACGGATGGGTGATTGTAGGTCTATCTCCCATTAGTCCTGCTGGGGGTTTTTGTTCAGGTTTGTACTGCGCACAAACGGAACAATTTTTTACATATTTATTTATATTGGCACCCATTTTAGGCCAATAATACAAATTTCTAATTTTCTAGAATGTTTTGTATACACCACAATGACCTGCAACATGATCATTATGATAAGTTTTTGATAAGGCATAACGTTGTTCTTTAGGAACCACGGTTTTCCAAGCTTCAGCTATAGAAACAAGGTCATGATTTGGAAAAGACAAATATTTATACAGTGAGTTGTTTTCAACCCTCCAAAGAAGAAATTTATGAGGATATAGTTGAACGTTCTTTAACATCTGTGAGTACCAGCGATCGGATATGGTAGATCGAACATTAATTGAATTTACAGAATAAGAGTCAACGGATCTACTAAGCATATCAGGGACAACATGATCCGTCCCTTTACGATGAATTAGCTGATAATTATATGGTTGTAATCGCAATGCCCACCGGGCTAAACGACTTTGTGAATCTTTTAACTGATGGAACCATAATAGAGAATGATGGTCAGTTATTACTTTGAAATGTGTTCCTTCTAAATAATGACGTAACTTCTCGACTGAATAGATCAAAGCAAGGCATTCTAATTTGGTCGTGGAATACTTTCTTTCTTGGCGGGTTAGAGAGCGTGATAGATACTGGATGACACGTTCACCATCATCAAATTCTTGTGTGAGCACAGCACCTATCCTGTAAGAAGATGCATCAGTTTGGAGTATAAATGTTCGGGTGAAATCAAAACATGTCAATAATAGAGCTCTAATTAAGCGTTCTTTAATAGATCTAAAAGATAAGTTGCATTCAGTAAACCAATGCCATTTTATATTCTTTTTATTGAGGTAAGTTAAAGGAGTAAGTACAGAAGCATAATTTGGTATGAATCGACGGTACCAAGATGCAGTGACTATAAAACGTCTTAACTCTGTAATATCTTTCGGTGGAGGTATTTTTAGAATTCCCTTAACTTTCTCATTATCAGGCCTGAGTCCGTCTCTGTCTACAATATAACCAAGATATTTTAATTGAGGTAAGCAAAATTGACATTTTTTTGGGTTGAGTGAGAATCCTGCAGAAATTAATCTATCAAAAACAATATCTAGTGTGTTTAAATGCTGTTCAAAAGTTTGAGAGACAATAATAATATCATCGAGATAATCTAGGACTGAGGGTTGTAAATCTGCCCCTAATATTTGATCGATTACACGCTGCCATGTAGCAGGTGAATTAGTTAGACTAAAATGCATTTGGATGATTCTTCAGACAGACTAATATTCCAATAAGCGGACTTAATGTCGATACTACTGAGAAATTTGGCATCACGTAATAAATCTAGTATTGCAGAAATATATGGTAATGGATAAGCATCTTTTTTAGTGAGTTGGCGAAAATCTACACAAAAACGATATGTATTGTCTTTCTTTGGCACTAGACAAACAGGGCTTGACCAAGGGCTGGAAGATGGTTCAATAATTTGACCGTTCAACATTTCATTGAGATGTTGATCTAAAATTTTTTGTTTGAATGGTGAAACAGGATAATATCGTTGTTTAATAGGCTTGATATTGGGTTCTATTTCGATTGAATAGAAGGCACCTTTACATAATCTTACAGAACGTGTTGACAACATTTTAAATTTCGAATCCACAAATTCGTCAAGAATGGTCTTTTGTGAAAGGGGGGTTGCATTATTGTTAATTTCTAAGAGATCTAGGTTGTTATCGAGTAAAGAAAAATGCCACACATCTTTGTTTAAATCCGGAATAATGTTCATTGCCAATTAGAAGTCGATACCTAAAATTAAATTATGATGCAGCTCTGGCACTACAAGTACATTAATTATTTTAAATTTTTTCATTAATTCAATAGGTGCATCAATTGTGACAATCGCTTTACATTGATTACTATTAGCCACAGTGACGTTTTGAGACGAAGATATTAATAATAAATCTAATTTTTTAAACAATTCGTAGCCTGGTAGTCTTACAATGGTCTTAGAGGCTCCCGAATATAACAAACCAAGAAGATTGTACCCTAAAATTGAAATTTTAGGTATGGACGCTTGTCTTGAGACGCATGAGAGATAATGTAATCTAAAACAAGTTTTTGAGAACATTCAGGGTTTAGAGCCGAACATTGAAGTGAAACAGAGGCAGCAATACGGCCTATTTACTCCTCTGACAATAGTTTTCCGAACACTTAGCGCAAGTTCTACAAGTGACATTAGGTGAGCCACATCGATAACAGTGTAGTATTTTAGGTGCAGGACATTAACAATTGGTATGTCCAACTTTAGTACAGATCCAACAAGTGATTGCAGAAACTGGTAAACTAGTGGCAGCTACTTGATTAGATGACTCACAATTGCTACAATTAGCATTAGAAGATTGCATTTTGGCAGATATTTCGTGACAAGAAGCACGCTGATTCGAAGTTTGAGTTATTCTTTGACCTCGAGGACCTACAGAACTGCTTTGATACGACAGATGAGGTTCCAATGACATTTCGTTGTTAGTATGCCGGTCAGGTGGTATATATGATTCGATAGCATCTTTAGTTTTTTCTAGACGACGATAAGGTTCTAACAATTGATCTATAGAAGATACTTCAGTTAGACAAAGAACGGATTGAAAATATGGTACAATATTGATTCTCAAAATTTTAATTTTCTTTGTTTCTGTCATGGGTTGTTTTAAATAAACAAAAAGATCTTCCATTACAGCTATATAAAGACTAATTGTCTCATCATTACCTTGCGTCCTATTTTCAATCTCTCTTAATAATTTACGCCTATAATCAAAAGGTTGAAAATCAAATCTAAAATTTTCACCAATTTCTGACCAAGAAGATACTTTTCTTCGCACACTACAAAACCATAATGAAGCTTACCCTTCAAATAGTTCAATAACACTTGTAAATAATTGCAAACCTAAAACAGTCCGCGCGACAGCTAAATCGTTAACCTTATCATTAACACTTTCATACTTTTCTCCTAAAAATTTAATATTCCATTTGCCTACAAGAATACATTTTGAAAGATATGGCATCGCCTTATGTTCAGTGACATTAGATAAAGGTGGAATGACAATGGGATCTTCTAAAAGAGTATCACCAATTATTGAATTATTTAACAAGCCTTCATCACCACACGCTATAGAAGTAGGTAACACTTCAGAACTTTTCTCAGAAGCTACACTTTGAATTTATCCTAGTAATTGTACAACCGTACTATACTGCTTTTCATGAGAAGCAACTAATTCAGTTTCGGAGGAACCTGGTTTAAAAGAAGATATTAAACCAAAAACATGTCGGGTTTTTGCTCTTAATTTATGAAACTGGCCTACCGTTCTAGAGAATTCTTTCAACAATGTGTCACATTCTAACAAAACTTTTAGCAATATTTGACAATATCGGCACTACTACCGAATGATTTTGGTACAAATTTGTTTCTTTTCTTAACACGTAACAAATTTCTTAAACTAAATCTTAACTTAGCTACTTCTTCGGAGACATCAGCTCCTCGAATCTTTAATTCAATTGTTAATTCAAACTTACTCAAGTAATTTATACAAATCAACAATTATACTAATGATTATACTATTATCTGTAATGACGATTGATTAATATTTGCGGCCCTACGTTGGCCGCCAATTTTATTACAAAATTCTTTTAAATTAAAAGATTGTAATTAAAAAGCAAATAAAAAAATTATTGACCTAATATGTTTAATTTATTACCATAACCAATAAAACCTAAAAGAAACAATGTGGTGTAAACCGTATCCACGCATAAAATTTCCTTAAACCAAATGATTCTTAACCTAAAAAAAATACGCTTAATTAGGACAATCGTTATCGATTTAAATTAAATGTTAACGCCATGATGGTAAGTCGCTACCAAATTCTAACTAACAGTAATGATATTGTTTTATATACAGTTACGACGAAATACACGCACAAAGCGAAAATACGTTTATATAAGAAAGGAATCAAATTGAGCATGTAGGGTAAATAATAATCTCAAACAAATAATGTGCAGTAAAATTTTAAAATAAAAGTTTAAATGGTACCTGTTGAAAGTATGGTAGTATTGCCAGTGAAGATATGATTGCAGTTGCCGTCAACTTCTTGCCGATATCACTTGGTGGATTGGTTGTAAGTAATAGAAACCATAAATTGTGTCTCGGTACTGTTACTCTTCAAAACTTGCGAACAGAAGCTGTCGTTGATGTTATGGGTCGTGGGTGTGGTTCCAGCTCGGCGAAAGACAACAAAATCTGCCCCAAGACAACAAGGTGACGTATTCGGAGGTAGAACTAATATTGGCAGTAAATGGCTTGATCTTCTAGCTGCAATCGACAACAGATAGTTGGAGAAAAGTAAGAAGCCTAGAGACAATAAAAAAAATAACATGTGGACGCTCAAAAACTAAAATGGCCCTACCTAAGGTGGTGGGCGGCTTGAATGTATACGTGTAGTCAAGTTCTGATAATTTACAGTAATTACGATCAGTATTAAGGTACAAATAAATCAATAGAACGTAATATTTTTGTAGATGACCTTGTTTAGAACCAAATAAATGCTGAAGCACAAAGTCAACTGTACACATCCAGACTATGGTTAAACCATTAATGCCGTTCGAACGGAAAAGGAAAACGAAAAATTGGGTTTATCATTTTAATAAATTTTGATAAGAAGTATTTCCGATTTTTAAAAATACAAAATTTTGGACTGGCGGGAAGACATCAACAAATAAGCAACTCACAAAACACACAAGTTAAGATTGGAGAAGACTACAAATACTTAAATTAAATTTTAAATTGTAAAAAATGGTACCCCCTGTATCTTTTAAGGTGTTCTGGCGTAGTTTCTGACCTTCTACATTGTGTTTTAATTATTTTTTAATTCCCTGTCATTGTTGCCAACTGTTTTTCTGAAAAAAAATTCATAAACAGGTTTTTTTTTAAAAAATCATAGGAACTTTGTTTTGTAAATTTAATAAACAAATTTTAATAGCAACGTTAAACCTGATGAAGAGCAACATTTGAATTGTTATAAATTTAAGTTTTGTGTTACACAGTGTTCACAAAAAACATTCTAATTTTTCAAATTCAAAGGGCAAAAATCATTTTTTAATGAATTAAAGCCTGTTTTACTTTGCTATAACGCAGTATTTTGTTCCTCTATAATTTTTACTAAAGATATCCTATAGCTAAACCCTATAGTTTTGCAGATATTTTATAATTAACAAAAACAATTTTAATTACATTTATGTGCACCCAAGAGATCAATGGCGATGATTTAGTGTGACTTTAAGGTTTGAATAACTTAAAATTTTTTTTATTAATTACTTATTTACCTACCCAAGAAAATAATTGAATACATTAAAAAAAACTGTAAAAAGAAACAAAATTGAAGAAATAACTATAACAATTATTCCAAATTTCTTTTATTTTTATTGAAGCACCAATTGATTCGCCGCTGAAAAGACCTTTTCACTCTCTTCAACTTTTGAGGCGAAATGCTTGCAAACGGGTCCTCTATTCATTGCTGCATATTTATTGGTGTTGTTGGTGGATCGTTATACACCATTTTTTTTACATATTCTTACAAAAATGTTTAGTTTTGTCAGATCAAGTGATCTAGCTACCTGGTGGGTCTATTCCTGCTAATCAATTGATTCGAAATAGTTTTGCAAAAAATGGGAAGGAACGATATTTTTGTGGACGTCGGCATGTAGCACCTACTAGTATGCAATTTATTTTCCACCAATGACTTCCTTCGGTGTAAAAAGGGCACAATAGGTGTCGCAACAATTATTGTAATTAAAATAATTTTTTTGTTGTAGCTATTAAATATCTTAAAAACTACGGTGTTTATATGCCTAAAAACACCTTTAGTAAAAATTAAAGAGAAAAAAAATACTATCTTATAGAAAAATATAACAAACGTCATTTCATTTGAAAAATTGAGTAATGACCTTTTAAGTATTAAGAAATTTGCATTTTTTTTAAAACACCCTGTAGCACACAATCTAATTTCTAACTATTAAAATATTGACCTTCATCGGGTCAAACGTCGGTGCTAACATTAGTTTATTAAATTTTTAAAACAAATTCGAGTAAAGCCTGCTTACGGAGAATTTTTCAGAGAAACAATTATAAGTTGGCAACACTAGTAGCAAATCAAAAAATAATTAAATGGCTAAGTAAAGGGTGAGAAACTACTCTAGAACACCTTGAAGGGTACAGGGTGTTCCATTAAAAAAAAAACATATTTTTTGGTATCCCTTAAAAATAGGTAAAAATATTTTTATTATTATTATGTATGACGACTGAATTGGAATTGTTTTGATAACGGCAAGAAAAAGATTTTATACCTGCACCGCCATTCCTAACCAAGTCACGATACATCAAGTGAAAGTAGGCGTTTAAAAAGCACGCCGTACTTTAAAGTTGTCTTGGTAAAATTAAAAAATTAAAAAATAATTTTCAAAAACCAATGAGAAAACGATCAATCTTGTAAAAAGCAATTTGAATTGTATATTTTGTAACGAGTTTGGAATACGGCATATTCCCTACGAGTGGAACGTTCGTCGGTTCCATGAGTCCGTAATAGCCATTACAAACGTGTTGCCGACTATACTTTTTCTACGACAGAGGAAGTATGAATCATTAAAAAAATATTAACCAATTTACACAAATGATAGTTTTGTTCTCTATTTTAAATTGGTACCTTATTTGTAGTTGCCATCAGTTGGTACTGACCTTTGAATTTAGATTAGAAAAGAGCAATGCCTTTTATTTTGCGGATTTTATTAACAATAACACACTTAATAGTGTTTAGTTTTTTAGTTATTATTTTATTTCAAACGTTTATTAAATAAATTTACTTGACTACAAAGCTAATTTTGGCACCTTTCGGTAAGTGTATGATTAAAAATTATTGCTTATTTTTTGAGTTTTCTTCTAATTCCAGAATTGATGCAATAAATAAGGTAGTAAATCATTGAATTGGTTTCACCGGAAGCATTGTACTGTAGAGAAATACAAAAGTTTATGGTGTGGCATCTGATAGAATTGTTACCGAGATGCATTGGCAGGTCTGAAACATTGTCCCATACATCGTGTGTTTACAATAATTTATTGTTATTCAAGCAAATACTTGAGGTAGTGCGCAATTTATCATAATGTGAGAAGTCGATGCTTGCTTTATGTTGATGGTTATTTGCACGATAAAATAAGATTTCCATTAAGTCTATAACTTCATTTTTCTTAAAGAGCACTAAAATAAGCTAGAATAACATTTTTGGAAAAAGAATTTAGACAAAATAATAAAAAAAACAACTCACTGATAGAAATTCTTATCAACAAATGGTAAACCACATTAGCCTTAGAAAAGAATAAATTTATTTGATATCTGTACAAAATTTTGTAAGTAATAACATTTCATTTGGATGCCTAAGTGATGATAGTTCTACAAAAACAAAACGGCAGATTTAAAAATTAGGAACAATGCATTAAACAAAATAAAAGTTGCTCTGGAAAAGTGTGTCAGAATTTATGTAGCTCCACATTAAAGCCAGAAGAAAATAAAATGTAAAATCAAAAATATTTAAAATATCTCAAAAACGCATGAAATTTTTTGAAGATGTCTTACCGCCATTTTGTAGGTTTTTGAGGGCGCAGTATAATATCATATGTGCCCAAAGTAAATAAAAATTACTGAAAGAGAAAGAGATATTCGGAAATAATTACTTATTATAATCAAACAAAAGAGGGTGTAAACTCTTTAGATCAAATAGTGTATGAATATATGACCAATAGATAAAGATTGCTGTTTGATTGCTGTTTATGTCTTTTGGACAAATTTATATCCCTCATGGAATAAAATTAAATTACATAGAAGGCGTAAATTTTTGCAAAAAGTTGCGGGAAATCTAATTTAACCACAAATAAATAGAAAAACGATGAGTTCTGGTATTCAACGTAGTATTCAAAATGTTGTAAGCATCTTGGTACCAAATGATAATAAAACAACATCACTGCCGAATAAAAGATTGTGCTTCGAAAAAAACGTTGTTGTATGTGCCCATTGTAGCGTAGTGATAGTTGAAAATAAAATTTGAAATATTTGTCAAATATGCCAATGTCAGGGTTGCGTTCAGAAACGCCACTCCGAGTCACTCTGGTGAATTTTGCCGTTCAGAAACAATTGGTTCGGTGTCAAGGTACACTACTCAGAAGCGTTCATAAATTTCTATCAATTTTACCCTAGAGTCAGTTTATTCTCTGCAGTTTGTACATGGTTAAAATTTACCCGACATGCACAGTCTGCAATGATAATTCTGACAAGTGTCAACTGGTGGAGTCTAATTTCCACATTTTCCCGCAATATTTAAGTTATATATTTTCAATGGTATTTTCTGTGCTATTTTTCTTTGTTCCATATTATTATCATTTTCACACAATGTTAGTTACTTGTCAACTCAAAAAATGTGCTTTGTTTGCTCAGTCTCAGTCGTTAGTTGTCAACTGTCAATGTCAAACTGTCAATCGTTTTATAAATGATGGTAATGTAATGGTTACGTTAGCGAGCGATATTGTCAAGTCACCTCGAATCACATTTACCCACGATCATCTAAGTGTTTTTGAACGCAGCCCAGGATTGTAACGTTGACACAGTTGTCATATAAAATATAATAAATAAGTTACATGAAGTATGATAATTTGGTCAATTGCACCGACACGACTTAAACTTAAGCTACGCTTAAAAACTTAGATACAATTGTTAAAACCATAGCAACGATTGTGTTTAAGCGCTAGGTAAGTTTAAGTTGTATTGGTGGAAACGACCAAATGTTTTTTAATTTTTAATTTAAAAAGTTAATACTACCGTAACGACAAGAATAATACATGGCGCAGTCATGTGAAATATAAAATAAAAATTGTTGTTTAAAAGTAAATAAAAAACAAACGTGTATAAAAAGTCCGCAAAAATATCTGGATTTAATTTACCTAAACCAATTAAAATGTCTGGCAATATCAGTGAGAATTGGAAATGTTCTAAACAAGCCCTCGATATCTACCTAATAACTTCAAGACTTATTTCCAAACATGATGACACCAAAATCGCTATACTTCGAAAACTGTGTGGGAGATGACGGTTTGAAAACATAAAATAATTTTAAATATGAGAAAGGCAAAGAAGATTATCAAGCAGTTTTAAAAAAGTTTGAAGAGGTATGTAACCATAAAAATAATATATTATATTGTAGACACATGTTCCATGAACGTTCACAAAAAACGAACAAACCGTTTGAATCATTTTTAATTGACATCTAAACGTAAATATACGATGTCAACAAAATTCTAAGAGACAGAATTGTGTTTGGTTCAGCCGATAATGAAAAGAAGCAGAAGATAATTAGATTAGAAAAAGTTTCTCTTGATGAAGTAATAAAATTATTTTTTCTTTTTTGGGTCGCTTACAGAGCTATAAAAGCACCCAAATGAGTTTTTTTTATAGAACTTTGAGTTCTTTTATAGAAATAGAACAATTTTTATTCCGAACGGTGGTAACACTGATAACGTCCAAGATGTCATTACCTTCGGTATGCATTAATTTAAATCGTAATTAATGTTCAGTAGATTTATGTATCTACTTATTTTTATTTCCACCCATTTTTTAATGAAACATATGATAAATGTACTAATTAAACTTAAACTAGCATTTAGACCAAAGTTTAATAAAAATATTGCCACCTTAGCAATTACACTTCAAAATTCCCTAAATTTAAAAACTTGCAAAATTTTACTTTAAAATCAATCTGAAAAGCCCAAAATAGAAAAAAATAGTATAAAGAATTTGTTTCAGAAGGGATTTTAGCGACTCGTACATTCTAAAACTCTCCGCTTCGCGGTTCGTTTTCGAAACTGTACGCGTCTTATAAAATGCGTCTTCTGAAACTAGTTCTTTAATATATTATAAAGTAGCTGAATTAAAAAAAGTTATTTTTTATTCAATACGGAAGACCATAGTGTTGGGCAAGTATTCAATCAAAAAAGTTCCACAAAATTAAAAAAAATTGAAAATCGAAATATCTCATAATCTATTGAGTTTTGAATAATACAAATTAGGATTAAATTTACACCTTACCTCTTGTTCTATCAGATCTCCAAAGGAATGTATCCAATTATCAGTGACCCTGTATACGCAAGTTCAGTACAAAAAATCAGAAATTTTTGTTTGTTTCTTTTTTTGCTTAATTTTTGCATCACTGCTTTGTCTCTTAAGTTTTTAAGTACTAAAATATCGGTAAAGTCAACTTCGCAACTTTTCTACCATTCAATAGCGGTATTAAATCATTAGTTGCATGGTCTGGAAAAACTTGGTTTAAATCTTGATGTTTTGGTATAGATTTTCTTCAAGGTCAGATTCAATTTCTTCTTTATCATCGTCTTCATATGAAGGAAGGTCCAAATTATCCTATTTTAGCACATCAGAAACTTTGAATGTAACTTCTGGTACTAGTGCGGAGCAAGGGACAAATCGTCTTTATTATTATAAAAATATATATTTATTTAATATTTTATTAACATTTTTTTCTACATATGTATGGAGGTAGGGATGACATTTACACATGAAACAAAATATCAGTTAAATGACCAACGTTGCTCTGTTGGCAGGTATGCACTCTTTTGATGAAATTTTGCAGTACTATTTGCAGTAAGGGCTGCTGGATTTGACAAATTTGACGTGCAATTTCTTCTTTGAGTTCCTCAGTCATCTCAGGATGGTTTGCATAGACTTTACTTTTCAAAAAACCCCAGAGAAAATAGTCCAAACAAGTTAAATCACAACTTTATCTTTAATAAAGTTCTCCCACAGTCAGGTGGACTGAAAAAAGATAGGAGCCAAAAAAAAAAAAAACACTTTTTTTTAAGTCATTCTGTCGACTCTGAAGAGCAATAACTTTTTTCTCGTTAAACATATAGTTTTTTGTCGGATATCGTTTTTGAAAATATAACTCAAAAGGAATCCAAAAACACCAAGATTATGAACTGTGCTATAATTGGAACACAAGATATGAAAATTCCAAAAAAAAACACCAAATCCAAGATAGCGGAGAATGGCTTGGTTTTCGGGGTGGGCAAACTTAGGGTTAAACTCACTCAGGAAAACCCTGTAGAATGGAGGGTAAGAGAAAAATGTATACAAAATTAGTGGGTCAATTCCTAAATGTACTGGACTAACGTACTAACTTTTCTAGTAAAAAAAACAATAGCCATAGTCGTTTCCACGGTAACTGTTTAAGTATTGAAACAATCCTGTTCCAGTCGACATAATAGTAATAACAATCGGGTGAGTTAAAGGTTCTCTCATACCCTTCTACCGGGAAACATCGGATTACCGAGCTAAGAATGTATGCCAGGAAAGTAGAAATTTTTCTGTCGAAAAAGTAGGAAAACGTAATACTAGTGAAGGAGTAAGTAAATCAATTGGAAAGAATAAGTTCAAAACAAAACAACAAATAAATTGTACATTGTGTGGGATGAGACATAAACGGGATAAAACTAGATGTCCAGGATTTATACTAAGTGTATGTAAATCGAAGTTAGAAAGGAGAAAAGTAAAAAAATTAATGTAGAAGAACAGGAATATGAAGAATATTTTTGTGCCAAAAAAATTTTAAATGCAATAAAAGTCAAAAATTTTGTATAGAAATAATTATAATTTATGGTTAATTAGAAAATTTATAGAGTACGGCCATGCGCCAAGAACTGCTATTCTTTATGATTGTAATGATAAGACAAAGCGTCGAAATAGAATTGAAATTAAATCTATGTTTGCGTCGCCTACGAATTACAAAAATTACTTACAGAACAAAGATTGTTATTTAACAGATAAACAATTTGTTTATTTCCTTAATAGTAGAGTTTTTCTTCAAGATATAGAGGATATAGGTGAAGATAACATTGTAACAAAAAACGATTATTCAGAAAATGTTTCATTGAGTGATAGTAGACGTATCAAGAAGCAACCTAATTATTTGAAAGATTACGTTTTAGAGTAAAAGGAGAGATGTAGCGTAGTGATAGTTGAAAATATAATTTGTAATGTTTGCCAAGTGTGCCAATGTCAGGATTGTAACGTAGAGACAGTTGTTATATAAAAAATAAAAATAAGTTACATGAAGCATGATAATGTCTTTTAATTTTTAATTTACAAAAAAAGTTAATACTACCATAACGAGAAGAATAATACACCAATCAAAAAAATTTAGGAAACAAAAACAAACTTTGGTATCATCAGAAAAAAATGTGTGTAATGAACATTCTGTCAAATTTGTAAATAAGTTCATGTATGTTTTAAAACGCAAAAATGTAATGTTAAATAAATGCAGTGCGCATTTATTATTTACCGTTTTGATATACAAAAAAATAACAAAATCTATCAAAAACTAACAGTGGGTCCGATGAACCCACCTCGATCTATTGTGTTAGTAAAATCGATTGAGGGTTAAACAGCGCTAAAAACTGCTCTAAAGTAGTCTTACAAACGGGCTTATTGTCCGGAGTGAGCAAACGACTTTCTCATGACAAAAATTTTATAAAGGTTATGACCCACGTGCTCTTTGAAATGCTTACTGTCTATTTCGCACTGTCTGCCAATACGAGATTGTGGATTTTTGTCTTCTTATCCTCCGTGGTAGCCGTTTTCGAAGCACCTGGCCGTGGCTCATCAAAAACCGACGTGAGACCAAGTTTCAATTCGTTAAACTAATTTTTGACTGTCGCCATCAAAACAGAAAAGTCATCAAACACAGCATCTAGGCGCTCTTTGATTGCGCTACCCAATTTTGCTTAAAAAAAAAAAAGATTTGAATCACCGACAGTAGCCGTCAACGAGAATATGTACACTCATGAAATTTAAAAGTTGGACACCACAATTTCTGTAAACAAAAGTTTGCACATTGTGAAGCGGGCTTAAGGGTATCATTTACAATTCTAACAGCAAGTAGTCTCAGCAGGGGTTATCTTATAGAAGGACTGTAGAATGAATCATTACACTAAGCACGTTTTAAAAAATAGGTAATTTACGTTGCTTACTTAATTTTTTCTTTAAAGAATATATTTGAAGGTATCGCTAATTAAACACCATAGCTCGATTAATTATCGAATCAAAATTTTGTTTAGGAAATGTTTACAAAATAAAATTAGAAATAATTTTGATTTAAAAAACGTCTACAAGCAATAACTTTTAAATTAAATCAAAAACTAAACATGGTTATTTGGGTTGACTGATTATTACTTATTTTTAAATAAATCTAACCTACTAATTATTGTAAGTTATTAAAAAAAATCATTAAACTCTCTATTCATAATATTTAGTCCTTACAAAATGTATATTTTATGACGTTTCATTTTTTTCTGTAGTTAATATAAAAGTGAAAATAAAAACTAAGGCAATTCTTATTGTCAACGTATATATTTAGTTTTTTGACAAGAATTTATTACATAATTATAATTAAGATACCAAGTTATAGTTTAAAATTAAATGAAAACTTTTTTTTAAATAAAGGTATTACTATATAAATAAATATAAGAAATCAATAATGGGTGTGACCTCCATTATTATTGATACATTCTTGGAGGCGTCTGCTCATTGACGCTATCAAGGTATCAATATAATTAATATTAATCGTTTCCCATGCGGTATCAATGGCTGCAATTAGTGCATTACGGTTTACTGGTATAAAATTTGGCCCTTGTTGTCTTCGGATAACAGCAAGTATTCGAGCCCAAACATTTTCGATAATGTTAAAATCTGGGCTTTTGCTGGCCAGGGTAACAGCTCCAAGTTATTTTCTCGTATCCAATTGCGCACAACCCGCGAAGTATGAATAGGGGCGTTGTCCTTTAACAACAAAAATACATTATGAAAATGTTAATTCAACAGATCCCGAACTATTTTTTGGAGAAAGTATAGTGAAATAAGAATACTTACTTGTTGGAAAATATAATCTTCGTCTGGATAAAACACTTCGACTGAAGGTTTCATAATAGTTTCCAAAATATCTAAATACGCAGCAGAAACAAGACGTCCATCGATAGCCCAACAAACTCCTGACCCAACCCCACACATTCACAGAAAAATAACCACTTCGTTTTTTAGGGCATATGTGATTATTTTCGTAACGAGTTCCTTCCATTCTAAAAACTTTTAGTGGTCCATCGTTGCGGCTATTGAACGTTTTTTCGTCGCTAAAAATCACTCGATTCCAAAATTCCAAAGGTTCGTTCACATATCGCCTTGCAAATTCCAGACGACGTCTCATATTTTCGTCACTGAGAACTTCTTTCGCAGCAGCATTATACTTCTTTTTTTCCCATCTCCTTTAATCTTTTTTGTGCAGTTATACGGCATCCGGGAAAATGTGTATCTGCTATAGCCCTGGAGTATGTAGCAAATGGTTGTTATGTTACGTAATGAAACAACTCGAGATCTTGAGCACGTGTAGATACTTTAGGTCTACCACTTCCGATGACTCTTTTCAAAGTGTGTTCAAGATTCCATTTTACTCGGTAATGCCCTACGGTGCTTTTTGGTATATCTAACATACGTGAAATTTCACGCACGCTACGGCCCGCCACTAATTCCAAAACAATCCGCGCTTTCAAATCAGCACCGAGATGAGGTGGCATTTTCACAACACTTGAAATTTTAAACTAAAATGGAATTTACATTTCTTACTTTATTTAAAGGTTTACACCACCCCTTCTTAAACAGTAGGTAACTGTTTATTTATTACATACTTCTAATGACCAATGTAAAGGAAGTAAATAATTTAATTCTCCCGCATAAGTTTGTTCGCCGTTTTGTTTAGATTCGTCCAAACCTGCAAACGCATTCGCGCGCATTTTCTTTGATGTCGGAGAAAAACCGACAAGTTTCGGGAACGCCGCAACCGTTCGTGGAACAATCAGGACTTGCGAATCTGTTCTAAAATTCGTACGTAGCACCGTCCAAATTAATGTTCCGATTGCCGTTCGGTTCGTTGTTCTGTTTGTTCCTCGGTTTGTTGTTCAGGTGTGTACGAAGCTTTACAATAAGCATATTAATATGAACTATATCTTATGAAAGGAGAGTTATGTAACTATAATTAACGACTTAACGTTACGTTAGTAGATTCCATTTACTATTTACACATATTTTCTTGGAACATTCGATAATTAACTATCGGGATATGATGACCCTATACTTCGCAGGTTGTGCGCAACTGGATACAAGCAAATAACTTGGAGCTGTTACCCTGGCCAGCAAAAAGCCCAGATTTTAACATTATCGAAAATGTTTGGGCTCGAATACTTGCTGTTATCCGAAGACAACAAGGGCCAAATTTTATACCAGTAAACCGTAATGCACTAATTGCAGCCATTGATACCGCATGGGAAACGATTAATATTAATTATATTGATACCTTGATAGCGTCAATGAGCAGACGCCTCCAAGAATGTATCAATAATAATGGAGGTCACACCCATTATTGATTTCTTATATTTATTTATATAGTAATACCTTTATTTAAAAAAAAGTTTTCATTTAATTTTAAACTATAACTTGGTATCTTAATTATAATTATGTAATAAATTCTTGTCAAAAAACTAAATATATACGTTGACAATAAGAATTGCCTTAGTTTTTATTTTCACTTTTATATTAACTACAGAAAAAATGAAACGTCATAAAATATACATTTTGTAAGGACTAAATATTATGAATAGAGAGTTTAATGATTTTTTTAATAACTTACAATAATTAGTAGGTTAGATTTATTTAAAAATAAGTAATAATCAGTCAACCCAAATAACCATGTTTAGTTTTTGATTTAATTTAAAAGTTATTGCTTGTAGACGTTTTTAAATCAAAATTATTTCTAATTTTATTTTGTAAACATTTCCTAAACAAAATTTTGATTCGATTTAATTAATCGAGCTATGGTGTTTAATTAGCGATACCTTCAAATATATTCTTTAAAGAAAAAAATTAAGTAAGCAACGTAAATTACCTATTTTCTAAAACGTGCTTAGTGTAATGATTCATTCTACAGTCCTTCTATAAGATAACCCCTGCTGAGACTACCTGCTGTTAGAATTGTAAATGATACCCTTAAGCCCGCTTCGCAATGTGCAAACTTTTGTTTACAGAAATTGTGGTGTCCAAGTTTTAAATTTCATGAGTGTACATAAGTAATACACGATAATCAATTTCTCTTGCGATAATGATATTATCGAGCGGTGAGGCTAAGTATTTTTCGGACCGCCCCCGTATGTGTAATGCTTCAGCAGGATTAACCAAATTTATTAAAATGATTTTCGTCTGCTTATTTGACCCATGTATGTCAGAAGAGATTTTATCTTGCAAATCCTTAATTAGCACTATGACTTCGGGTTGAATCTTCTTTAATTTTGTCTAAAGTTTGTAAACAAATAAAAGGGAGTTTATTGTATCTATTATTATTATTTTAATAATTTTTTTTTATTAAAAATTATTATTAAACATAGTGTATTTTTTTATAAACGCCGGCATCTAAAATCTAATAAATGCTGCATACTATACTGTAACTAAATTAAAATATTTACATAATTAATTATCTTCTAAGATAATAAGAATAGAACAGTGAGCTTCTAACAAATTCAGAAACACCCTCAATAGTTTTAAACATGAATTAAAATACGCACTCTCAAGACACGCCATATTTAATTTTATAAAAACGGATTAGTTTTTGTATACAGATAATAAAAGTGTAATTTGAGTTTTAAATAATTCATAAACGGCGTTAATTCAAGTTAATACTTTTTTTTTATTTATAAAGTTTTTGGTGAGACTGGACTACCTTTACTTAGTATAAATTGAAAAAGTTAATTAATGGAAATATTTATTATAGAAAGATTACCAAGGTACACAATGTTTTGTTATTAGAAGTTAATTTAATTAAAAGTGTAAATTAAAAACGCGACTACAGTTTTTGATAGCAATTTAAAATCGTCCAAGTGTTTCTATATAAAATTTCGTTTTAATTTTGGTTAATTCTTTTAAAGTGATTGTGCGGTATCTTATTCTCAACTTAATTAACGACTCGTAGCATCTGTGCAAACGAAATTTTGTAGCGATTTGCAATATAATTAAAATTTAGAAGTTAATGAGAAGTCTAATTAGGTAAAGTTACAGGCGAAGCGTATTGCACTTTAAATTTAGTTGCAGTTCACTTAATTAACATGTTACAAATCAAGAGGACTCGAAAATGTTCAAATGATTGCTAGAGTAATTACTATTTGGAATTCATGTTAGTAAGTGTAAACAAAAACAAAAGCATTTGCGCTTTTGCTTTGTACCTAAAAGCATCAAAACTTATACAGCACAACTTTAGTTCGTAAACTAAAGCGAAACAAACTTGGTTTTTCTAAAAAAAAAACTCAGTTTTGCAACAATTTCCTTTTTTAATTCTTTGACAAAATCGAATCACCTCGTCTGGAAATTTTGTAAAGTGCTTACGATAATTACAATTTGTGTAATTGGTAAGCGTTAAAATTTCATTACAATTAATCCTCGACAGTTCTTGGTTTTAATGACCCTTTAAAGATTTAGATTCTCAAGCGTCGTGGTGGATTTAAGTGACAGATTGGGTTGCAGTAAACGTTTAATAATTGAAACGTTGTCGTTAAACTTGAGAGTAATGCATTTAAAATTTGTCTACTTCTTGTTTATTTATTAAGATGATTTTACTGTTTCAATTGTTCAATGTTATATAATTTAAATATGATGTATACAGTCGTTTCACTAAAAACTCAATATAGTGAACAAAAACTAAGAACATAAAAATTAAAAGAAACTTATATATCAGAGGATTTAAAAATATACAGGGTGTCGTTGAGATCACTCCCCAGGCTTGTATTTTCGTTATTTTTTATGTTATTATTATTATTTTTAATTTTTGTAAACGAGATTAAATTCTTTATAAGATAAGTAAAGACAATTTTCAAATTTATATACTATTTTTTCAATTGAGTGTATTAAAATAGTATATTATGATACGAGTTTCATAAGAAGCATTTTGGCGCACGCACGGGTTTAGGGCACGACGAGCGCAGCGAGGAGTGCCATAAAGAAGCAAGTGCGACAAAATGCCTTATAAACGAGATATCATATAGTATTTTTCTACTTTGCGTTTTTGGGCTTTGTAAAATATAAATAACTTTAAAAAAAATTTTTATCACTAAGGTTGTCACTGTTGGCAACACTTTTTCAATTAAAGGCGGCTATGGTTATAAATATATTTGAAGCGTCAGTATAATTTTTCTGTAGAGTTAATTATAAATTTTATTCGTGTAAAGAAGTTGTTAAATATGGAAGATGATTTAGAAAGTACTCCTCCTGAAATACGAGAAATCGCACAAAACACAATGGAAAATTTGCTTCCAGTAAAGTCGCGCTCAACTTATGAAAAAAATTTTACGGAATTTGAGAAATGGCGCAAAGAGAATAACATTTCGACGATTTCTGAAAACGTCATGCTGGCATATTTTGAGTTAAAACGGCAAAAATACAAAGCATCCAGCTTATGGAGTCTTTATTCTCAATTAAAGTCGTGTATAAACATCCATTTAAATCATGACATTTCGAATTATTACAAATTAAAAGCTCTTCTAAAACGGTGTTCAGAAGGATACACTCCGAAAAATCCAAAATTTTAGAAGAATTCGAAATTAGTAAATTTATTAACGAAGCAGAAGACAAAATTTATTTGGCAATGAAAGTAAGTATAATTGTATTATTAGAAAGTGTATAAATTATGACGATTTCAAATTAGTAAAAATAATAACTAAATGAATAACTACATACTACATAAATAACTATACTCTTAATAACTACTTCTAAAAACTACATAAATAACTATACTTCTAAAAACTACATAAATAACTATACTCTAATAACTATTTCTAAAAACTACATAAATAACTACGTCTATAACTACCGATATAAATAGTAAAGGCAGCAATTGCACCAAACTCAGTTAAATTTAACTGTGGTTTAAAACAATCATTACTCCCTTAAATGAATCGAGTTTGGTGCAACTGACCCTAAATAAAACGAATTTTATGAATTTTAGGTCATCTTGATAATGGGATACAGCGGGGCCTGTAGGCGTGATGAGCTCACAAACATGTCCACTGAAATTACAGTCCGACACCATTATAGTCTCCATACCAACAACAAAAAACAACTTGTCCAGAGAATTTGTTATTACTGAAAAAAATGGATTACATTAATTAATGCTTATGTTGCTCTAAGACCCACCAACACCACACACAAGCGATTTTTTTGACATATAGAAATGGACGTTGCATTAATAACCCTATTGGAATTAACACAATGGGCAAAGTCTCAAAAGAAATTGCCATTTTTCTTAAACTGCCCCATCCACAACTTTATACGGGCCACTGTTTTAGGAGGTCGAGTGCCACTCAGTTGGCCAATAAGGGTGGAGACTTGCTGAGCCTCAAACGTCACGGTGGATGGAAATCGTCTGCTGTGGCTGAAGGTTATGTCGAGTCGACCCTAAGTAAGAAAATTGAAGTGGCAGAAATGCTTAGGCCTTGTGCAAACCCACCTTCTTGTTCCACTTCAGATAATAGTTTTAATTTGCCAAGTTCTTCGACACAGAATCCTCTTATTGACATCACCACAACTAATGCAAATACTCAAAACATTGTTACTGCCAATGAGAGTGTTCCGGGTGTTGTAATTCATGCAAAAGATTCTTCGTCAGTGACCGTTAACGTCTCCTATAATAATTGTAATTTTTATAGTCATAATAATTGAGTTCTAGTTTGTTGTTTACTTGTTTTTTAAAATAAAAAACTATATCTGAAATCTTCCTTTATGACAGAACAAAAATTAAGACCTACAGAATAATAAACATAATAGAATTTAGAACCATGTGAATGTGCACTTTGACAACGATACCCGGTATCCCCACCATTGTGTCGGCGCAGAATTCAAATTAGTCGTCTTTAAAAACACATTACTAATCCCTAATCAAATTATTAGACGCACCTTACTTTTGGAAACTTACTGATCTTGAACATACTTCTTTTATTCTTCACTTACAATATTATAATATTAAATTACATTACACAAATTTTCACAAAAGAATAATTTTAGATGTAATTAAATGTACATACTTGGAATCTTGAATTTACCAATCAAAACACCCATATTTGTATTAAAGTCATGCTTTCAATAATACATATATAAAATAATAATTACACAGAATTTGTTTCTTGTAAACGTGCCAATGGAGTTTCATGCCGTAAGGACAACAAGAGTTCAACTATTTCCAAAAACGTTGGCATTCTTTGAGCCCAAGATTCCAATAACCACCGAACTTATGGTATCTTTATTACAAACGTTAAAATGTTTCCAGAGCTTTGTTTTCTTTTTGAATGTTAACCGAACAACAAAGTGGCCCGTAACAAGTAACAATCTTTGTAGGGTTACAAAGAATCTTTTTGTTCGTGCCGAAGGTAACATCCACTTCAAAGTGTTGTGCTCTAGTTTTATGTACTGTAAAGAAAACAAAATTACAATGTTATAGGGTGAGGCTCTTGAGTTTATTTATGTCAGTAACATAATATATTTAACTTCGCCAATTTTATCAAAAGCAAATCTGATATAACAAATAAAGGTAGTACTTACCGTCTATATACTTTGCTACGAAAATAATTAAACAATGTTTATAGTGTTGCTTAAAAATTGGAATTTCAACTTAGTTTTATTCCATTGAGGTTGTGCTAAACATTTCTAAATATGCGATTAAAATTAAATGACATTAAGCCACTATTGCCAACTAAAAGAAAATTTTCACCGTTTTAGTGTAATTTTTATGAAACCGTATTTATTTTATGAAACGCGTTTGCGTATCATAAAAACTACAATATGAACGCAAAGTAGAAAAAAATTTTATTATTACGCATAAGCGTTGAATAATATTTTAGCAGCGCACTCTATATAAGTTACTATATTCAGCAAAGACATTTTTTTACATTTACTAGAATAATAAAGCAATTGGAAAAAATATTGTATTAAATTTGTTATATAAGGGGTCTATTGTTCAACGAGTTGTTCTCATTCAACAATAGACTGCTTATACAACTAATTTAACCTTTAACTACTTAGCGGTATCTCATACCGTCACCATTTGTCTATTCTGTTTAGATTTGAAAATAAATATTTCACAAGGGCGCATGTCTAACTATCTTTCGGAAATGCTTTAATACAAACGTTAGTAGTGCGAGAACAGTTGCAACGTCCATACTTACATTACTTGCATGATTTTTGTATGATAGGGGTATCTATACCGGTAGGTAGGGTAAGTGTCATAAAACACGATATCAATGAATTTAATTACTTGCACATTTTATATGTTTTTAGTGAACTATTTTTACTAAATATGTCACAACAAGCTGGACCATCTCGAATGCATCCTGATGACCCAAAATTTGAAGAATGGTGCATGAAAGTTTTAAATGAAGATAATAATTTTATTAGCGATGGTGATGATGGAAGCCATGTTTCTGAAAGTGAGCACGATACAGAATCATTGCAATCTGTAGATGACGACGACATGGAAACAGAAGAAGAATCAGAAAATGAACAACAGAGTTCAATAAGAAGACAAGATTTTTATTACGGACGAGAAAAGAAAAATCCTACTCTATGGTACTTTTTGTTTGTAAACGTTCAAATCAATCAAGTAATTTTTCGTACACAAAGCTTGAACAATATTTTAAATTAGTTTTTTATGAGAATATTTTTAGTTTTTATTTCTTAAATTGTAGGTCGAAGCGGCCGCCACCTGCAAACTCAGAACACGAAGTCACAATTTAGTACGAAGTTTGCCTGGAATACGAGGGCCGGCTAAGGCGTTAGGTGACTACGCAAACCCTGTTGATGTGTGGGATTTACTGTTTACTAATACAATGATAAATAATATTATTATATATACCAACCAGAAAATGGCTCAATGCAGAGCAAAATATAAAAATCAGGACCATGCAACAGTACAAGATGTAGATGTTATGGAAATGAAAGCCTTTTAGGATTGCTTATATACTCAGAAGTTTTCAAGGCAGGCAGAGAGAGTATAGAGGGTTTGTTTGCAACAGATGGCACTGGAAGAGATGTTTTTAGATGTACCATGACGAGAAGGAGGTTTGAAACTTTATTAGTAGTGCTGAGATTTGATAATGCCATGGATCGAGAAGAAAGGAAAGAGTTGGATAGAGCGACAGCAATTTCAGGAATCTTCAAAAATTTCATTGACAACTCTCAACGAAACTTTTCCATAGGTTGTTTTGCTTGTATTGATGAAAGCTTAGTCCCTTTTAGAGGTCGCTGTGGATTTGTAATGTATATGCCGAAAAAGCCGGCTAAATACGGAATCAAGATTATGTGCCTTACAGATGCTAGAAATAATTATTTGTACAACGCCTATATTTATTGCGGAAGGGGCTCAGATAGTTACGACTTGTCGGCTGAAGAAAAAAATGAAAGTTCCCACGCAGTTTGTCCTAAAGTTAGTAAAACCAATTGAAAAAAGTAACAGAAATGTAACAGCAGACAATTAGTTCAGCAGTTTAGAATTGGTGACAGAATTACAGAAAAGAGGATTAACTTTTTTGGGTACATTAAAAAAGAATAAACCCATGATTCCTGCCTGTTTTTTGCCAGATAAAAAAAGAGAAATTGCAACCAAACTATATGCATATAATGACAATATTACTTTGCTTTCCTTTACTCCCAAGAAGAACAAAGCAGTATTGCTGATTTCATCCATGCACCATTTTCCAAAAGATGATTCTGATACAGGCAAACCAGAAATGATTGCTGATTATAATATGACCAAAGGAGGAGTAGATACTCTGGATAAGAAATGTGAAAATTATTCTTGTTGCAGAAGAACTCGAAGGTAGACAATGGCGGTATTCTTGCAAATGATCAATATGTGCACAGTTAATGCCTATGTTTTATATCAAAGTTTCAAGAATTATAAACCCATGGATCGATGTGATTTCCTTAAAATATTGGCAAAAAGTTTGATTACACCATTTATGCAACGGAGATATGATGAAAACCCTAAGTTGCCAAGGGAACTAAGAAGTCGTATAGAATGTTTACTGCAAATAATTATAGCATCAGACGAAAAAGAAGCAAATGATGAACGACTCTAAACAAAGAAAACTTGTTTTTATGTCCTTCTAAGTTAAAGAGAAAAACATTTTTGTTTGTAGAGAATGTCACAAACCAATTTGCTTAGAACACACAAAAAAATGTGTGATAACTGTGTAAAAAACAGAAACAAAAATTAAAAAGTTTATTATTATATTGCAATAGATATTTAATGCAGAAAAGGTATTTTATTTTTAATTTGTATTATTTTCTAAAGTTTCAATAAAGAAATATTAAAAAAATAGTCTCAGATTAGTTAAACATATATGTATATAGCATAATATTTAACGATTTCTATATAGCGGTTTCTCATACCGATGGTAGCGGTAACTTAAGCGTTTTCGTGGTAGCGGTTAAAGGTTAATAATATACTATTTTCTTCAAGCGACAACAAAACGGCATATTATTGAACTACTGACAGACGCTAAAAACGCTTTTTACTGTCTAAACATTAAAAATCAACAGTTCTTTTGTTTTCACAACTATTTAGAGGTTGGTAACTCGGTTATGTCATATTATCAATGTAACAGTAAAGTATCAACTTGATTCGTCGAGAAAAAAACGTCACTATTACACTGGAGAATCTTGGAAATTTGAAAATAACACATGAAAACTAACAATAAAAGCTTGAAAAAAAAATAATAAATTTTACTTGGAGTTAAAAAATATAATTGTTTCGCTTAATTTGTTGTCTCGGTTAACGCCTCGCCAGTAAACTTTTAAGCTCAACAATAATATTGTTTAACTCCTAGTAAAAATAATGTACTATTTTTTAATATTTCAGATAGTACTTTTTATTCTCTTTACAACCATATAAAAAATATAGGTTTTACATAATAATTTTATTTAGAAAAATAATAATAATAATAACTGATTTTTTCTACTACTAGCTGTGAAGTGGACAATTATTGCGTCTTCTAGCCAACTGAGAAGTTGAATTTCTCTATTAGTGGTTAATAATTTTTTGAGAATCCAAGAATAGTTGTTTAACAAAAACGAGTGAAACATAATTTTGTATATCCAGGAGATTATCTTTAACGTATTTGCAGCTTAAAATTACCTAACACAAGAAAATTATTTGAATAAAAAGATGCCATTAGTTTAAAATTTGCACCCCCATCCCATAACCGCAAATACATAACCTGAATTTATTTATTTATTAAATATGATGGTAGAATCAGTTTTTCAGGTTTCCCAAAGGAGATTTAACCAGGCGAGTTAAGTTACATCAAGGATTTTAAGTAAATTACAAACATTTTGTTGTAGGTATTTTGAATGGTTAACAGAATCTGGAAGGTCCGATCTGTTGCATAAAAATCTCGACTCTAAAAACTTAACGAATATGTGGTGAACACTTGCCATTCCTAAATGAATTATAAGTGTCAATTTCTGAAACCCAATATTTAAATGATGCAAGGTATATTGGCGAAGCAATAAATTAAATATTTAGATGTTTTATACAAGTGTTTTCAGAATCGATGTAATTAAATGCCCATTTAAATCTCTAGCTATACCAAAACTACTCAAGCTTGCAGCTCAAATACTCTTAGGTAAAGAAAATTACGGAGGAATATTCTTAAATTGCAACGTGATAGAAAGCACTTCAATTGAAGTTAACATCTCCCAACGATTACTTCCCGAAAGCAGAGCACAAATTGTGACAGCCCATGTGGACTAAAAAAATAAACCACTAAGAAGCAGGAGATAAATAGAGGAATACAAACAATTTTCACTAAAATTATATTTTACGAGCCCCAAAATGTTAATTTTAAAGTAGGTTTTAAATTTTTTGCCAGCTCAAACTGCTACGTGATCATGGTTAGAGTTATATATAAAAAGTTAAACAACCCTTGTGCTACATCTTTACAAATACGATATGTAAAGGTGACAAATTGAAGTCTATAGTATTAGACTGCATAGAAAAGCTACAATTGCAATGCGGTGCGAATGTTAGGGCAGTAGTAAAATTTTCTAAGCCTAATTAAAAGAATATATGTATCACCTGAAAAACCAAACCTTCTCGTAAACGATAAGAAAATCTATTATTTCTACGATGTCTCCTATTTATTGAAGTTGTTGCAAAATAACTTGATTAAATACGATATAATCTTTAATAACGAAAAGCATTGTGGAAAGACATTAAAACTTTCTACATGTCAGACAAATCTAAACCGCTGCGATTGGCTCCTTAATCAACTAATTTACATATTACTCCGAATATTTTTTAGAAAATGAAAGTGAAATATGCCGCACAAGCATTTAGTGAATCAGTTGCAGTTGGTTTATCAACGTATGTAGCTTTTAATGCTTTTTGTGCTACTTGATTTTTAGAAGAAAAATATTTATTTTTTATTTTTGGCTTAAATTTACCTAGTAGTGGAAAAAATAATATACACCATGGTTGGAAGTCCATTATTGCCTACGCACCTTATTTAAACTGGTGCTAAGGCAATAATGATAGACTTCACAACCTTGGTGTATAATATACTATTTGTCATTTTTATCTAGGAGCTTATAAAACAATGCGTAAAGTTAGTTGTTAAACTGATTTCCCTAATTTTTAGTGTTTTGTTTATCATAATAAATATGAATTATACCAATTCCGAAAAGTGTTACATGATGCTAATGTGATTATTATTATTATTGTGATTATGTTAATAGAAAATTGTATTTACTTATCTTATAGGGAATTTAATCTCATTTATGAACATTTAAAAAAAATATTAAAAAATAACAAAAATACAAGTCTGGGGAGTGATCTTTGGGACACTCTGTATATTATGGTAAACGGAACACTAAAAAATTAGGAAAATCAGTTTGACAACTAACTTTACGCATTGTATATAGGCTTCTAGATAAAAATGACAAAAATCAGTTATTTCCATAGCAAACCTACCTTCAACTATTAATCGTATTTTTTTAACAAAAATTCTTATGTATGAACTATATTTTTATATGGTTTGCAACATGGTAAATGTGAGATGCTAAGTAGACGGGTCCTCTAGTTGGAAACACCAGATGGAAATTGCCGACTATACTACAGCCGGTCAGGCGGGGTTCGATCTGTCTAACTCGACAAAGCTTTATTTGTACCTTAGGCTTTAGATCAAGCTGTCGACCTGATCAAAGTCAATAGGCTATACAGGGAGGAGGACCAGCTTAATGAGAACACACAATATACCTTCATGTAGTTTAATAATAGTTACGGTATTTACGATAAACTTCACGAGAAAGCAATTAATTTTAAATATGATATAAAATAACAATAAATGATAATTATTTATAGGAAGGTTGATTGTAAAATATTTAGTTAATTAAGGGAGGTTTGCACTTTATTTGACCATATAAAATGTAGATGTTATAAATTTGATATATGCACGGTTAAACTAAAGGTTAGACTAGTTAGTGTAACACCTTAAATTTTGCGCACCCTACACTTGGCGCAAAGCTTAACCTCAAATAATGAGATATGGTTAAAAATGGAGAAACCGCCTTTTACAAAAAGGTACAATAATTATTTCCCTTAAACTTAATAGATAAAGTGCTTTATCATGATGCAAATAAGTATGTAGACAGGAGACGTTATTACTTAAGAAGATGGTAATCTTTACGTGGGGGTGTTACAGTGAAATCCAGCACGGTGAGCATACGCTGGAGATTTACGTTGATTAAGAAATAATAATATGAGCAGACCTTATTGCCGTAGATGGAGTAGTTGGTTGTTGGCAAAGCTGTACGGATGATCCTGTCGACGAAGGTTGGAGCCACGAAGCTGGACATATGAAGCCAGAGTCGAGTCGACGGATGTACACACGATAGTACAAGAACGTGTGTAGATGGTGGACCTTAATAAAAACGTGAATTATGGTTTTAAAAGCTGTCGAAGAAATACAAATAAATCAACTGAATATGAACGAAAGGTAAATGCCACTCACCCAGATGTTAAAGCTTTAAACAAATTGTTTTATAATTATTTGCTGTTAGGTGGTTTAAATATCCTAAACACATGGACTTCACTCTGGTTAGAATAATAAATTCCAGGGTGATTTCGTCGTACACCACAGGATGATCCTGGTTTACCAGAAATATTAATATAATAATTTTCAATGTCCTTATGGTGTAGCGTGATCCACGCACGAAAAACGGAAAAATGAAACGTAACGATACCACAAGGTTATTAAAATACACCCAAAAAATTAATTGATAACACACATTTTAAATTTACAGAAAGCGGGAAAATGAAGCGGACGAGTAGACAACACAACATATTTGAAAAAAAAAGTTGAATATCGCTACCATTATACAAGTGCAGAATTTGAAAATTGTTTTTACTTATCTTATAGAGAATTTAATCTCATTTACAAAAATTTTTTAAAAATAATAAAATAATAAAAAATAAAGGAAATACAAGCCTGGGGTGTTCTCTGGAACACCCTGTATATATTTACTTGCTACTATTTTTTAATACATTACTTTTGTATTTTAATAAACTATAAAAACGAATCCTATCAATAGAACCCGAACTTAAATACTTAAACGTATCTTTGTCGCGTCAGTAGATTTATGTGTATCTTGAGTAGACTTTAATTAACATCAACCAAAATGTCTTATAGTTAAGTTCAATTATATCCTCCTGGTTTACCCTAGCGAATGCTAGAAATCTACCAACAACAAATTCAATAGTGATTAAAAAGATACAAATTTATTACTACTTGGATTCGTTAAATAAAGCATAAATAAAAGTATAGATAAAAGTAAGAAAGTGAAGTGCCTTGTTAATAAGATTACGTGCACGTTCCGTTTTCTGCTCATATTATTCAATAATTTAATCGCATATTTACTTAAATCTCTTCTGAATAAACTTTTCATAGACAAATTATATCGACAAATAATATTTAGGGATAAAAGTAGTTTTTATTTTAGAAAAAATTTTTTTTAAATAACCCCATTTACAACGCATATTTTATTTTTCACCTAACTTGCTTGGTTTATTACAAATATACATTTGCTTACTGTCAATTAAACTAGTACCTTAATTTAATACGTCAAAACGTATGTCAATATTCGTTAAAGTTATTTCGTGTCTGTTTGTAGGCGTTTTTAATACAAATATAAAATTTGGAAGGTAGTCAGTACCTTAACAGTACTTTTTGGTGAATCAGAAAAACATGTTGTTCCCGAAAATCACCACGTTGATTTACGGACCTGGTCATCAAGACCCTCACGGGCAATTATGAAAAAATGTACACTCATGAAATTTAAAACTTGGACACCACAATTTCTGTAAACAAAGGTTTGCACATTGTGAAGCGGGCTTAAGGGTATCATTTACAATTCTAACAGCAGGTAGTCTCAGCAGGGGTTATCTCATAGAAGGACTGTAGAATGAATCATTACACTAAGCACGTTTTAGAAAATAGGTAATTTACGTTGCTTACTTAATTTTTTTCTTTAAAGAATATATTTGAAGGTATCGCTAATTAAACACCATAGCTCGATTAATTATCGAATCAAAATTTTGTTTAGGAAATGTTTACAAAATAAAATTAGAAATAATTTTGATTTAAAAACGTCTACAAGCAATAATTTTTAAATTAAATCAAAAAACTAAACATGGTTATTTGGGTTGACTGATTATTACTTATTTTTAAATAAATCTAACCTACTAATTATTGTAAGTTATTAAAAAAATCATTAAACTCTCTATTCATAATATTTAGTCCTTACAAAATGTATATTTTATGACGTTTCATTTTATTCTGTAGTTAATATAAAAAGTGAAAATAAAAACTAAGGCAATTCTTATTGTCAACGTATATATTTAGTTTTTGACAAGAATTTATTACATAATTATAATTAAGATACCAAGTTATAGTTTAAAATTAAATGAAAACGTTTTTTTTTAAATAAAGGTATTACTATATAAATAAATATAAGAAATCAATAATGGGTGTGACCTCCATTATTATTGATATATTCTTGGAGGCGTCTGCTCATTGACGCTATCAAGGTATCAATATAATTAATATTAATCGTTTCTCAAAGCCGCCCAAAGTTTCACTAAATTTTCTAATATTTGCTATTACATTTTAGAACTGTCAGATTACTTATTTTCAATTAAATTGGTTTGATTGTGGATAAAATCTTGTATTGCATTCTCACATATACAATAAATAGCAATAATAATAATAAGATAATGAAAAATATGTCAACTTGACATACGCTAAAGATTTCATCAATCTTAAAACGTACAGGTGTAAATTGCTCTTTGCCCTTGTGGAGTGATTGATGGAAGTTCCGAACATTAAATTCAATGCAATTCTTGCAGCGTTTGGTTTCATACCAGGTGCGCTGGGCTTTAAGATCATGAAGTTCGGAAATTGGGACCAAACGACGACCATTGGTTTTGCCAAAATTGTAACACTTTAGCTAACACTCAGCTAGGAAATAATTTTTTTTTTTATTTCAAATGAATGCTTCCCTACCCTCACTGTCCTAAAGAATGTCCTAAAAGATTTAACGGTCTACGTAGTCTGAAAATTGATATTAGAAAATTTTACCCTCATCTACCAAACGTGGAAGCAACTCAAGTGACTTGCACCGTAAATCTTTTAGATAAAATTAATACCATGAAGCGCTCAGTCAAAGTATTAAAAAGATTACGTAAAGGTGCAAGATTTTCAGCAGCCACAAATTATCATCAGTTATTGACCAATGTCTCAACAAAAATGACGCCAACTTTTTACTTTCGTTTTCTCCTGTCGCTGTGTGCCCCAGTTCTCGAAAAAGAAGTCTCTAGCAAGATTGGTCAAAGCAAATAGAAACACCAATGGATCCAATCATTCAAAAATAGGCACATCAAAAACAAGCCTTTCTAACCGAGTAGTTTCGAAAGTTGAAGAAGGAAATATCAACGAAGCAGTTAAAATCTTAGCATCGAATGAAACACTATCTCCTTTAAATCAAGACACATACTACAAATTATTGGACAAGCATCCTATTCCTTTGACCCCAATAAAATTTCCTATACCATCTGATTATATCACAGGCGTTTTAACTGTATCTGACAAAGAAGTTAAATTTGCAATTCTAAGTTTCACAAATGACTCAAGTTCCGGAGTAGATGGACTCCGTCCCCAACACTTGAATGACCTCATTGCTACAGGGAATGGCCAAGCCGGTTCACGTTTACTAACATCAATAACCAAACTATGCAATATGGTTCTTGCTGGAAAAGTTTGCCCAGAAATCTTACCAATTCTTTTTGGAGCTAATCTGTGTGCTTTGAATAAAAAAGATTGAGGCGTCCGCCCTATTGCTGTTGGAATGACATTACGAAGGTATACAGCTAAACTCGGTTGTTTTTCTGTTACTGATAAAGTTGGAAAATATCTTAGATCTAAACAATTTGGGTTCGCAACGAAAGAAGGGTGTGAAGCAATTGCACACGCAACAGGAACATTCTTGGAAACAAATTCCAATTCCAGAAGAGTACTACTCAAGATAGATTTTAAAAATGCGTTCAACACCCTTCACCGAAATAGTATCTTACACTCCGTTAAACAATCTATTCCAGAACTATTTTTCTTTATCTGGCAAGCTTATTTTTGTCCATCATCTTTAAAACTTTCAAACTAGACAATTCCTTCTTGCTCCGGTTGCCAGCAAGGAGACCCTGCAAAACCGCTTTTCTTCTGCTTGTCAATTCAATCAATAATTGATAAGTTTTCAATAGAACTAGTCATGTTTTACTTGGATGATGGAACTATAGGGGGATATAGTGAATAAATGCAAAAAAATCGGCTTAGTTGTCAACCCGTCGAAATGCGAACTATTCTCCAACAGAGAAATGGAGGAAAATTTACTACAGGATTTTGAATCACTCTTGCTTGGAATCAACAAAATTACTGATGTTTTTTTATTGGGAGCACCGGTTACTAGCGGTGTTCACTCAAAACAAACTAGAGGAGTTGGTTTTTTTCTTTTATCGTTTGAAAGAGATTGGAAATTTTCACGTAGCATTCTATCTTCTACGTCATTGTTTTGCTATCCCAAAGTTGACATATTTTTTAAAAACAATTCTTCTGTGGAAAACTAATAATTTTGTGGAAAAGTTTTATTCTCAAGTTATTTACTAAACTGTCATCTTGATCGATATCAATACTTAGGAGCATCATTTCCGGTTCAAATAGGAGGAACTGGAATTCAAAGAGTTAAAGACCTATATCTACCAGCATTTCTGTCATCAGTATATGGAACGTGAAAGCTCGTCGCCTTAATGTTAAACTTTGAAAGTACAGATGAACCCCACGTTTCAAATTTTGATGAGGGAATCGTAGAATTGAATTACTTAAATCCTGGTTTTGCCCTCCTCAATGTCCCTCAATCAAACGGTTCTGGGATAATATTAATGTAACCCGCATAATTGAAAACTATTAAGTCCAAACCAATGAAAGCAATCCAATTGGAACTGGAGAAACGGGAACCAAATATGTGGCTAACTGCCAAACTTGCAGCCGCTGCAAAAGTACGAAAATACACCTCTACAATAGAATCAAGTTACTCTTTCCTACCATTTGCAGTAGAAACTATGGGTCCTTGGTGCGAAGAAGCTACTAGTTTTATTGACAAATTAGGAGGGCTTATTGCTTTACATTCAGGAAAATTTCGTTCGCGATCTTACCTCTATCAACGGATTGGAATAGCAATTCAGCGTGGAAATACCGTTTCAGTCATGGAAACCTTTCCTTCGTCGGAATCTTTATCCGAAATATTTTATATCTTAAATAGTTAAAATTTGTTGTTGGTTCATTACTAAACTCTTTAAATTGTGGAATGTTAATTATAATAAATATTTAAAATTTTTCTTTTTATTTAGTCGTATGGTACATTTTAAATATTGTATTGTGATGTCAGTGTTGTGTATGGTGCCCCAGAAGATCAGTATAAGTCTGTACAGTGTGGTGACGAAACCGTGTGCAATTGTGGATTGGTTCGTCTTGGCAAAGCATTTACTTCAAGGTTTTGAAAAATCACTAAAATCTAAACATGCCAAATACTCAAGTAAGGTGTACCAAAAGGTTTTCAATGAGTAGACTTTATTGAGAATCCGATTCACGGAATAGCGACATACGTCAAAGAAAATATTCAATACGAAAATATACAAAAAACTATAATTTTTGGAATTGAATAAAACTAAACTAAGAGATTTACACGTAGTAAATGTTTACAAACTTCCTTCAATACCTTGGTGAGAAACTTTTAAAGTCGTTTTTCCTCATCCAGGTGTATATATTAGTGACTCTAATTGTCACACACATTATGGGGCTACAAAGACAACGATACCAATTAAATAACGTTAGAAACGTGGATCAAGTTTCAAAACATACATTTAGTATACAATCTAAAAGACATCAAAACATTTTACCCCGATCGATGGTAAAACGATTACAGCCCGGACCTGTGTTTAGTATCAATGGATCGTGACATGGTTCCATTACAACCAAAACGTATTGATATCAAACGATTTTCGAAAAAATCAACGTAGACCTTCGCTATTACAAATTGGACTTCAAATTTTGTTTGTAGAATGTTTAGGAAAACTAAAATGAAATTTTTAAAAGATTAATTGAATAAACTATAGAACATCTCTCGATTCTATTTTTAGATGAAACCAACTGTTTGTGAGTATTATTTTAGGTTCGTAGGTGCTCTTAAAAAAATGAACTTCACCTGGTTTTTGAAAGGAATATGTCCCATATTGGTCGACTAAAACAAACAGGTTGTACAAATCATATTTATAAAATCTAAACAAACAAAATGAAAATGCTGTACTGTCATCTTTAAATAATGGAAGAAAGGAGAAATGAAGTTATGAATTTCGTACATTGAAATCGTAAAAACTGTGCATTTTAAGAAAATTAAGTTCTACAAATCAATCTGCTAAAACAAATACAAGAATTTCTTCAAATTCTATTACTTCTTGATTGGTTAATGTAAAAGTGGAGAAATCAATTATCACCAAGACAAAAAAGTATCTACAAAAGAAAAGAAAACCTACACCTACCTTAGAAGATATATCCATACATTTCACTGTAGAAGAGCTAAAACATGCATTAAAAACACAAAATCAAAAAAACTGCTGGGTTTGATGGAAAACATCCAGAATTTCTGAAAAAATTAGGAAATTATTTTTTGAAGTAGCTACTTATGTTTTTTAATGATATTTATAATACAGGCGAGTTATCAAAAGATTTAAAGAAATGTAAAGTCGTGTAATTTATAAGGTTTTGGAAAGAGTAATTTTTCAAAAATTAATCCGTTAATAGAAGAGAAATTACAAATTGAACAAACAGGATCTTAATTCGGTAGAAGTTGTTGTGATGAGGTATTGGCATTAACAACGCATATTTCAGAAAAAACTTAAAACTGGAGTTGTCTTTTTGTATTTAACTGCCGTTTACAATACCATGTAGGAAGAAAGTTTACTTTTTCAATTGCTATTCCTTGTTCTAAAATTATTTCTTTTAATAGAAATATGTTGTCTAAACAAAAAGTTTAAAGGTTTTGTTAGGGATAAAAGCTGTAAATTTAGATATTTAAAATAATGGTTTCCCACAAGGTTCGGTTCTTGCACCTATTCTTTTTAATGTATTAATTTCTGATCTTCCTTTTTTACAATGTCGAAAATTTGTCTACGCCGATGATATGGCAATTTCATTTCAACATTCGTAGTTTTTCGAAATTGAAAGAAAGCTATCTGATGATTTGGCTATTATAGAAAATTATTTCACAGAATGGCAATTATATCCCAATCTTAAAAAGATGGAGGTTTCTCGATTTTATTTAAGTAATAAGGACTGAGGGCGAAAAAACATTAACATTGAAAAACTTGCATAACTTTTATACCATATAATTTTTTTCAAAATTTTGATATAGTAGGCTTTGAAATAGTTGTCAGAATATGTCGTCAAATTTTTATTTTTATTTCAGTCAAATTGTGTTCACAATGGTAAAAGTAGTGGAAGTACATAGATTAATCATTAAAAATTTGTTGAGAATCCACAGTGGTCAGTCGTTCGCATTGCAAAGGAGGCAAAAGTTTGCAGGCAAGTGGCAGCAAAAGTCATCAAGCGGTACAAGAAAGACTTTACCATAACACGGAAACCAGGAAGTGGACGACTAGAGGGTTTTCATTCACCAAAAAAGGTGCAAAAGCAATATCTGCAATGGTTAAGAATCCGCTGATGTCAAACCGGAAATTAGCTGCAAAAGTCGACTTGTCGGAAAACACAAATCGAAAAATAAAAAAAAAGAGTGGATTTAAGTCCTACAAAGTTCAAACAACTCCAGATCGTAATGCGGAGAAAAACATTGAAGCCAAGAAATGAGCCAGAAAGTTGAGAGCAGATTTTTTCCAAAAACGTCAATGTTGCGTGATGGACGGCCTTTTCTGAGTAAATAAGGTATCCACATTTTTTTGATCGGATTTAGCTTCGTGCCATTACAGTAAGCAGACAAAAAAATGGTACGAAGAGAATCATGTCGATTTTGTACCCAGGGAGGCTAACCCACCAAATTGCCCTGAGCTTCGCCCAATCGAACGGTACTGGGCTTTGGTGAAAAGAAGCTTGAAGCAGACAAAAAAGGCTACAAAATCGATTAAAAGTTTTAGAAAAATGTGGACCGTAGCAACCAAGAAAGTGTCGAGCACCACCATAAAAGCCATGATGGAAACCATTCCCGAAAAGCTCAAAATTTTTTATAACGATAAGTCTGATTTTATGTTTTTCCTTAATTTTTATATAATAAATAACCTATCCAAAACTAAAACTTTTTTTGTAAATTTATTTAGCGTTTTAAAAGTTATGCAAGTTTTTCAATGTTAATGTTTTTTCGCCCTCAGTCCTTAGAGAAAAAAGTAGAAAACTTAATGTTATCTTTAATAATACAGAGTTAAACCATAATTTTAACCCAGTTTATAAATAAATAAAAAAATCTGAGTGTAACAGAACATTGTGCTCCTGTCTTGTTGAATAGTTATTATACAAAAAAAAATTGATGTTGAATAGAATTGCACTATCCCTACAATTAGTGGAACCATTAAATCTACTCATCTCAATTGGCTTCCCATTGTTTGTAATATTACTCCATCAAACATTCAACAAAAAGCTGCGTTAAAACTAGAATGGAATAAATGCCAATTCAAGAAACACTTACCAATTTGGAATGACATTGAGAATCCTCCTACCAAAAGACTTAAATCTAAAAATTCTATATTGTTGCAAATGTACTACATTTTCTGAAGTTAAAGAGTAAAAAAATATGGTCTAGAGTTGATGTTTTAAATAAACATCTCATTGATGACGCAACAATAGATGTACCGGGCTTTGATCAAAAAGGAAAAATTTGGTCAAAAGTGAATCACATAAAAAAGACCATTTCAAATGCAACTCTATGTTGTTTAAATGGGGTCCGATTACTAAATCAATTGTGTTTAGTTAATTGACAATCCTCTACACATATTGTAGAGGATTGTCAATTAACAAAGTTTAAAGGAGAGATTGTAAACATTCATAATTTAACGGATGAAGCTATATTTTGGCTTACAAATCTAAAGAAAATCTAAAATTCAGCGATATTTTGTATTCTTTGTGCTGATTATCTGTTTATCCATTATTTTTTTGTTATTTGTTTAACCTACTATTTTTTGGACCGGTTTAATATATGTCGTCATGCAATGGCTATGTTATTATATTTTATGTTCTTATTTACCTTCTATAATATTATTACATATAAATACTAAGGTGGTTCAGGGTTGGCATGTTTAGGCTTTAGTGGTTTACCTAAACCTGGAAGCAAATGTTTTGGCAAAACAAACCAATTCACAATTGCACACGGTTTACACCACACTATATAGGTTTATACAGATCTTGTGAAGCACCATACATAACACTTTCATCACAATACAATTTTTAAAATGTACCATACGAGCAAATAAATAAACCTGAGATAGTCAGAGAAGTTTGGAAATTAAAACAAGTAACAAATCACAAACTAGATAATGAATTATAGTAGTGCCATGTACCCAATAAATAAATGAGGCTACATTTCTTAGAGTTGAACCAGCCTTTTATTGGAGTATATAGACTTCAATAATTGTAAATCTTCTGTAATGCTCTTCATTTATTTTGTATCCCCGTATATCTTCCTTATTATCCTTTGTTTAAATTTTTTTGGTTTTTCTTTATCTCTTTTGTCAAACAACTTGCATTATTTGGTCTACAGGGTGTAACAAAAAGGTTGGCCATAAATTAAACCACATATTCTGGGCCTAAAAATAACTCGATTGAACCTAACTTACCTCGGTACAAATGTGTATGCAAAAAAAGTTACAGGGTGTCAAAGTTATAATTTTGTTGTAAATAAGTAAGATTAAATAAAAATTTTGGGACCTGCAAATAACTTAAAAATTTATTTATACTTTATTTTTTGTTATTTGGAATTTTTGTGGTATAATGAAAAAGAGGCCGTATCTCAATAACAACTAAAGATTCATGTCGATTTCTTTGGAAAGGGTTGGCCGAATCGACATTTTTTAAGTATACTTTTTGAGCTCATCACGTCAAGAAATGAAAATCTTCGAACTAGAATCCAATACAGTGAGGGACAAAAAAATCAACATTTTAATGTACGCAAAGTGCTGCTGGTGGCGCCCTTTACAATGTACATCAAATCTGTGATCAGATTTGGATTTCTCATGCTGAAAAACTGCTGAATACCAAATTTTGTTGAAGTCGTGTTTTTATTAAGGGAAATATTACCAAAAAACTTTTCAAAAATTATAACTTTGACACCCTGTAACTTTTTTGCATGCACAGTTCTACTGAGGTAAGTTAGGTTTAATCAAGTTATTTTTAGCTCCAGAATATGTGGTTTAATTTATGTCCTACCTTCTTGTTACACCCTGTATATCTTCCCTTCTGTCATTCTCCTGTTTATTAGCGTTCCAAGGTATTTAAAGTTATCTACTTGTTCTCTTCTGTAGTTTCTAATTTCTATATCTCTTACATATCCTCTGCTTTCTTTTCTTGTTATTCTCATATGTTTAGTTTATCCTTGATTTATCTCTAATTTTTTTTTGAGCTTTGCATTGATTTGTATTGCTTTTTCTAACCTTTTACTATCTCTTGCTATCAGCGAAATGTTGTCTGCATAGACTACTATTTTTACAGACTTCTTAACTATAGTCCTTTTTAAATCACAGTTTTTTATAATTCCTTCTATCGCTATGTTAAATAGTGTTGCCGATAATCCATCTCCTTCTCGAATTTCTGTACTTATGTCTATTTCTCGCGATATTTCTTCATACGTCATCAACGCAGTGTTTAAGCCTTCTAGTGTCATTCCAATCAGACGTATCAGTTTTTCCGGTAATCTTAAATTTCTTGCATCTATCTTTATCATATTTCTATTGAGTGAATCAAAAGCTTGCCCAAAATCTATAAATACTATTTATATTTCTGTATCTTGCTTGTAACACTTGTCTGCTATTTGTTTCATCACATGCATTGCGTCTATTGTTGATTTTCCTTTTTTAAATTTATTTTTGTGTTCTACTCTTACTTTTACTCTTATTAGAATCAGTGCTGTGAGTATCTTGTACGCTGTATTTAACCAGAGTTATTCTCCTGTAGTTCTCGCATTTCCTTAAGGCTCCCTTTTTTGGTATCGGCACTATTACTTCTACCCTCCATTTTTGCGACATTATTTTTCTTTACATATTTGTTTCACTATTTTAATTCTCTTCC
Source organism: Abscondita cerata (assembly GCA_030710515.1). NCBI lineage: Eukaryota > Metazoa > Arthropoda > Insecta > Coleoptera > Lampyridae > Abscondita > Abscondita cerata. The sequence goes on along the minus strand of JALBCR010002420.1, from coordinate 97,188 downwards.
TAAATTCACTTCCTTTACTTTTTATCAACTTACTGCATATATTATCCGGCCCTGCTGCTTTTCATTGTTTCATCTCTTGTATTATCTTATGTATCTTCTCCTCCGATGATTCCTCTATTTTTTCGTTGCTTGCTTCTCTGCCACTTTCTACGTCTACTTCTATTCTTGTCGTTTTCCTTATGAATTTTTATATTTTTTCATATCTATGTTTGCTAAGTTCTTTTTTATTTTTTGTTTTTTTTATTCTATGATATAGTTTTGTATTATTTTTGTTACCATTTTCTATTTTGTTCGTCATTTCTTCTAACCATTTTTGCTTTTTCTTTTTGTTACTTTTGATGCTTCTCTTCTTTTTATTTTTATTCTTTATAGTCATTTTAATTACACGTTTGCAGCCATTTTAGTCTTGCTTCCCTCTTTTTCTCTATTGCTGCCTCAAAATGATTATCAAACCATTCTTTTTCTAACTTTCGTTGATATCTTCCTATTTTTTTCTCAGCCGCTTTTGTTGTACTATTTTTTATATTCTTCAATTCAATCTCTTTTTTGTTTTTAGCTACATTTTTACTTCGTTGTATTCTTGCTTTTTTCTTAGTTTTTTGTATTTCATTTCTTTTCATTTCTCCTTCCTTTCTTATTCTGTATTATTCTTAGTTTTAACTTTTGCTATTAGCAACTGGTCTAGACTTGTTTCTCTGTAAGACCTTACATTCTGTATCATTTCCTTTCTGTTTTTAAATTATTATATGATTCCTTTCAGTTCTTCCCGGTATATTCTACGTTATTGTATGTTCCTTCTTGTGTTGAAACATTGTACTCGATATAACCATATTCATTAGTGTTACCAAATTACATAGTATTTTTCCATTTTCGGTAGTTATTTTGTGTATTGTATGTTTTCCAGGTAAATTATTTATATATTTTCTTTCCCAATTTTGGCATTACAGTTTCCAGCTACTATTATGTTTTTTTTTCATAAAATTTCTCCTCTTTTCTCCTATTTCCTCCACTTTATCTATTTTCAGCATCGTCTTTACTATAATCCCATTTTCTTTTCTATTCCATTTTTTGTATTATCAATACTTTTAAATTTCTTTGTAATAACTTCTTTGTTGTCCATTTTTCTTGCCAATTCCGTCATTCTAGTTCTGACTAGTTTTTTGGCTTGTGCTTTGTTGGGTTGTTCCTTATCAATCTTCCCTCTTCCTCCTGTATTCATTTATATTTAATACCGTCAACCTCCAGTTTGCGGTAGCACACTTTAGTTGCCTCTTTTCTTCTTGGGCCACTTCCCTAATCACGCGTTGTATTTTTCTTTCCTAGTTTGTTAGATTGCTGACGACCTAAATACTTCCCTTGAGCTTCCATTTTCTGTTTAATACCTCTACTTTTTCTTCGAAGGTTGTACACCACCACTGTCATTTTTGATTTAGGATTTCCTACTACAAATGCTTTTTTCGCTTTAATTTTTACTCCAATTCCTCTCGGATAAAATCAGCGATTTTTCGCTTCAAGTTACCATTTTCTAGTTGCTCTTTTTCTAAATCTATGTATTTAATTATTAAATTCTTCTTCCATTTTTTATTTTTTTTATTCTCTAGTTTACTTTTCAGTAAACTTACTCTTCTCCACCTCTTTCCTTCGCTTTTTCTTTCCACTCTGCCTTCACTTTGTTTAGATCACTCTTCACTTCAGCTATATCTATACATCTCAAAACCTTATACAAATTACGGCCAGCATTGTAATTCTTGGTAATGGTTAATTTTTAAAGAGACGATTGTGACAGCAATTATTACCATGACAGTAAACCCAAAGGAAAACACCTTTAAATCATACGTACTAATAATTGAAGAAAAAAATACTCTTAATTATTATTCACTTTAATTTTTTGTGTTATGTAACTGAAATCCCATATTGGAACCAGATTAGTTTGCCTAACTGAAAGATTTTAAGGTTTTTTAGAATCTAAAACTGAAATTGAATACGATATATGATGTAAATTCGGTTGACAGCAGCCAAGAATTGAATTTGTAAGAGCAAGAAACAGGAAACCTTTATGTAAATTGGTATTTGGAAATTAGGACACCAAATTCAGTCAACGCGGTTCTTTTGAAATATTTACGGAAATGTGACTGAACAGGGCCCATCGTTTGTTCTTTTCTTTAGAAAAGAGAGCCTCGCATTGTGTTTTTTATTTTCGTACTAATCAGAATGAGTTCACGTATTAACACGTTGATCAAATTTAGTAAAGCGGTGTCTGAATTTAAACATATTGCTCGTTAAATTAATTTTTAGTTTAACTATTTTACGATGTTATTTTATATTGTTTATTAAATTATTGCTTCTGTACAGTGATTCCATTCAATAACTTTATTAACAAATTGTTTAATATTTTACTTGTAGCGCATTTGCGTTGTTGTTTATCAATACTGTATAATTATTCACATTTCATTTTATAGTGATACATTTATGAACTTACTCCTTTTTAGCGATGTTCATTTTGACAAAATCTCTGAAAGTCCTTAAAATCACTTTCTCAATGTTTTAATAAAAATAAGAGATTTAAGATATTCCCCTAAACGAACAGCAAATCGTGCAAGCATTAAAAGCTCACCTCTTAATGGATCGACCCAGCAAACACATTAATGTCATAAAATCCTTTAACGTAGAAAAAATAATTGATGGTTTCCTGGAAGGAACCATTGAAATAGCAGAAGCTGCGGATTTATGAATTTTTGCTTGATCAATCGATCACTAAAGTACCTACTTGTTAACGGTCAAGCGATTCAACTGGAAGCAAAATACGATTATCTTATTTTTCAGTTTTTCTATCTTGTAATTCCGTCGAATTTCTGTAGAAAAATGTTTCACATTTTACAGAAACTGTATATAAATATGGTCAAAGCAAATATAACCGACTGTCTGACTTGCCGAATTTAAAAATACGTGAATTTTATTTACTTTAGTTACGAAAGTTTTGCCATTTTATGTTATAAGTAAACATAATAAAAATACATTTTTGAGAGGAAAAAACAAACACAATTTATTTCCTTTTGTTCGCATACAATCAATCGGTTTTTAAAGCTACTGCGCTTGATGAATACTAGCGGTTTGTTAAGTTAAAGATATTGATGACAAGCAAAGACGTGTACTGTAATAATTAATCTAAGAAGTAGCGGGCAAATGTGGAATGTTGCCCAACTCCTTTGGAGTGATTTATCATGAACTACTGTTGCATTAATTGTAGCATTAGTCACTGTTGGAACTTTCTGAATTCTCATATTAAATTCAGGTGTGTCTCTCTGAATACGTTGAATAATTCTCTAAAGTTAAATTATGTTTGCGGTAAATGACAATTACTAACACCCCCGTTGTGGTTCTTTGCCCAAGAATTTTAAGTTCAAAAATTTATTGTGACTAACAATATAATTAGAAATGTCTTACATTTTTAATATGCCAAGTTTTTTGAATGTCTTGAAAATAAATTTGAGTATATGAAACATTTTGTGTTTTTCTTTAATTACCATTGAACTTTCATAATATTAGTAATGACAATAATAATAATAATAATAATAATAATAATATTAATAATATAATAATAATAATAATAATAATAATAATAATAATAATAATAATGGAAAAAAAATTGGTCACCTACGAAAACAATAAAACAGTGGAAACCGACTACATTGACATTAAACGCGGAATATTTCAAGGAGATGCGTTGAGCCCGTTGTGGTTTTATCTAGCAATCAACACAGATAATACACCAGATGGAAGTTAAATACACTCTATCACACCTTCTGTATATGGATGATATTAAACTTTATGCAAGAAATGAGAGAGACCTGACTCACCTTCTAGAACTAACTCACACATTCTCCAAAGACATAGAAATGGAATTTGGACTAGATAAATGTAAAACACAAACCATACAAAAAGGCATCCAACAAACAAGCAGAATAGAAAGTAACAATATACCACCAATAGAAACTATGGATGAAAATGATGTATACAAGTATTTAAGAGTGTTACAAAAGAAAAATACCGATCACAAAACAATAAAAAGAACATAAAGGAAAAATACGTAAGTAGAATAAAGGAAATACTAAAAACCAAGCTGAATGCTAAAAATCTCACAAAAGGAATTAACACTAATGCTATGCCCCGTTAAAATACACATTTGGAATCCTTAAGTGGTCACAAACAGAACTAAAAGACCATCAAACAGAAACAAATGTACTAATGACAAGATATCAAAACTACCATCCTTAGTCTGACATAGAACGATTAACACTAAAGAGAAAGGATAGAGGAAGGGGTATAATAAATATTGTCAACTTACACAATAGGAGCGTCACAAACCTGAGACAATATTTCTATCAGAAATCGGCATATTATAAAGCAATCACAGAGGCAGATAAATACACAACACTACAATTAAGTAACACCGAAAAGAGGAAACAATCTACATAGATGAACAAAAAATCACAAAATGAAAACAAAAAGCCCTACATGGAAGGTACCCCCATGAGGTAAACCAACAATATGTGGACAAAGTAGCGTCTTACAACTGGCTAATTCATGGAGATTTGTATCCGAAAACGAAAGATTTTATGTTAGCTATACAAGATCAAGTAATTAAAACAAATAACTATAAGAAATATATTTAAAAGAAAACATCGTGACAGACCTCTGTAGAAAAGGTAAAAAAGCTAGTGAGACGATCCATCATGTAATAGGAAGCTGTCAGACAATAGCACAAAAAAAATATAAACATAGGCATGACGATGTGGGTAAGATCCTCCACCAAGAATTGGCTCTCAAATACAACCTGACAAAAGAGAAGAAAATATACTTCCAATATGAACCCAACAACATCCTTGAATGTGATGATTATGAAATATATTGGGACAGAAGCATAATAACTGATAAGAACATTACACACAACCGACTTGACATTACCCTTTAGAAGAAAAGAGAGAAAGAAGTAATACTGATAGATATATTAGTGACAAACGATACCAATTTGGAAAAAAAACATATAATGAAAAGATTAATAAATATATAGATCTAAGCTTCGAAGTCAAAGACCAATTCAAAGTTGAAAAAGTTAGAATCATCCCCATTATAATATCCAACATGGGAACAATCCCAAAATCTCTATTTAGATCACTAAAAAACTAAAGGTGAAGCCGTACATTTTTCAAACAATGCAAAAAACAGTAATCCTTAACACCTGTCATATAGTACGTAGATTCCTATATTCTGAATAATCTCGTTCCCTAGAAAAAAAGATAAACATTTGGTTACGACAGTTTTTATACTCTCCAACCAAATTATACCGACTTAGGCCGTGCATACCTGAAAATAATAATAATAATAATAATATTTATTGTTTAACAGAAAATAAAATCTAATTATAAAACAATGTTTAATGTTACATAAGCTTTAAGATAACTAAAAGCATTGAGTAAAAATAACTTTATAATCAAGGCTAAAAGTAAAAGCGTTGATTATAAAGTTACTAAAGATCCGCAACGCTACAGAGGAAAATGTTACGTACAATTTCACCGATTTGTAGTTGGCTCCACCGTCGATTTTCAGCGAAATATTTTAGTTGCTTTTTTGCGCGCGTTGAATTAGCGTCACCGTTAGACTGCTCCGAGTTTGTGCGTGTGTATGGAAGAAATTGTAAAATGTTGTAACAATGACTAAATGCAAATACGTAAATTGCAAAAACAATACTAACAAAAACAGAATTAAACGTTTTTTTTAATTTCCAATAAAAGATGTACACCGCGCCAGCGAGTAGCAAAAAAATTGTGGGAACTTTGTTATTGCTCTTGTAGATATTGACGCTTTAGAAAATAAGTTAATTTGTAAAAAACATTGTTTAAGGTCAGACATAATTATAAACACTAAAATAAAACAATTAGATAAGATGCAGTGCCGGCAAAATTTGAGAAAGAAGGTTTATAAAGCAACTTAATATTATTTTTATTTACCTACTGAAATAGTTTTGTGTATTATATTATCTTTCTATAGTTTCTTTTTTAAATTTCAAGTTGATAAGATAAAGAATTATGCATTCGTTTGATTCGTCGCGTGTTTTATTAACTTTATTCCGTTTGAAAATTGATCGCATATAATTTATGATTTTTAATTTATCCAACAGTAAGTTTTTGCGCAAAAACAAAAATACAAATAAATTTAATAGTTCATTAACAATTTATTTGTTGTTTGATTACAATGTACTAAAACTTGTATGTAATTAATGAGAATTGAAATTTTAAAAAGAATATTTAAAATTAAATACAATTGAAGAAAAACTTAGCAGATTTATTTTTTCCAACTAGGTCCGAAACAAATAAATTGTTTATGTAAATAATAACCACAATTACATGAAAATTAATAAAAATAATGTTTTTATCATAAGTTGTATTTAAATTAAATTTAAACTATTTTCAATATCCTGTTGATTTAACAAACTTTGAAACAAATTTGTTTTATACATTTTTTTGGTTTAGTTTAATGCAAACTTTTAAGAACAATATAAAATTTTTATTATTTTATAATTACACTTCGAGATATGATTTCTCAAAATTAGTTGATTTTAAAAAAATAGGGATTTTTAAATAGCTTCAGCTTTTTTTTTTAAACATCGGTTTACTTAAAAAAGGATACCGGTTGTAAAAATATTTCATGAAGTATTGTAATTGTTAATTTTCTAATCCACTTTTGAAATAAAAATTAGTATTTACAATTATTGCATTTATTTACAACGTCGAATGGCTGGCGATAAATCATCAAAACCTGACACCGTTGCTGATAACATTTTATTAAGACTAAATGCAGTTTTACGAGGGTGGAATTTGTAGTTCGCATTTTATAAGACGGCGTTCGCCAAAATACAATTTCAATTTTTATGAAAGGTAGGAGTTCTCCATAAGTCACGATATTTAACATTAGGTTGCAACTCTTAAAGAACTTTTTACTCAATGCAAAAGTATAATCAAAACAAGATAAATTGATTTTCTAAAATTGTTTTTAACAAATCAAAATTAATATATCATTCTCTGTACCTAAGAAATTAAAATTTTTTGGCATTATAAAGATTGGCGATTTATTGAAAAATGGTACCAAAAACCTTGAATTTACTTGTGAGACACGAAAGTTAATTTTCTTTAATAGGTACGGTAAATCTATTTTACATGTAGTACATTATAAAGGAATATAATGCTATTATCTGACTGTCTCTTATCCAAGGATAAAATATCAGTTTGTCGTAATAACTGCTCCTGAGCGAAACCTCTTTCAAAGTATGAGTTGCGTTTTTTGAAATATGAAAATTTTAAGAATTTTCTCTGGATAGATTCTATAATGGTTTTTTTTTTATTAGAAAGTGAATACCATATTAATAAACAATACTCTAGTTTCTATCTTACTGATGAAAAGTAAAGTACTTTTAGGCAATTCGTATTATTAATCGATTTACAGTTTCTAATGATAAATCTTACAATTTTGTTTGCAGATGAGCAAATGTTGTGAATGTAGGTTTAAATGTTTACTGTCAAATGTTACTCTCAGATATTTAATTTTATTGCACCTTTTATCAAGTGTAGAATCAATTTGATAAGAAAAAACAATGAGATTTAATTTACGAGAGAAAGATATTACTTTATATTTACCTAAATCATGGAAAGTCCATTTTTTGTTACACCAAAGTATAAGCTTGTGAATTTGTTGTTGTAATAAGAAACCATCATTAAGTGATGTAATTGACGAAAAAGGTCATCAGCAAGAAAAAGTTTACAACAATTGGGTATATTGGCTAAATCGTTGATATAGTTTAAAAATAATAATGAACCCAAATGAGATTCTTGGGGTACTCCAGATGATGCAACAAAATGTTTCGATTGATAACTGCCATAACTGACATGTTGCATGCGGTCTTTTAAATATTGAAACCAAAGTTAAGTAATTTATCAATAACAATGTTATCCCCATGGTATTGAAAGCTTTGGAATAATATAATAAACATTAAGTTTTGTAAAACTAAAACATTTTACGAATATTCAAAACTATACGTGCATATGAAATACATAATAATAATAATAATACATTTTATTTCTCTAAAGGTTACAAGTACACAATGCATGGAAAAACATAAGCCTACATACTAACGTTTCACAAAAAAATAACATAAAATATCTAATCACATATAAGTCTCATTCTTATAGTAAAGATACCAATTACATCTAAAAGTTTGTCACTAGCAATATCACAATCCGCACGAATCTAATTGAAGTTAGAACACATTATAGATATTGGACTGTGAGTCATAACATTAGTTTTTGCAAAATTGTTATAAAAGAATAATGGTTTTCTGGAGTTTCCTCTTGGAACATTCATATTGACTTTTTCTAACAGAGCAGAACAATTTATATTATTATGAAATAAGTTATAGAAAAACTTTAAGCTTATTTGATTTCTTTTTTTTTTGTAAGGTAACCATTTTAAACATGTGTAGAGTACTGGGATACCTAAAACCATGAAGAGGATAGACACCGGTTAGCATATACAAGATACATTTTACAAATCGACGTTGTATAGATTCTAAACGTTTAAAATGAATCTTGTAAATAGGGTGCTAAATAATAGAACTGTACTTTAATCTGAAAATGCAAAGTACAGTGATTTGATACAAAAAAACGTTTGAGAAGTTGCGTAAATTGCGATAAATAAATCCTTACTAGTTTTAAGTACAATTTGGTTAACATGTTTAACAAAACTGAGGTTAGTGTCAAATAGAACTCCTAGATCGTTAATCAGTGAAACTCGCTTTAGTTTTTTCTTGTTAATGGTGTAGTTACTAATTATAGGATTTAACTTCCTGGTAAAAGTCATTACAAGGCATTTATCAATGTTTAAATGTGAACGATTGCTGATGCACCAACTGCATAATATATCAATGTTGGGTTGCAAATGTAAACTATCAGAAGAATCTCGTATAGCGTGAAATATTTTTAAATCGTCAGCGTACACCAATCTATTACAAAGTAGAGTATTGGGAAAGTCATTAATGAATATTAGGAAAAGTATTGACCCTAAATTGGAACCTTGTGGTAGACCCGACGTTGGAACAAAAATATCTGAACAGTTATTTTTGTATCCAACCTGTAATGTGCAATTGAATAAATAAGAAGTCAATAATTTAACAAGAGATTCTAATAAACTAATTAAGGAGCAAATAAAAATCGACCTGGTCAAACGCTTTTGATATGTCAGTGTAAATGATATCTACTTGACTTTCTAAATCTCATGTTTCGGAGACAAATTGAGTAAAATTGGTTGCAGTAGATTTTTAATACAGAAAAACCATGTTGATGGTGAGAGAGATAAAGTTTGGAACTTGTATTTATAGTACTATATGCTGGATTTAAAAGTCTTACCAAAATTGCAAATAATAAAAATTGGACAATAATTTGCTATCGGTTCCGGGTTGCAATTTTTTAAGACTGGTGTAATCGAGTCTATTTCCAAATAGTGAGAAAGGTGTTGATGCGTAATATCATATTAAACAATGTTTGCAATAGTAAGCCAGAATATGATTACAGTCACGTACAAGAAAATTTAAAATTAAGCCAATTCCAGCAGTTAAGTTAGTTTTTAGCTTCTTAAGGGCTTTCATAACATCCATTTTAAAGATCTAATTAACAGTGATTGTTGGCAAGTTATTTATTACTGGTGCTGTAGAATTGAGAAGAAAATCGGATTGGATAAACACACTTTAAAAGCACTTAGAAAATGCTTCAACAATGGCTTTGTCAGTGTTTAAATGCTGCCCATCCGGCGAGATCATCAAACCAGGAATTTTAGTTTGTCTTTTCTGATTACTGACAAAAAACCAAAACTGCTTAGTGTTGTTGCAGATGTCATTCTGTACATTGGTAATATATTTTGTGTAGGCGGCAGGTATTTCATATTTAACAGTAGAGCGCAAACGCTGAAAGTGCGTGTAATAGAATGCTTGATTGTATTTTTTGTGTAACCGGTGGACAATGTTTTTTTTTGCGTATCAAAGAAATAATGTGTTTAGTGCACCATAATGAATATCGTTGGTTGTATTTTTTAGTACTCTTTAAAGGAACAAACATCTCAAGAACATTATAGTAATGCCTATAAAATTTGGAACAGACAGCATCTACTTTATCCCAATAACTATCCATAAAAAACCAATTACTTTAATGTAGAGCTAACTGCGGTCGTAGCTCTGCAGTTAAGTGCGTTAGCTGTTAAGCAGGCACCTCGGGTTCAATTCCCGGTGCAAACATCGAATTTTTCGGCCGTACTCTCTCGCAAGGCAATGGCAAACCAGTGAGAGCATACTTGCGTAGTAAACCTCTCAACTAAGCCGTTCGGAATCGGCGTTAAACTGTAGGTCCCATGTATATGTGTCTACTGTCACGCACAGCACATATACATGCGAGGGGTGCGCAACATCCGGTAACGGATATGCGACTTCAAGAAGAAGAGCATTATACAAATTAGAAAAATCGGTGTTTTTAAAAATTATAGATTTTATTGTTTATTTTGCTAACAAAGTTGTTGAATGTTTTAGGTATTGTTATAATTATAGTAAGAGCAGGATGATATTTATATTCCGGAAGGAGGGCTTTCAGAGAAACAAACGATGTCACAGATATGCAATAAGAATTCATTTTAAACACAAATTGTTTTGTTGAAAGTCCCTTAGTATTTTGATAATAAATTTCAAAAGGCATTAACATCGAGTTTTGTAAAAAACTATTTTTAAATTTTTATCTATAATACGTTTATTAATGTTTCTCAGTCCGAGTCGTTTATAGCTATCTATAAGAGTACACTGTACTTTAATAGATTTAGGATAATTTTCATTTGTATGGTTGGTAGTGCTAGTTCGAGATGATGAAGTTGTCATCTGACAAGTCAACATCGGGTAAATTATTTTAAGTAAATAAGTAATTGTAATTGCACGGAAGTAATTGTAATTTTACGTAAGTAATTTTATGTTACATACTATAAGTAAGACATACACTTAGGTACAGTCGAATTAATCATTGTTTTATTATTTCATTTTCTAGTACTCGAAAGACAAGTTCTGTTATTTAAAAGGACGAAATGGTGACAATACCAAATATTGTAGGTGCCGCAAAACGGCAATATGACGCATACAAGTTCACAAATTTCAAGAAATTGGTAATCCCCATGTGACCACCTACATTATCTGTAATTGAAAATAATAATAATACAGTATTTTTTTACTTTTGTTATTGAATAGGTAGGTAGGTACTTGTGAACTTGTATTGCTTTATGATTTATTTGAAATAAAATTATAGTAAATATTTGTGGATTTATTACAATTTCTTAATCTACTCATAAGGTATTACCTTTATAATCAATGGTATTACATATTACAAGGTGTTTTCAACGTACCACCCCAACTACTCAAGTGTTATGAGTGTTGCAGAGAGCTTGAGTCTCAAATTCACAAAATTTTAAATAGTAAAAGTTCGTTAGTTACCTAGTTTACATCGAGCTGCATACGTATTTCATTATTTTGTGACAAAAAAATAGCGCAATAGTGTACATACGAACAAACGGTTATAATTTATTATAAAGAAGTGAAAAATTTAATTATTTTTGCTACATGGACATGTGGTCACATTTGCTGTATCGTGTGCTTGGACATTTATGCTTGGAACATTGCTATTATTGTGGACCGTAACAGTTTCATTACTTCCATAATTAAACTGCAGAGATGGATTTTCCTCCCTGGAAGGTCCAGGTAAGGAAACGTCAGTATATTGTGGTCGAAGCATTTGTGATACATCAATTTTGTTCTTTAGGGATGCATCGACATAACTTTCTGCTACAGCACTCGACTTCCAACCTCCGTGCCTCTTATAGTCAGCAAATCACCTCCACGGTTAGCCAAATGAGTCACACTAGATCGCCTGAAACAGTGTCCAGTATAAAGCTTTGGATTGGGTAACCGAAGGAAACTGGCAATATCTTTGCAAATAACCCCTATCCTAATAATGCCAATAGAACTATTTATGCATTTGCCACTTCTATAGGTCAGGAAAAACCGCCGGTGAGTCACTTTTTGTGGTCTTAATTAATAATATTCTTTTATCAGTGCAATCCATGTTCCTTCTGTGATTGCACACAATCGGGGCTTATTGTTTTTGTTTTAGGCACTGAAATTGTCACCAATTTGGACTAAAATTCAACGTCATCCACACTCATGTTGGCGAGTTCCTCTCGTCTTAAAGCCCCATTGTAGCCAATAATTAAGATCACCTAAAAATATTATGGGATTTATGGATATATCTGGAAGAATTATACCACATACTTTTATTGCAAGGTATTTCTGATTTTCTGCGTCACAAATAAATTTATTTATGTCATACTCTTCAGGATCTTAGATTTCTTTGGTACATAGCCTTGGGACGTCCTTTTCAGGAGAGCTTGCAATTTTGCATAGTTTGAAATGTCAATGCTCATATTAATTGATAAACACGACCGCAACATTGAGTAAATGGTCCACAGGGTAATGGTTTATTTTTTGCCGCTGGGACTCGAAGTATGCCAAGAGAACATTTTCTGAGATGGTTTGAATTTTATTTTCCTTTCGCCAATCTTCAAACTTTGCGAATTGTTTTTGTATGTCGCTTCCGACTTGTCGGGTAACAAATTTTGGGTGGTTGCTTCAGCAATTTGCCGAATTTCGGGCGGAGTGCAAACAAAATCTCTTCACTCATTATTAACAGTAAGTAACAATAATTTATAATAATTTTTGTTTGAAATGACAAACACGAAATTTAAATTAAATTTTAAAATAAAGTTGGCGGGGAGCATTACCAACCAACACAAAATTCATTAGATCTAAAAAATTTTTTTCTAGTAAAATAGGAAAAAAAGGTGCGCAAATTAGAAAAATAGCATAAACAACTCGTTTTATAAGGGTATTGGCGCACTTGTCCCATAAACTCGCATTCGGCTCGTTTCCTACACCTGGGACGCGTGCGCCAATTCAACCCTTTATAAAACTTGTTATTTAATATACTCTTTGACAACTCAACAGTAAAAAGAAAAAGCTAGACTATTCTCAGAAGAAGTATGCTGTGGTTGCTATTCTAACACATCTTGTCTTACTTTTGTTATTAGCTGAGTGTAGATGAGACATGTTTGGTGGTCCCATGCTGCAAGATGCACATTAATGTCGACTTCTCTAGTAGATTTATTCTTTGCCTGCAGCAAGCTACAGTTACAGCAAGTCAACATTGTAGCATTACAATCACTGACTAAGTGGTCTTTAGCATACCGAGGATGCTTGACTACAGTTTTACAGTTTTTTGATGAATGATGATAACCATTGCATCGGAAACATCGCAAAATATCAATGGCGTCATACACTTTGCATAAGTCCAATCTAATTATAACGCGGCACACTTTAATTAATCTGTTATATGTGACAGGCTCAACCTGAAATATCGCTTGGAATACAGCTTGATTTTTTTTAGTTGGTTCATGTTTCAGAAAGTTACACGTAGAATCTTCTTGACTGATATGTGGAATTTTTTTAAGTAAAAAACGGCATTATTTATAGTCATCCAGATCTAGCAACATCCCTACAATTCTAATTTCCGGCAGAATGGGCTTAAGAATTATTACTTTATAATTAAGCGTATTTGCCTGAGCTATAGTTTTAAACTCAACAGCAGCAGAATTTTCGTATAGATTTAGCAACAATCCTCCATTATTCACACACGCACACAAACAAATGACACAACAAAAACGATATATTAAAAAAACTTAGATCCTATTCTATCAAATATTCAAATAAAAGATGTAAATGCTGTGAATAATGGAGGATTGTTGCTAAATCTATACGAAAATTCTGCTGCTGTTGAGTTTAAAACTATAGCTCAGGCAATACGCTTATGACTTTTGTCGGTAATCAGAAAACACAAACTAAAATTCCTGGCTTGATGATCTCGCCGGATGGGCAGCATTTAAACATTGCTAAAGCCATTGTTGAAGCATTTTCTAAGTGCTTTTAAAGTGTGTTTATCCAATCCGACTTTCCTCTCAATTCTACAGCACCAGTAATAAATAACTTTAAATGATTAGTTTTTCGACATCTAGTGCCGACTCGTGAAAGCGTTCACGTACGAATATATATATATATATATATATATATATATACAGAGTGGAACAAAGTCTGGAAACGACTCAATTATCTCACAAATGGGTAGTACAGATTGTACAACATTTTGGACAAGTATATTTTGGAATACGAAGATTCCAAATTTGATATCTGCAATGTTTCCAGATTTACCGTTTTCTGATATTAATACTAACTTTGGTTTTTAAATAGATCACCCGTATATTGTATCATTATTGGAATGTCCCCTTCAACACGAGTTCAACCATAATGTAACACTCAGTATTTGATAAAATCAGGAAGGTCTTAAATTAAATAAAACTGTCCGTGCAAAATAGAATTCAAGTAATTAAATCTGGCAACATTGCAGATATCAAATCTGGAATCTTCGTATCCCAAAATATACTTATCCAAAATGTTGTACATGTTGCACAATTCGTACTACTTATTTGTGAGATAATTAAGCGTTTCCAGACTTTTGTTCCAGTCTGTATATACAATATGTCCCCCTAAGTTGGAATCATATGAAAAACTTTTTTATTATAATTTTAGGAAAAAAAGTTATTCTTTATAAAAAGTTCTGCATGTTATTATATCTAAAATACAGTCATCAAATAACAAATTTGTTTAGTCGTAAACGAGGTTTGTCAAAAAATATATTTCTAATACTGTTAAATTTAAAGGTACTTTATTCTTGAGTAAAATTCACATTTTTTGACAAACCTCGTATACGACTGAAAAAAATTGAATTTTATTTGAAGAAAAAACTTTTTTCTAAAATTAATAATAAAAAGTTTTTCATTGACTCCAACTTAGGGGACATATTGTATATATATATATATATATATATATACTATCATAGATTCTTATATATGCTTGAATAATTCTTAAAATGCAAATACACCGTGATCATCATAATTCATAAGCAAATTTCTGTTTTTAAAAATTTCAAACTTTCACAAGAGATGAAGTTCGTTTTTATTATCTACCTTCATAATTCAATGTCGCCTACTCTATGGCCATTTTTAAGCACATGCATGGCAACACTGCACCTATCTGAGCGATGATATTTGACATAAAGTAAGTGCTCTTTAATACGAGTTTTAATAGGTCTCTTGGTTTGCCCTATATAAACTTGGTTACAGTCTTTTCAACTTATTTTATATATTCCCGATTTATCACACATTTCTATTAGGTCTTTTGGATTGTTTAAAATACTTTGCAAGTTGTTACTACTAGAGGTTACTGTTTATAATCAAATTTTGAAAATATTTTTTGAAGACCTTTTTTATTGTTGGATAATTTAGTAATTTGACATATTTTTTTACTTTTTTGCTATTACTGGTTTCTAACGTTGTAATGTTCCTAATGTTTAATTTATGTTTATGTTTGTGACAATTGATTCCTGAAAACTATTGTATGATGCAATCTGCTTAATATTTCGCAGCTATTTATCAAAGTTTTGTTTTGTTAATGGGAAATGTAATAATGTAAAGAAACAAGTTTATGTTGCATACTATGGTTGGAATCATTTGTTATACACCTCATAGTGTTAGTGTCTTTACGATAAATACCTATATCTAGTTTGTTGCCAATTCTTGTCACTAAACTGTCTAATAAAGGTAACTTGAGGTTTGCTTCTGTTTCATAGGTAAACTTGATCGTCTCAAATTTTGAATTTAAAATTTCTATAAATTGCTGAGGGCTGTAAACTTTAGTGTCGATTACTGCAAAAACGTCATCTACATATCTAAACCAAATTCTATAAAAATAATCTAAATTATTTTTTAAATCAGTTTCAAATTTACTCATATTACAGGTTAGTCATAAACGGAGATAAGCTGTTACCCATTGTTGTACCGTGATTTTGTCGATAAATATAATTGTTAATTTGGAAGTAGGTTTGACTAATACATAATCTTGCTAATTTAATAAAATTATCCACTACTGAATTGTCTAAATAATTTTGGTGTAACATACCTATCATATAATCTAAGGTGACATCTACCGGAACGCTTAAAAACAATGAACAGACATCGAATGAAATTAAAACTTTATTCTCAGTCAGCTCAATGTTTTTAATTTATCAAGTAGGTACCATAGTATAAAAGCGGATTGACTCTAATGGGACTACCCTAAAGGTAGCTGCTTCTGTTGTAAGTGTATAATGTGTAACAGAAGTACGTAGCTACTATTAATTTTAAATGATACTCGACAAAAGTAACAAATTTTCTTAATAAATTTTTTCACACTATCCAAAACCTTTTTCTTATTAAAAAATTAAATATATTTTTCTGGCCAATCCACGTCTCCCATAGGAAATCAAGGCTGAGTGGTCTCAAATCATCCTTTTTACAAAATTTATTATTTGCTGTATATCTTTGAATGTTAGGTTTTGATAAAATATCATCTAAAATTAAATCTAAAAACGTAAGCAGCTTTCATAAGTGCTCATAATGAAACAAGGTATAACACCCCTTTCCACTAAGAGAGTTTTGAATTTAAGGCACGGAAACCTAATATGAAAAAGAGTACTAACTTGACTAGCAAAAACCCTCAGATTAAAATAAGTACCTATAGACAAGTAACGTACACCTTTGTTTTGAAGACGCTATGGTAGAAAGGGAGGTGCAAAGACAAAGCTATTACTTTCACGTAGCACGTGGAAAAATAACAATAACTACTTCAGTTCAGCATATGAATTCATGTTCCGGTCTGTTACTCTAAATCTAAAATACATGTCAACTGTTGCTGTTAATCTATAAAATACCTGACACATTTTGTATATTTTCTACTTCGACTTACAAATTTTTTGTCGTCCTTGCTCTCTTTCTAACATTTTTTGGTATAAAGAGAATTATAGCGTTACTCGTCTAGGTACTTAAATTTAGTATAAGCAAAAACCAATTAAAAGTATATAAGTCAGATTAGTAGCCATGATTGATTTTTGAGCGTTTTGCATTTATTGTGTTACAAAATAGTTCTAGGAAATTAAAAAGATCACATTGGTTTCAGAGTTGTTTAATTGGTTACAGAACATAAATATAACTTTATTAATAGCAATTACCGATATCGTACTCTCTCTTTTATAGTTTACACTTACAAATATACATGAATTGAAGACACACAAAATAAGTAATTATCTAAACATAGATAGCCGTTGCTACCGAGCGAGACGGGTTCTTATCCTCCTTGAGCGACCAACTTAATCAGCTACCTTTGAGTAAGCACGCAGCTCGTGTGACTTTCTATGTAACAAGAAGTAGATAATTGAAAAACGCCACTTTAACTTAAAACTTAGTTCATTAAAGTATTCAAGGTTACTTTGATAAGAACACGAACAAAAGGATAAGACACCGTCAAGTACAAGTCTAGCGACATCTAGTTCTTTAACATTAAAAATATAATTACCTTGCGATAAGTTACTTAAGTTATGATAACATAAGTGTATTATTCATTAAAGCGTTCTTTAGAGCGTTGGACATCAATTTGTTCCAAGTTATACTTAAGAAACCGTTTACTACTACTAATTGAATTGTTCGAATACCCAAGCTAAAATTAAAATAGTTGTAAAGCAATTGCACTGGCGGCGAATAAAGTCTGCGGCGAAGTATAAAAAAAAGCCCCTTTTGGGGTTACGACAAGACAACCAAACGTCGCTGGTCCCCTCTATCTTGCGTGACAAAACTCTAACGGGCACCTCCGAACAGCATTGGGTTTATTTCCAAATACCAATTCCTTGATCCCGGCAATCGTCGAGAAGTAAACCCTTCTAATTACATCAGCATGTAACAATAACAGTTCCAAAAGACATCTCACAAATTATAGACTTAATCAAATCCCAACATAGATAAAGGAAAGTGATCCCAGAAAATACGATCTGACAAAAAAACTGTAATAATTAGAAAAACCCAATGTAGCAAACCCTCGCCCCGTGAGGAAATATAGGTCAGTATGCTCACCTACAAACGTTTATTCTAAACAACATTTAGCTTTATTTCTAGTTACATTTACAAGGTACTTTACATTCCCCAACAGGCGGATAGTTATAACAATCACACTGACTTTTGTTTAGAATTTCATTTTGCAGTTTCTTTTACAAACAACGTACTGTCCTTGTTGCCAGTCAAATACAAATAAAAAGAATGTAAACAAGCGCAATTGGATTTAGAAGTAAACCTTGTCCTATTAAACTTGCAGTGAAGGTAGACAAGGCCGTAATAAAGAAACTAACACCTATTCAGGACAATTTTAACATTAGAAAAGTAAATGCCAATAAACGTTAATTTTTATTGTAACAATTGGTTCTGCCTGTCCCGTGATATGCCTATGATTTTTTTTTCAAAACTGTCAGTGACAAGTCATTTTAAATTTCTACATTTAAAACCTGAAATTGTTAAGCTAAAAGGACATGGAAGTGCCAACATACAGTTTGAATATAACAGAAAACAGAAGGTAGGGCCTTTATCTTTAAAAAGAAAATATTTTGATCACCTTTCTGTGGTGTGAAACACACCATCTTTTACAGCACAACCTGCTGGATTTTAAAGAAAATCGGTAGTAAAATGGCCCAAAAAGAGGTGACAAAAATAAAATATTACAGACAAGAATTAATAATACCGCTACTTACCTTACTCAAGAATATTTTCGCATCTTGCATTGCACTAATAAAACAGAATGTCGGTATTTATTTGACAGCTCACCTGTAATGTATCACTTACTGTGCGTGAGTTGGGGCATGCGCAAGAGGATTTTCATGTTTAGATATTTTTGTGACTTCTTCTGATATTTTTATAATATCCCCTGATATTCTCGTAATATCTTTAAATTTTCTCATGATATCCTACGACATCCCATGATATTTCTATGACATTCCCGGATATTTCCTCCAAGAATCGATACCGTTATAAAGCAATCGTTCCGAATGATTTTAAAAACTCTACAATAGTTATTTACAAATCAAGTTTGGGAAAAACTTATTCCTACATAAGCGCATTTAAAGCATCGAGCAAACGAAGTGAGCGAGGTGCTTTAATAGCGCGAATGCTATCTTCCGCAAGAGGTTTGTAGACATGAAGAAAATTGTACGAACAATAACGGAAAACGAATAAAATATTTCTGCAGAGAAAATAATTTTATTATAACAAACACATTCTTTATGCACAAAAACATACACAAATACACAAGAGAAAATAAAACAGAAATGAGAAATCTATAATAGATTATGTACTAACAAACAGAGAACATAGAAAGGAAATTTTAGATGTCAGAGTCAAAATAAATGCTGAAATTTTCAGTGACCCTATCTATTAACGGCAAAAATACATATACCTACCGACAAACAAGATAAAAGAGAAATTCGAGATCAGAGAGAAGAATAGTAAATAATACAAATGTAGCAATCAGAACATACAGACTGAAAAAGCAATGTTGCTAATAAATATACAAAACAGGTAGAAGAAGCAATATCATTAATAAATAGATAGGAAACCATGAATCTAGAGAAATGCTGGAATACATGGAAAAACATCATTATATCGAACGCAAAACAAATATGTGGTATAATAATGCACAACAAAAATAAAAAACAAATAAAATGGTAGAATGAAAAATAAAAACGAAAGTTAAAATTAAAAAAGAATTATGGAAACAACACCTTGGAAGCAGATCAAACCTGAACTATAATTGATATAAACAACAAAAAATAAAAGTAAAAGAAATGATAAACGAGGCAAAGAAAAAGTCCTGGGAGGAGTTTTGCGTAAAATGGAAAAACACATGCGAACAAACCAAAAGCTCTTTTAAAGAGTATTAAAAAATTTAAGAAATAAGGGAAACCAGTTAATAAAGTTAGTGAAATTAAATGAAATTAAAGTGTTAGTAGATGAAGCGCAAATTAAGTGCAGATGGAGAGAATACTTTGATGATTTATTAAATAAAGGTAAAGAAAAACCATAATATCAACAAAGAAGAAAGAATTACTAGTGATAAAGAAAATAGAAAAGATCTTATTCTGAAAGAGGAAGTTATAGAAGCAATTAAACATGCAAAAAGGGTAAAGCTGCAGGTCATGATAAAGTAACATCTGAAATGATGAAGAATCTTGGTAAACATGGGATAAACATGCTATTAAACATCTATAATAAAGCATGGAACAAAGAACAAACACCTGATGACTGGAAAAAAGCTATAATAATACCCATATATAAGAAAGGCGATAACAGAAACTGTGCAAACTACAGAGGGATAACACTACTAAGTAATGTGTTAAAGGCGTATGAATACATACTTGAAAAGAGACTAAAGAAATAATAGAAAACCAATTGGGCGAAACACAAAGCTGGTTCAGGAAGGGAAAAAGCACACAAGATCACATTTTTACCATAAAACAATCAATAGAAAAAACAAGAACAAAGAATACAAAAGCATACATAGCTTTTCTGGACCTAGAAAAAGCATTTGACTCAATAGCACAAAGAACAATATGGGAATCGTTAGATAGAAGACAAATTGACCAAAAACTAATAAGAGGAATACGAAGCTTATATGAAAATAATGAAAGTTATGTAAGGAAAGACAACATAAATATTGAAAATTTTGATATAAGAGATGGACTAAGGCAAGGAGGAGTAATGAGCCCAGCACTGTTTATTATAATTATGGATGACATAATAAAAACAGTACAAAACAAAATAAGCTAAATATACATAGGATACCTTAACCTTGAACCAGTGTATGTGTTCGAGTGCGCCTTTGCAGATGATCTTCTAATATGTGCACCAACAGAGAAAACTAAACAAGAAAATTTACTTATATGGAAAAACGAACTAGAAAAAAAATCTAAAAATCAACATAAATAAAACAAAAGTAATGATGATAGGCAAAAACAACAAAAATATTAACATAGAACTAAAACAAGATAAATTAGAACAAGTAGAGGAATGCAAATACTTAGGAAGAATAATAGAAAGAGAAGGAAATATAGAAAAGAAGTGAGTGAAAGAATTAACAGGGCATCAAGAGTATATCATTGTTTAAAGAAAACTATAATAACAAAAGAGAAGTCAGCAGTAAAACAAAACTTACTGTTTACAAAACAATATTTAGACCAATCCAATGGGAGCGAGAGCTGGGTGCTAACGAAACCCCAAAAGAGTAGAGTGCAAGCAATAGATATGGAATATCTAAGAGCAGTGAAAGGAATATCAAGAAAGGACAGGATAAGAAATGATACGATCAGAGAAGAATTAGACATCGAACCAATACTCAAGGTTATAGAAAGAAATCAGCTGAAATGGTTTGGACATCTAAACAGAATGCACACAAACAGGCAAGTTAAACAAATTTGGGAAGCAACAGTACAAGAAATGAGACAAAAGAATGACGAAGGAAGACATGGAACAAAAAGATAGAACAAATATTAAAGAAAAGAAGCAAAACCTGGATTGAAGCAAAAAGTATGGCAAGAAACAAAATAGCATGGGCACAATTTGTATGTGAAACACATATGTAATGTATCTATTACTTATTATTGTACAATAATGTAACCCTACACCTAAGGGTAATTGGGTAAATAGATTATATATATTTGAGGTTTGTACCATTTTTCTTTGTATCGAATATTTCGATAATAAATATTAACAACCATTTTACATTATTTTCAAATTTTAATCTAGTTAGCATAATACAAAGTGTAGAGTGGTATGAGTTGACATTTTTAATTGTAGTAATTTACATAATGGATAGATGGCACTATAAATTTTAATAACTTGTGTAAATTTTCCTTACTTCTTGTTTTCATTAACAAAAACATTAGAAAAATGATTTTTAACAACTAAAATTATATTAGGATTACGATGTTATTCTTTTTTTTTAATTTTTTAAAACATCGGCTACCAGGGCCATTAGCTTTGCACTTATATCAACAGGTAAGCTTATATTCCATCAGGTAAGTTTAAAATTATTATATTTTTCAAATATTTCCACTTTTTAAGAATCTTATTGTAGATAAAATCTTTTCTTTTTTCAGACATTCCACCGCTGCAACACCTCGCAATTCGTACTCCTGACGTTGTGGTTCGTACATCTGACAAGTTTCAACGATATGCACAACGGTTAATTCTACGTTGCATAAAGAACACATCGGCTTCGGATCTCCACTTAAGATATAGCTATGTGTTAGTCTAGTATGTCCTGAACGTAACCGGAAAGCACGCACAATATCTGGCCTTGGTAAGTTTATAAAAATGTATGTATTTTTCACCTCGGGTTCAATTTGCCTAAGCAACGTAACCGCAGTACTCCACTCTCTTTGCCATTCTGTCATTATCTTTTCTTTCACGATATTTTTAAATTCTGATTTTGTTGGTGTCTCATCATTTATACAAGTTTCCACAATTTGCTTGGGAAATTTTTGTCTGATTTTTACCAGGTATTCAGAGTATCTAACTGCCAGAGGTCTGGTTATTGTTGGTTTTTGGCATAATCCTCATAGGTAGAAAAAGAAATTTAGAATTTGGGTTTCTGGAATTACACTTTACGTTCGTAATGTAAGAGTTAATTAGTACTTTCCTTCTATATTGTAGGGGATCATTCCAGATTCGCAGTACAAACTTTGCCGAGGAGTAGTAGGGAACGCACCTAAACAATATCGAATGCTCATGCAATGGATCTTATCGAGCATCATCAGTTGCGTATTTCTTGCCGAAGAATATGCTGCACATCCGTAATCGATTTTGATAGAACGACGGCTTTATATATATTCAGCAAAGACTTTGGATCTGCGCCCCATTTAGTGCTGCTTAGTACTTTTATGACGTTAAGCGCTTTTTACACTTACGCACCACTGAATTTATATGTTCTCGCCAGTTAAGTTTACAGTCAAACATCAGACCCAAGAATTTAACGACGTTTACACATTCTATTGCCCTATCTCCTAAGTAAAGTAAGGGATCGTAGTGCGGTTTTCTTAATCGACAAAAGTGAACACATTTGGTTTTTTCTTGAGAAAATACATACCCTATTTCTTCACTATTGTTGATAATTTGGTTTATTGCTGTCTGTAATTGTCTTGTAATTTGTCCGACTACCTTGCCGCTACTAAATATGGCCAAGTCATCTACATACAGGCAGTACCGCACTTGCGTATCGATTTTCATGGCTATATCATTGATTGATATTGCAAACAAGGTGCAGCTGAGCGTAGATCCTTGTGGAACACCGTTTTCTAACGTTCTTACACTAGAATAGTTATCGCCATTTCTTAGTCTAAAGCGTCTATCAGTGAGGAAGGATTTGACAAATAACGGAAGTTTTCCTCTCAAACCAAATTTATGCATCTTTTCGAGTATTCCGTACCTCCAAGTCATATCAAACGCTCCTTTTATGTCAAAGAACACTGCGACTAGGTGTTCACGCTTTCTGAAAGTTTCTTGAATGTGATGTTCCAAAAGTACCAAGTGGTCAGCGGTCGATCTCTTTTTTCTATAACCTGCCTGTTGTTTCACTAATAGATTATTTTCTTCTGGAAAAATTTGAAGCCTTTCGTTCACCATTCTCTCAAATATTTTGCCCATGCAACATGTAAGACTAATGGGACGAAAACTAGAGGGCGATAGTTTAGATTTGTTCGGTTTTAGAATTGGGATAACCGTTGCCTCTTTCCAGGAATCAGGATAAGTATTCTCTTCCCACAGTTTATTATATAATTTTAATAAAATGTTTTTCATTTCAGGTATTAAATTCTTGAGCATATCGTTGGATATCGTGTCTGGACCAGGAGCGCTGACTTTGGATTTGTTGAGGGCCTCTTCAAGTTCCAACAAGCTAAACGGTAAGTTATAGTAATAGCTGTTTTCAGTATTAAAGTCTAATGTAACTTCTTCTCTTAGGTCTTTATTTTGGAGAAATTTTGTGCTATAATTGGTCGTCTTACTCACACTCTCAAAATAGTTAGCCATCATGTTAGCTATAATTGTGGTGTTTTGTTCTATATGTCTCGAATCTGTCTCTAACGCGTTAATTAAACTTGGAGGATTATATCCCGTCACAGCTCTTACTTTTTTCCACACAATAGACATAGGTTCGTTGCGTGTTATTGTCGAGGTATAGGTGTTCCAACTGTTTCTTTTTCTTTCGAGAATACATTTTCTGGCATTTGCTCTGGCTTTTTTTGAATGCGATTAGATTTTCAGTTGTGAGATACTTTTTTATACATATTGAACGCTTGTTTTTTTTATTTTTATAGCATTCTTAACTTCTTCATTGAACCACGGCACTAGTTTCTTTATAGGTTTACCTCCAGATTTAGGTATACTTTTGTTACAGCTAAGATAATGTTGTTCGTAACGTTTTCTACTGAAACATCTAATGGGCAAACTAAATTTTTACAAAACTTTTCCCAATCTGCTTTTTGTGTTCCATCGGATGGGAACCGCGTTTGTGATTTTGGAATGTCAAATTCGATAACGATTGGAAAATGATCACTATTCCAAAGATCTTCTTCAACCTTCCACGTTACTTTGGTTAGTAATCTACTAGAGGCTATAGATAGGTCAATTGCCGAAAACGTATTCGATTTTGTGTTAAAATTCGTCTTTGATCCTGTGTTTAGCAAAATTAATTTTTCATTTTCTAACCAGCGTTCGAGCAGTTGTCCTCTGGAGTCTGTTTTAATGGATCCCCACAATAAATTGTGAGCATTAAAGTCGCCTATTAAAATGAACGGATGATTTAACTGTTCCACAACGTGGTTCAGATCCTCTAGTGTCCAGCTTGCGTCAGGTAAGTAAACGTTACATAAAGTTATTTTTATAGGAACCGTAATATTTACAACTACAACCTGTAAACGACTACGTACTTGGAGATCGTTATAAATGGCATCTTGCCTCAAGAATATAGCAACTCCTCCGTGTGCCCTTTCACCACCACGATGTTATTATTTCAATGTCTGTAAATGCCAGTGCTTTTTGTAATTTTTCCCGAACTGATGCGGGAAGAATAGCTTCCTGATTGGCCACACATTTATACTAATTTTCCAAGCGGCTAGTACAAAACAGTTATTTACATTAGAGTGTAGATAATAGGATTTTACGGTGCGACTGCTTTGTTTTTTAGCTGGAGCGCCGTAAAACCACTTTACATACGAAATTTGTATAATATTTATTGGTTGAAGATCATCATCAAAATCTAAAAAGAACTAAATTAATTCAACTGATTTTAAGTAGACCATTTTGACATACACCACCTAATATGTGTCAGTTTATTTGTTTAATTGACGTTTAGATGGCGCCATCAATATCATCATCCATAAAAAATGAAACTCGCTTTTTATTCTGTAGTTTATGCTTAAAACGTTCCCAAATAGCAGATAAATTAGCCACTACTTTACCGCATAGTAGAAGTACTTTACCGCATTGTGTGTAAAATCAAATTTCAAAATAAGTATAAACAACTGAAAATTGTGTTATACAGTTCAGGAGGACAAAAAGCTATTTACACGTTGTCTCTAAACTTTGAGAGTTGAAGTTTTGTTACTATTTTTTCGGTTGACATGTATCTATAATAATCCTGTTGTCAACATTTTTACGATTTCATTTGCATCCACTTCTCCAATGGTCGCAAAGTTTTTCTCTTTATTCGTACTTTTTTCATTTAAAGAGACATATTCTAATGTTTTTAATTATAAGGAATCAGTTAAGCATTTGATATTTAATCCTATTATATGAATTTAAATTGTTTTGATTATTTGCAAGTCTGTTCAACTTTGCTTAGTGCATTATACAAATTTTAAGATGATACAACAAAGCATCCATTTTCTTCCATTAAAAATAACTAAAAAAGACAAAATGTTTTTGGAAATGAGGTTTTACTTATTAGCATCCAATTATCTGATATTTCTCGAAGAGAAATTCCAACTAATTTCATTACTGTAGATGCTTCATCAAAACCATTGCAAACTTTCACTGTTAAATTTAAAATATTAGTTTGAGGAGATTATCACAGTACTGATTATTAATTAACAGCGAGGCTGGTAATGTTGTTAAAACAGCAAGCATTCAATTACCGGAAAATGGCCCTATTATTTTTATATCGATGAAAAATGTAAACAAAAATCACACACGTCAATGTATTTCAGTTATTTTAATGCAATTAATCTTAATATTTATTTAATTACATTGACAAATACAAACCGTTGGTTCTGTAATTTTGAATATAAATGTTTATAAAGTATACATATAAAGTTAATTTTATACTAAAATTGTATTTACAATCTTTGGTTAAATAGAATTTAACTAAAGCTGTAGGCAAAATGGGTTGGATCAACAGAAAAAAAATGTAACCTGAATTTACCGATTAATTGGTTGGTATCATGAGTAATCGACTCTAACCACGTGAAGTTCAACGTGAAGTTCTTGAATTATATAATGATAATGGAGTTTCATTAGGCAGTTATATAACTACATAATTTCCTTCAATTTGCTGTAACATTAATCTAGTGTATGTTAGTTAAGTCATTAGCTTAAATTACATACATTAAATTGTAAAATAAACAGTAACTTACTATTTGTTTAAATTCTTTTTAATTATTCAAGTCGTTCATCTTTAAAATGTTAAATAAGATTAATTTAATTAAGTATGATTTGTTGAAATAATTTTATTTTTGTTAAAATATAATTTTATTTTTAAACATGCACAAAAACATTTTCCGAAGATAGAAACTAAGTATCAACTTTTTGAGAATAATTTAGTGTTTAGTAGTTTTATGTTGCCTTCAATTTTTTCGTTAAAATGAAATAGAACACATTTTAAATTGACTCTAGTTGAATTGAAACAATGAAAAGTTTAACTTTGTGAAAGTAGTGCCAAACAAACTAGTTGCGAAAAGTGGCCCATTTTGACCCTTATTTTAATCATGAAATATTGATTTTATAGACACAATTTATTTCATTTTTGTTGTGCTTTTTCGTCGTGCCAAAGATTTAAGTAACGTCCACAAACACTTTAAGGAAATAATTTAATATATTATTAAAAGACTAGCATTAGAACAAATTAAAACATTAACTTGTCACGTTAATTAATTTTACTCATGACAGTTACTTGTTGTCTGATAAACAATAAAAAACACATATCATACCTGTGTCAATATTTCGCACATACATTGATTCTTCAATACATGTTCTTATTTGCAACGTGTGAATTTATATATACCTAGATTCTCTTACCCAAAAAATCCAGATTGTTTTCTTTGAGCCAAGAAAATTTTACCACCTTTCTACGCGTTGACGGCAAGGTGTCTAGATAGCCTGCAAAATTTGCACCGTTATAGCATTTGAGTAGGGCTGTTTTGAAGTTGCCAAAACCAAAAGTTGCCGAAACCAATTTCAAATTAATAGTGCCAGCGAGATACCATACAACTCGTTTTTACTGTTCTACAGGATTCTCCAATTGAATGAAAGAATGCTTACACTAAAAGCTATGTCAAAACTAGTACTACAAGCAAATAGATAAGAAACAATAAAAAAAATCCGGTGTTAATTCTAGTTTGTGAGCAGCTTTCTCCATGTGGGCTAGAACCGAATTTCATCTAAACATATCACACCAAATAAGAGGTCCCAGGAGTCCGAGGAAAAACAAAAGTTTTTTGGCAACAATCTCCAATCTAAAGCGTAATTGGACGTTAAATGAGTTCATTTTATATTGACTGCCACTAGTCCAAAATCGACGTAGAGTACTACAATTATTTTACCAGTTTGAGTACTAAATATAGACGCAAGAATCTTCATAGTTCTGTTGGAATTCTAAATTGTTTAGAAAAATATCACATTTTTTATTCAAAGAATAAAGGGTTGTTTGAGGTCGTATAAGCTTCGTTTGAGACGACATACACGACTTGTGTCATCAGCATATCCTTCTGTTTGTTTTATAAATATCTCTTCCTTAACATCACCACACAGAAACGCAGTCGATATGTCCAACTGCCAAAAAACCATTTTTTCAACAGTTCAACAGTTGCAAAGTGCGAATTAATTTTAGCAAGGAAACTAAAAGTAGTCAATACCTAACCCCTTAATAACTAACCTTGCTTGAAGGGTGTCTATGCTTTTGTCAGGATTATGCTTTACACAATAAACCTACTTCTTATTAATGGTTTTCATTCCGGGATTAAGTTCAATCAATTCACATGCACAGTTTTTGTGCACGATTTAATATCAATGTTTCTGGTTGATTTCTAATCACCACCATTTTCAGGTTAAGTATTTTTATTAAAAGCTTTGGGTTGATTTTTCGTTAGCAACATTTTAGCAAAATTGGTTGTGTCGTAGTCATTCATCCATTCAAGACGCTTTCTCTCTCGGTTAAAAATCTCAGTAGCTGCACAAATTGTTTAACACCGAATTATTGTATTTTTAAGTTGTCGCTGGATTAATAAAAACCTGTATCGTACTTCCGTTTACCGACTGTCTTCTCATTCAATTTTTTTGTTAAAGATGACTTTATGAAATAGAATAACTTTTTCCTCAGAAATATAGTTCCGATAACATTCATCCCCGTCATGTCACCAGTTTGGTGGAAATGATTTTTGTTGCGCGTAAATAATTTTGGCTTCATTAAAGTATTTGTTTTAAGTGAGTTCTACTGTATTTTAAGTTTATTTTGTTTGCGTTAAAAAGCACGTATTAAGTGTAACGAGTAACAAAGTGTTGGAAGGAAACACACAACTGTAAGTCAATGGATTGTTTACTTTGAAGAATTATGGTTTATTGGGTTAGTGCGAATTTAAGATAAAGTCAAATTAAGATAAGGCGCCCGTGTGCTTCTTTTTTGTTTGTTCAAATGAAACGAATTGAGTCGGAGGTGGTGACTTTGTAGTTGAGGCTAAAGTAATATTTTGTTCTGAATAAAGACCACAGTTTTACTCCATTTTACAAATTTGTGAACCTATAAATAGTACTTAGGTATAATACTTGTTAAGGAAGTTAAAAGCACGCGATACCGCTAATATTTTTTTAGGATACGTTTAATGTAGAACAACGACCGTAGTCTAATCAAAGAATTATAGAAAAACTGCATTTCGATAGGAAACCACACGTGATTTATGTTTCTTTCTTTAAAAACGTTTCTTTTAAGTGTTTATGTTTTAACAGATTTTAGTAAGCATTTGTGTACATTTAGCGCCAAATAAAACCGCGAATCTGACGCGTGTTAAGGACCTTTAATCATTTATAAAGGTAAAAACATCTAATTAGCGGATTAAAGGGTTTATAAATATCACCCGTTTTACCCGTATTTCGCGTACTTTTAATATTGTCCCTCTATGACACTGAAACAACATTCAGTGTAAGTTGATTTAAATTTGCTATCACTTCAATCGTTGAATTTCTTTAACCTTTAATTTTTAACACCTCATTTCCCGATATTTTAACCTAACGTTGAAGTTTACAGAAAATGGTGTGTAATTTAAAAACCATTTAAGGTTTGATGTAGTGTACGCGTGGCAACGTTATCAATCTACCACTGCTTGTTTGTTGAAACCATGTTAATATCATTGTTGATTATAACCAACGCATTACGACTATCACACACAGAGATAGAGGTTTTTTTGATTGTTCTCTTTCCTTCACGATATCAACCAAATCAGACAATTGCGGCACATCCATCGCTCGATCTTTCCATGTAGACTAATCTTCTGCTCTTTTGAGTAGTTTGATAACTTTATGTATTCCATTTTTAGAGCTAGGCAAACTCAAACGTACTGTTCAAATATATATAAAAGAACACTCTCAAGCACAGAAGTAGCTTTACTAACAAATCTTGACCCATAACCAGTTCCACTTTTTTGTCATCTCAGCGATTTAATTAACGTTCACAAACACTTCCGTATAAAGAAAGAAATAGTGATCGACAGTTGTGAAGGAAAGTAAGTTAAGACAAGGAAAGAAATGTCACAAAAGTTTAGACGCAGCAAAGATAAAGGGAAGATCAAGAAACCGTTAAAAGGAATTATGAAGTTATAGGAAACGTAGAAAGTTAAATAAAAGGAAAGTTATAAAGCTTTAAAAAAAGATGTTTAAAGGAAATAAGATAAGATGGTAACTGAGGACCATTGAATGAATGAGTGTGAATGATTATAATTAATAATAAAGATAAGATACGGTTTAGATATAATTAAAAAGTTAGTAATGAAAGATTCATTTACATTAATGCACAATTTGCAGTTTAAAATAGAAAGATTAATTTAAAATGTTTAAGGTTAAACATAATAAGTAGTTGAGAAATTATTTAAAAGTGTTTAAAACAATTAATTCATATTTTAGGTAATTTGATAACAGTCTCTGTAATGATATAAATTTAAGAAAGAATTATTGAATGCTTGAATTATGTCGGAGTTACGATAGAAACAAATATTGTCAAATAATTATTATTAATATATAAAGTCATGTTTAGTAATATTGTTTTCATTATGTAAATTACATTGTAACACATTAATATGTTAATCGCATAATTTAATTTATTATATATTATTATTAGTTATTTACAAAACAAGTGTGTTAATAAGGACGATTAACAATCGAGATATTTCAACTCGTGAGCGAAGCGAGCGCGTTAATATTGAGATTGTTAATCGCCCTACTATTACGAGTTAGTTACACAACTTTTCCGTCAACAGTACTTTGTAATTTCAATAAAATTAATTTTTTAATAATTCCAGAGAAGGTACGCTATTGTGAACGCACTTTTGAAAAGCACGTCTTGTGAACTCACCACAACTTTTGAATTAAATAATATAACTAAAGTTGTGAATATATGCAAAATGCATATTCTTTATTTATCGGTATATTTAACCGAACTTTTGAAAGTTGATTAATTGAGGAATTTCATACTGATTAAATCCAATTTAATTTTGCATATATTGCATATTTTGTCAAGGTCTTGCATTTTTAGGTAAAAATGCATATTTAGCATT
This sequence comes from Abscondita cerata, assembly GCA_030710515.1. NCBI lineage: Eukaryota > Metazoa > Arthropoda > Insecta > Coleoptera > Lampyridae > Abscondita > Abscondita cerata. The sequence continues at coordinate 66,007 of JALBCR010002420.1, read as the reverse complement.
TTTCTTCTATTTCTGTGCGAAATCTTTTAATTTTGTAAAATTTCATATGCTTCTCTCAATTTGAAACATTTTTGTTGCGCATTTTTCTCGTTTGAATAAGAATAATTTTTTTTTGAAACTTGTTTCAAGTTAAATACAGGTTACCTACAGGTATTTTAGGTCCTTTGTTTCGCGTAATCCCTTGTTAAATGGTATCTGTCAATCATAAAGATTTATGTTTAAAAGGCAGTAATCTACTTAATTCTTGACCATTGTGCATTTAAGTCTAATCCGATTCGATTTTGACATGCGTCGCAACTCTCAGTGCACTTGGTAATTAACAGTTAATTACTTTAGTTTGGCTTTACAACACGTGTAGTGAACATCGTGACTAAAAGCTTAAGCAATTGTTTAAACTGTGGTTATAGGTAGTGCTTTGTTACCTACGTGTAAAAATGGCTAAAAGTAACATCATTTCTTGGATAAAACCTTATCGAGAACTTACGTTAGAGAACGAGACGGTGTTTTGTAAACCTTGCGGAAAATCTGTAAGTATTTACTATCATATCAATCATCTTATTTTATTAAATTCATACCAAGCAGAATTTTATTTTTTGTGCATTAAATAAACCTCCAATGATTGGTGTTTCGTTTTAATGAAAAAGTACCCTACCAAAATTTAATCTAAACTAAAATAATCTATTAATAAGTTTATCTAAAACAATTTGTTTAAATGCAGATATCTTGTGGAAGAAAATATTTGATTGACCAGCATTGTGGTACACAACTGCACAAGAGGAACAGCGAAAATCAAAATCTTCTGGAATGTACCAAATATCCATGCGCCAATCCATTGCAGTAAAAAAAAACAAATCAGAAGAGGAGCAGTTTAAATTTGATTTATGCAAATGCTTGATTTCGTCCAACATCCCGTTAAATAAACTAAGTAATCCAGTCTTTAAGGGATTTTGGAAAAATACTGTAACAAAATTATTCCTGACCAAACCACACTGCGAAAAAGTACGTCGAGGACTGCTACAGAGAAACAATGGTCAATATCCAAGAAATTGTAAAAATCGATATCTATTTTTGTAGTCGATGAAACGACTGATGTTTGTGGTAGATACATTGCAAATTTAATGGTAGGCGTTCTGGGCGAAAATTGTTCGAACAAACCATTTTTAATTAGTTGTAAAGAACTAGATAAAACGAATAATGCAACAATTTCGAGATTTATTCAAGACGGTTTAACTAATTTATTTTTGCCAGGTGCACTGCCAATTGACAAAGTGCTTCTCATGCTTTCTGACGCAGCACCTTACATGGTAAAAGTTGCTCAAAATTTACGTATTTTTATCCAAATTTAATCCATAACACGTGCTTGGCACTGGAATAAATAGAGTTGCAGAAAAAATTAGGAATCAGTTTCCGTTAGTAAACGAGTTGATAAATAACGTAAAAAAGGTATTTGTAAAAGCGCCCTTGAGGGTACAGTTTTATAGAGAAATACTTCCTAACACTCCTCTCCCGTCTAAACCAGTGTTAACTAGATGGGGTACATGGATAAAAGCGGCTTTATTTTATTCAGAGCATTTTCAGGGTATAAAAAAAGTATTATCTGAATTAACCGATGACTCGTCCGCTGCAATTATCGAATCAAAGAAAATACTTGCTAATTCTCAGTTGAGCCAACAATTAGCTTCATGTTATTTTAGTGTATTGCCAAAATTATTTCTGGATTTAGAAAGCAAGGCACTCTACTAGTTGATTCTGTAGAGCTAATAGAAAATTTTGGAAAAAATATTGAAAATTTAAAGGATAAAAGGGATATTGCATTTCAAAAAATGGCAGGAAGTTTTGCGTAAAAATGAAGGTTTTCAAATTTTAAAAATGTTGCAATGGTTTTGAATGGAGAATTTGTTGAAGATCTGACAATGACTCCGGATATTATATCAGCCCTCTCTAATGCGCCCATTACATCTGTTGATGTAGAGAGAAGCTTCTCAGCTTATAAATTAATTTTAAGTGACAGGAGACACTCGTTTCTTGCGGATAATATAGAGAAGCACCTTATTGTTAGTTTGTATCAAAGTTGTAATAACTAGAAATAAAATAAAATCATTTGTAAAAATACATACATTATTAAATGATATAATTACAAACTTGTCCATTCTGTACAAATAATGTTTCAGATTGTTGTGCATATATGTGAAAATCTTTGCATATTTTACTCTAATTTAGTGCACATATATGCGCATATTTTCGTCTTTTTCGTGCATATAATTCACAACTTTAAATATAACCTAACTTCGTTGTTTCTACTTTTTGTGAGCTTTGTTTTTGATATTTTTTTACTATTTCGGTTTTTTGTATGGATATTTGCCAACAGTATTTTAATAATAAGTTACTAAGTTGATGACAAAACAAAGTGAATTCAATTTTTTATGCGAACGGATTGGCTTTTCATCAAAATAATGGTCCGCCTACAAAGAAAACAACAGAAGTTGTTAATAATGTTTGATAAATCATGGACAAAACATTTCTACGTTGGCTGTAACAAGTTGAAATTTCTATAATGACTTGTCAGATCATACCAAAGAAAGATATCCATTCATATTCTTACCGTGTGCAAGTGGTTATTACATTTCTTTGATTTGCTTTTACAGCCCTACTTGAAGAATTTAACTTTTGAACAATGGGTAAACAATATTAAAAAAGTGTGTCAGAGTATAATTTGTAACATTAATCAGATGATCACCCTTAAATGTTATTGAACGTTATCATACGAATGTTGCGTACAGTGTAAAATTGTCTCGAAGAGTTAACAAATTCAGCATTTATTGTAACTGAAGATTAATGTTGATTTATTATTATTAAAATTTCTTTCTCACAAATTACAATAGATGTTTTATTTATATTTACGTATTGAACTACATTAACAGATAGTGGCAAAATGGCAACGGATTTACTGATATGTATGTTTAATTGCCTATACCAAAATCGTTTATTAATAGAAAATTGTTTATTAATACGTGTCATTAACTATCAATTTTGTTTGCATTAATGTAAGCCATAAACGCACGGTCGACGGATAAAATTTCGGTTCGTTAGACGTTTATGGAAAAAAGAAGTAATCTGAAAATTTGGTTACTGCCATAAATAAACACGATCTATCTTTCTAAAATATTTTCAATTTGGCGGTGTTGCCGCTTCTACTTAAAAGTATTCAATTTTTAGAACCGTAATTTCTTACTGATATTTTTCTGAATAGTTTGCTATACCTATCCACACCGGTTTTTGAGATAATAATTATTTTAGGTTTAATATTCCTTCAAAATATAATCCCACCAATATATGGCTGAAATTTTAGATGCAGTTTGCAAAAGCTTTGTATTTAACAGCAACTTAAATAAATTTATTTTATCTTATACAGGGCGGTTTAAAATCAATGATTTTTATGTGAAATGCAAAAGGGTCAAAGCTTAATTTTTTCACACTGTATTTTACTTGAAATTTTGATAGACAATTAAAATGCCTTTAAGTTGATATAGCATAGTGGTATAGCTAACTGGTCAACTTTTGAAATAATTGCAATAGTTATTAAAAATCACATTGTCTTCACATAATTTGCATTAGTTAGCCATGGAACGCCATATGATTTGACAATTGCTCAATTATTTACTGTGTTTGACAGAAATCATAGGTTTGAGATTGTGATTGTGATTTACTACTTAATACTTATTCAAAACAAATTACAATGGAGCAGAAATAATTACTCGCATGAAGTTTTGATGAATCCATTTATTCTTCATGGACAATGTGACAAATTGTGGAAAAAACATGTAAGAAATTCAATAAAATGTATCCTAATTTGCAGCTAATAAACGAATGAAAGTTTATGCTTTAAGCTTAAGACCATCATTGATGAAGTTTTCTTGTAGTCGCATAAACTTCCTTTTGATCAAAATATTTGAAAAAGATATATCGTGTCTATTTATGGCAGTAGCCAAATTTTCAGATTAATCCTATGTCACGTTTTCCATAAACATCTCACCTACCATTGACTATCAATGACTCTGTATAAATATCTCACATTTATTTGTTCCTTACTTGTAAACATCAATTTATCAAGTCACTATAGTTATCTTGTAAGTGCCTCTTAACAGGCTAGCCAATAAAATTTTGCAAGTTAGGTAGTGCTTTTACAATATAATATTGTATTTCGGTATGTCAGGAATAATTTGTAGTTTTTGGGCTTCATGGCCACATATTGTCTAAAAGTGTCGCATGGTTAAAAACTATATCCGTCGTCGGTTATTGTGAACTTCCTAGTTGTTAAGTTTTGGTCTCTCTTAGAGTGACCACAATATATTGTTCAAATCTTCTATATCATTCAAGGTGAGAGACAGAAACTCGTCATAACGACAACACCCAAATATACCAAAAATGGTAACGACTTTAATAAGCAACCACTTTTCGTCATGGGCTTGAAACAAAAATTTTTTTACCTGCTCTTTAGTCAAAATTTTAACTTTTTTGGGGACATATTGTTCATTTCGTTGCTTTTACGTTTTCTCTAACTGCCAAACAACTCTTGACAATTGACCACTTCGACCACAAAGAATTCGGGCTGAATTTCTTAGACAAATTATTGAGACATTCTAGTACAACATTTTCTGTGACACGAACCACGTTATTTTCCTGTCGCCACTATTTAAATTCGGCCTACTCTTGTTCGTATCTTACTAAAGACTTTTTGAGCAACAAACTTGCAGTCACTCTTTCTGCTTTATCAACGATAGCCTGCAGCACCCATTTTAGTAGAACTGACCAGGAAAATACACCAAAAGTTGACATAAAATAAACAACAAAATAAGTGGCACACTTTTCCAAAACTATACGTCTAAACTCATGCGATTTTTAAATATCTGAATTGTTCGAGAGATTTCTTAAATTTTAATGTATTTATTTTATTTACAAGTGAGGAACAAATAAAATATTTAACAATACACGCAAGGTAACAGGTTTTACTGGCTCCAGAAGGTGACAGGTTCTCTTTTACCTTGCTAGTAATGTTAAATATTATTATTATTACTCTATACAACTTACAAAAATTCAAAAAATCAGAAAATTTCTGAACCAAAATAACAAATTTATCATTATTAATTATTTTCAAACAGTTGATCAAAATCGATTTAAACGCATAAGAATTATTTGTAAGTTGGTGCATACCAATATACGATTTGTAGCAACAATTTACACTAAAACCCGGTGAATCCGACTTTATATACTGTTCAAGTCTAGTTAGTTAGTTTCTCGTGTAATGAGAAAACTATTCTGCAGCAGTTAAATTATACTCTTTCTGTAACAGTGTATGGAATTTCACTCATTTACAGTCTCTAACTGCTGCAGAATAGTTTTCCTTACAGCTGGAACATATCAACATGTTAACTAACTAGACTACAAATAACAAGTCCTCAAATAAAAGATTAAGTTTGACAAGCCGTGGAATTGAATTGAATTAAATATTTTTACAGTGCACACAAGGTACAGCAAAATAATGCGTGGTGACGTGGAAATCTGCGTTAATTAAATATAAGCCAAAAATCAGCAGATGTATGTTTTCTTTCAATTCAATTTAAGCTTTGTATCAGCTTTGTTAGAAAAATTAGTAAATGTCAAAAAAAATTTTAATACCTACCCATCCCATTTTTACATAACTGAACTTAAAATATTTTTAAAGAATTAAAAAAAAAATACCGATTTCTTCAAATTTAAATTTTTGTGTTCTAAACATTTATGGAAAACTTTTACTAAAGAAACAAACTTAATAAGAAGAAACTTACAGTAAATAAAACGCTACATATTGATGAAATTGTAAATTTGAACAGTGCTTGGTAGATGTGTGTCGGTCACGTATTTTATAAAAGGTATAAAAATGATTAAGTTGCACGATACACCATTTGGTTTCCACATTTACTCTTTAATGTACTCTATGTCAAATGATTATACGCCCGATTCTAATAATGACCGCGCCGACGATTATATGCTTTTGTGGGGAATCGTAAAACAATGAGTGATTGTATACTATAATGGTAATTGATTCTAGTAGTATGATCAAGCACTTACTTGAAATATTGCAAAGTAATAAAAAGCATAATATTTTGAGGGTGGATTGTTGTAGAAAATATATAGTCAACTATTGCTGTTGAGTTGTCACATACAATGTAATCGTAAAGTTTGGAATGACATTTTTTAATTGTATTATTTAGAGTTTCAAGAAAAACGAATTAACACATCAATTTGTAACGTCACTTACGTTTGATTGGTCACGTCATAATGAGTGTTTCTAAATGAGGGTCTCATTTTCTTGATGTTTTCGTGATAAAAATCAACTTTGTTTCCTCATTTTATACCAATTAATATACATATTATTAACATATTACTTCTCTAGATTGGCTTCCTGTTCTTTGTAATATTCCTCCATCAAACATTTGACAAAAAGCTGAGTTAAAACAAAAACGGGATAAATGCCAACTTAACAAATACTTACTAATTGCACACGGTTTTGTCACCACACTATACAGGTTTATACTGATCTTAATTATAAAACATTCGTAAATGAAATTAAATTATCTTGTGTAACTGCTACGACGGCATGCGATTTCACATGCTGTATAGAGAATTTTAATATTAATTATCTAAATTCAACAGACAATAAAACTCAATATATCACTAATATGATGGAGTCAATTGCATTTAAGCAAATAATTGAAGAAACGACACGGGTTACTGACTACTCAGAAACACTAATCGACTTATGTATAATCTCAAACGTTGATGTAGTCAGTAATTCGTCAGTACTACCCGGTGAGTTTGCTGACCATCAAAATTATTAATGCACTTTCAAATTTCAAAGTAAACAATCCAAGAGCATATATAAAATCATAGGCTTCAAATCAATTGATTATGACCACTATAATAAAGATCTAGTATTGATACCTGGGCAATTGGTGTTTTATATGCATGATATCAACGATAAACTAAATTTTCTTATGTTTAATATTACTTCTTTATTTAATAAGTATGATCCATTGAAAACCATTAAAATTACAAGAAAAATAAACGTTGGATTAGTGACAATGTGAAGCTCTTACGTAATGAATTTGCAAGATAAAGCATATAAAAATTAAAAAAACTAAAATAATACAATAATTTTGAGTACTATAAAAGAATAAGGAACTTAACAACGTATGCCCTTAAACATGAAAAGAAGCATACTTCGAGTAATATCTAAATACGCAGCAGAATCAAAACGTCCATCGATAGCCCAACAAACTCCTAGACCCCGCGCTAACCCAACCCTACACACTCACAGTTAAATAACCACTTCGTTTTAGGACATATGTGATTATTTTCGTAACGAGTTCCTTCCATTCTAAATCTTTTAGTGGTCTATTGTTGCGGCTATTGAACGTTTTTTCGTCGCTAAAATCACTCAATTCCATAATTTTAAAGGTTCGTTCACATATCGCCTTGCAAATTCCAGACGACGTCTTATACTTTCGTCACTGACTACTTCTTTCGCAGCAGCATTATACTTCTTTATTCCCATCTCCTTTAATCTTTTTGTGCAGTTATACGGCATCCGGAAAAATGTGTATCTGCTATAGCCCTGGGTATGTAGCAAATGGTTGTTCTGTTATGTAATCAAACAACTTGAGATCTTGAGCACGTGTAGATACTTTAGGTTTACCACTTCGATGGCTCTTTCCAAAGTGTGTTCAAGATTCCATTTTACTTGATAATGCCCTACGGTGCTCTTTGGTATGTCTAACATACGTGAAATTAAGTTGTAAAGCTTCGTACACGCCTGAACAACAAACCGAGCAACAAACATAACAACAAACCGAAACTTAAACAAAACGACAAACGATCTTTTATGATTTCCACAATCCGAACAACAAACGGAACGTTTGTGCTGTTCCCATAATTATTTTCAGTAGTTATCAGTTCATATACATTAATTATTGAGGAGAAAATTTCAGAAAACAAGAAGATAGTGCCAACCAAATTTTACGCACAAAGAAGAGTAAAAATTATAATTTACTTCGCTTTTTTTATTTTGGAAATTTCCCGCCCAAATGATTCTAATAGGGACATCATTTTTTCTTGCATTCTTAAACACTGATTAATTTAAAACATTTTTCTTCTGTCAACTCCATAATATTACCTAAAACACAACAAACCCACAAAGGAAAGACAGAAAATAAATAATTTAATTCTTCCGCATAAGTTTGTTCGCCGTTTTGTTTAGATTCGTCCAAACCTGCAAACGCATTCGCGCGCATTTTCTTTGATGTCGGAGAAAGTTGAGGAACGCCGCGAACCGTTCGTGGAACAATCAGGACTTGCGAATCTGTTCTAAAATTCGTACGTAGCACCGTCCAAATTAATGTTCCGATTGCCGTTCGGTTCGTTGTTCTGTTTGTTCCTCGGTTTGTTGTTCAGGTGTGTACGAAGCTTTACAATAAGCATATTAATATGAACTATATCTTATGAAAGGAGAGTTATGTAACTATAATTAACGACTTAACGTTACGTTAGTAGATTCCATTTACTATTTACACATATTTTCTTGGAACATTCGATAATTAACTATCGGGATATGATGACCCTATACTTCGCAGGTTGTGCGCAACTGGATACAAGCAAATAACTTGGAGCTGTTACCCTGGCCAGCAAAAGCCCAGATTTTAACATTATCGAAAATGTTTGGGCTCGAATACTTGCTGTTATCCGAAGACAACAAGGGCCAAATTTTATACCAGTAAACCGTAATGCACTAATTGCAGCCATTGATACCGCATGGGAAACGATTAATATTAATTATATTGATACCTTGATAGCGTCAATGAGCAGACGCCTCCAAGAATGTATCAATAATAATGGAGGTCACACCCATTATTGATTTCTTATATTTATTTATATAGTAATACCTTTATTTAAAAAAAACGTTTTCATTTAATTTTAAACTATAACTTGGTATCTTAATTATAATTATGTAATAAATTCTTGTCAAAAACTAAATATATACGTTGACAATAAGAATTGCCTTAGTTTTTATTTTCACTTTTATATTAACTACAGAAAAATTAAACGTCATAAAATATACATTTTGTAAGGACTAAATATTATGAATAGAGAGTTTAATGATTTTTTAATAACTTACAATAATTAGTAGGTTAGATTTATTTAAAAATAAGTAATAATCAGTCAACCCAAATAACCATGTTTAGTTTTTGATTTAATTTAAAAGTTATTGCTTGTAGACGTTTTTAAATCAAAATTATTTCTAATTTTATTTTGTAAACATTTCCTAAACAAAATTTTGATTCGATAATTAATCGAGCTATGGTGTTTAATTAGCGATACCTTCAAATATATTCTTTAAAGAAAAAATTAAGTAAGCAACGTAAATTACCTATTTTCTAAAACGTGCTTAGTGTAATGATTCATTCTACAGTCCTTCTATAAGATAACCCCTGCTGAGACTACCTGCTGTTAGAATTGTAAATGATACCCTTAAGCCCGCTTCACAATGTGCAAACTTTTGTTTACAGAAATTGTGGTGTCCAAGTTTTAAATTTCATAAGTGTACATAATGTTATCAATTGTAGTAAATGATAGCAGTCTTCTATCATATACGGTGAATTCCAAAAGTACGTAACATATGAAAAACCTCTTTTTATTATTAATTATACTTTAGCAGGAAATAGTTTTTGCTTGGTTTAAAACCAAAATAACTCTCACTGTTGTGATAATTAAAAAAAAATAAATTGTAATAACTGTAATATCGTAACCAACGCCATTGGCCACCAGAGCAATATAAAATTGGTTGTATTTTTGTTTAGACTACAGTTTTCTAATTGCAATATATTTTTTTTATTATACATACCTTTTCCTAATTATAACATCAAAATTGGCTATATGACCACGCCCATTTTTTACAATTTTTGGTTATTGCAATTCAACCCTTTGTTTTATTCAAAACCAAAAATAATACGTAGCGTTGGCCGGGTTACGCAAGCTCATGTAGGCTCCCTTTTGTAGTTACACTCTCAGATGACATTTTAGTGTCGTCATTCAGAGTCTTGTTTTTAGCATGTCACTGTTAACCATAAAATACATGACACATATTTTGCACTGATACTCGTCGTTGCCCGAGAGAGGTCAGCATAGCTTATGTTACTTACATTTTAATCATGTAAGTCAATTTTTCAGCTCTGGGGGCTGCTCCGTTTAGGCGGCCATAAGTAACAAACAGACAGACAAACACACAATCAGACACACAATCACTTATATTAATATGATGTGTTTAGTAAAACTCGACAAAGTCGCAAATTAGTGTGACACGCTTTTCAATTTTAAAACAACTCAAAATCTATGTGGCATGTTCACATATGACTTATTGCTTTAGTAAGTAGAAAATTTTACCAAATTGAAATAATATGTAAATAATTGTAGCAGCATAGCACAGCAACATATTTTATTGTGTTTGTCTGTTTTCTGGTAGATACAAATGATTCGTTAGATGATTATCCTAGGAGTGAAGATGAGTTCTTTGAATATCTCGCATCTGAGTATATAGCAACCTTAAAAACCTTGTTAAAAACAAATACGGCAATTAAGGATTGAGAAAAACGTACCGATTTTGTTATAATAACTCAATTCCCAATTTGGACACGTCGTAGTTTAATCATAACGCCAAGAAAAACCTTTAAGTTCGACGTTAAGATCAAATAAAAAATTATTAAATTTGGGCGTATTTGTCCAATATGGCAACATGGTCCCAACAATTTTAATCGCGACCGTGGTTTTAAACATTTACTTTTGTGGATTCCGTTCACCCCGTTTCCTCTCCTATTGCAAACCAATTAGCGCCTAGGTTAACATAATACGTAGGTATTTTTCTAATTACTGAGACTTCTTTTAGTTTAGAATCGGGCATGCTTGACAATTATTTGTCTTTTAGTAGTCTATATCTTGACTTTTTTTTAATTTGTTTAAAGTTTTTCGACCTGATGAAGCGCCGTACAATAGGTGGCAAAACGTTGGTAACTACGTTTACCATTTCGACACGGTCTAATTCCAAAAAACGTTTTTGTTTTAACAATGACTTTGGCTGTGGAAGTTTCAATACCTACAGTAATTACTTATCTGTTAAAAAAGTAGTTTAAACAAACGTTGAGTATAATTAAATTACATACAACTTTCATTTGAAGAAAAAGTGTGTTATATTCCAAAAATTTAAAAATCTATGTAGATTAAAGCTCAAATGTTTATTAGTATTTGTTTAGTTTTTACATTGTAAGCTCCAAAATTATTTTTAAATTGTGGTATTCTTTTTGTAAAGAATAGAAATCAGAGAACACTTTAAAAACAACATCTATCTACCTTTATCGAAAGTAATTACAGTCTGAGTGTGGTTTTATCACTGTCACGTTTTAGTGTATAGATCTGGTCTATGGACTAGTATATAGGTAATAAATAAGGACTCGTCGACGGAGTTACAGATTAAATCGAATTACCTTTTAACGTTTTTCAAAGATGTTTACAAAGGTCTATGTGACTTTACAAGTAAATGAAGATTGGTTGTTTGAAAACTACTTGCAATCAGTACAATGTTACACTATAAGTATGTTTACAAATTGATTATGCGGTATGCCAATAATGTTTGCAAAAAGAAGATAGAAAAAACAAAACATGTTTAATTCTTGTCTCTTAAAGGGGTTAAAGGGGAATTACTTTTGAGGTTGGTATTAGCCGAATTTGTTTTTTAATTAAAATTTAAAATTGAGTAGATACAAATACATTGGTACATTAACGATTCGGTACGCAATGTGAGTTGTAAGTCATTAAATTTGTTGACATATTCAAAAACTTATAAGTGAAGCACTTAATAAATTAAATTTACAATTTTTACAAAATAAAAGTATTGGATGACATAAATATATTTTGTAATTAATAAACACCAATACATTAAAATGGATCCATCATTTGTTTATAAAATAAACACTACTACTAAAAATTACGTCCTAATAAAAGTATAATGTATAAGTACCTTTTCTGTATCTTAAGTATCTTAAACTAACTAAACCTACAATATAAATATCTTTGAGTACATATTCAGAAGTTCCAAAACCATGAACTTCCTCACAACAAACTATGACGGGAGCTGATTAAACCGACAAGGAGACTGTAAAACCAATGCAGGCGCAAAAATATTATACAAGATTTTGTAGGTAGTATAATAAAATTGATAATCAATTAGAAAGTTAACCAAATCTACCTTACCACAACAGCAAGTTTATTCCCTTCATTGTGGTTCAAAATTTTCAAGGTTTTCACAAATATTTGTCAAATCTGTTAATGTGTAATCAATTACACAAACATTCAGCGCACATTACTAACACTTTCATTTATTATAACTTATTATACAATGTAGTGATATTTATTTCTACGTCTAACTTACAAAGTTATACTTACTATGAATTTTAATTTTAAATAACAAACCAAAATATGTAATATTTAATCAAAATTCGAGATTTCAGACTCATCTGTAGCCTAAAATCAAACAGAAATTTAGCAAATTAGAATATTAGTCTAACAGATGTATTGAACTCAGACACCAACTTAAGTCATTTAAAAGTGGACACTTAACTAGAGTAAATACGTTACTACCTGACAATTCATAAGTTGATTAAGGATTGCTTGCAATCGCACCAGTGTGTTTGACAAGAGACCGAATTCTAGCTAATGATTTTTTAGGCGACTTTATTTTAAGATAAATATATTTGTGCCGATTTTGATTTGCACCTCGGATTTAGATTTAATAAAAGACAGAACTTTATTACGGTCATTTTCCGAAAATTTTACAAAATCTGTCGATGTCGTAGTTTTCTAGTTTTAACTTTTTCTCGACAACAGGTGGTGGTTGTTGTTAATTTTGACAATTTTTGTTACGGCCTTCGTTGATTTGCATTGGGAAAAAATGTACTATGCGAATTTCTGTGGCTATTGTGATGGTGATCGGTTGTGGTTACGCCGTCATTTGACTTCGTTTAGGTAATCTAATCCATCGTTTTCTTAGGCATCAGCAATAAACGATTTATATTTATTCTAGATTGTCGGAATTCAAGATGCTATTTTCTGATATGATGAGGATGGATTGACAAGCATTTTTCTTTTCCTACATGGTCACCGTAAGTTGAAAATCCTTTACCTCTAATTCTACGTGGTTACCGACATTTTTGTTTTTTACTCTATTTTAGATCTAAGCACGGATATCCATCTAAGCACGAAATTTTTATCAGTTAAAAACAGGTTTACTCTCTTGCAAGTTTTGGTCTTCTAACGTGAAGCACAATTACTCTTGTGCGGACGGGTCTGTTACTCTTTCCACTACGTCAAATATGGTTGACTCAGAAGGTTCATTCTTTACGCTTCACTAGCAGTATAAGGTACACGATAGATTCGTGAGCAGATTATCAATTCACCGGCGTGTTCTTTTTAATTTGCTACGACGACGTGTTGACAACTGCTACTAGAACTTCTAAGATACTGTACATTATTATTAATCTTTGTGCTTCGGTGAAGCTTTTACTCCGAATAAACTGAATGTTTTGCGTTTTATAAGCACGCTTTGTACTTGCGCCCGTCTTATCAAAATAAATTCTCGCTTTCGCTATACTGCGCCCTTGATTGGTCAGAAGCCGTTCGTGCGCTCAAGTAATTTTGAATTTTGTTGCAAAATAAAACGTTATCTATACAGGCAAGGGGTACTAAACTTTTCGGTTACTGTAGATTAGTATTTGTTACTGTGTTTACTTGTAATAATACGTTCTAGTAGCAATAAAGATTATATCGTATAGTAGTCAATTCAATTCAATTCAATATTTATTTTGTCTTAAAAATTTCTATAACAAAAATTCAGTTTTTTCCTTTACCATATCAATAAATAAACAAAAATAACATAATATTTCATTAAATTATAATTCAACTAATTCCTGTTTCCTTCTTCAACCTTTCATTCCTCTCTTCTCTAAACTTTCAGTATTTTTCTTTCCTCTCCTCCATCCCTTTCCTCCTCTCCAACACTTCTTTCATCCATTGCTTTCCTTTCCCTTTCTCTCCTAGTAGTAACTTCCATTCCTTTTCCTCGTGTCTTGTTTCCCTGCATCCCTCTTTTATATGTATTATATTTTTCCATTCATCCCACACAACCTGCATACTATCTCCTCATCACTCCTCCAATATTTATTTTCCTTTTCTTCATTACTTATTTTGAACCTTGCAATCATTGTTATTTCATTCATTCCTTTTCCTTCTGTTATGTACCTTGGTGTCTCGTCTGTCATTATTTTATGTATTTCTCGTTATATTTTCCTTCCTTTATTTTGCCCTTCTTTCCTGCTTCTGAGTATCTTTATCTCTTGCAATTATTTCCTCTTCCATCTTTCTTCCCTCCTCTTTTAATCTCTTTATCTCTTCTCTCGCGTACCCCACTCTTTCATAGTATTTTCTTCTTTCTTCTTCCCCATACTTTACCTTCTGTGCCTCAATCTTTTCCAACATTCGTATAGTATTTCATTTTCCTTCCTACTTCCCATTTGTTTTCATACCTTACTGCAATTCTTCCTGCTTGTATCCCTTTTTCTATTTCTAGCTCTTCTTCCACTATATACCCCGGTGTCTCTTTCTCTAATCCTAACTTCCACTTCCAGTATTTCCTCCAACCCCAAATCTCCGCTCCATATAGTACCACACTTCTTACCAACTTTTCAAACATCCATCTCATTTTTCTATATCTTTACCAAATATCCTTTCCCCTAACCCCATACTTGTCCTACTATTCTATTTCCTTTCATTTTATCTTTTTATATGGTCTCCATCTTTGTTATCATATCTGATGTTGTAACCTAAGTATCTATACTTGTCTACTCTCTCTACCTCCTCCTCCCCCATCAACATTTCACCTCCTTTCGTCTTCCTTTTCTTTTTTTAAATTCCATAATTTTTGTTTTCCCGACATTTGCTGATAGTTTTTTATTTTCTAGGTATTTCTTCATAAATTTAACTACTCCTCCCAACCCTCGTTCTACACCTTGTTTCTTCGTATATTTTCTTTATTGCATTTTTTATATCTCTGTTTATTTTTACCTCCTCCATCCTTTTACATAATCCCCCTCTTTCCACATTATGCAATGCCGCTTTAATGTCTAGAAATATTGCGTACATCTTTCCTCCTTCCTTTGCTAACTCTTTATTAATTATGTTCTTTAATATGTATATATTGTCTATCGTTCCTCTTCCTTTCCTAAATCCTGCTTGCCAATCCGGTATTACATTCTTTTCTTCTATTTCTTTTTCCAATTTTTTTTTAACTATTTCCGCATCTATCTTATTGCCCGCATTCATTATACTCACTCCTCTATAGTTGTTCGCTTTCTTCCTATCTCCCCCCTTGTAAATTGGGCATATTATTGCCTCTCTCCATTTTCTGGAAACCTTTCTTCTTTCCATATTCTCTCGAATACTTCTCTTACTTTTTTTCTTATTCCTTCTCCGATGTACTTCCATTGTTCTCCTTGTATTCCCTCTGTCCCTTCTGCTATTCCTTTTTTTATTTTATTTATCGCTCTCTTCATTTCTTCTTTCCTATTCCATCCTCTCCGTGTCTTATCCTTTTTTTTCCAACTTCTTCATTTCTTGCTGTTTTTTTTCACTTTCTCCTACTAACTTCTTACAGTGTTTTTTTCCATTTTCCCCATCTATATTATCTTCCATCCTTCCTCCTTTTTTTCCTCTTTTTATTAATTAATTCCCATACCTGTCCTTCATTTTTAATTTCTCTAATCTTTATCTCGGTATGTTTTTATGTTCTTCTGTATTTTTTACACATATTCTCTTAAAATTTTCTTTTTAACCTTTTTGTATTCGTCTATCTCTATCTTTCCTTTTTCCATTTCTTTCTTATCGCAGTCAATTTCGTTGTTTGAATTAGTGTGTACCAATTGTTTACTATCAGGTTACTGATTAAATCTGATAGATTTCTCGTGTATTACCTAATCAGTAGCTCCCGCCTTCTTTTCGTATCCGATTACGACAAATAAAAGAAGACGAAATTAATTTTGGGTTTGTGTTTAACCCTCCGTGGGTCGCGCGTTTGTCTCTGAGACCGAAAATTCATAAACTAGCGATTAAATTTAAGCCAACATCGACCGCTTCTGCGCACGCCAGCTATTCCTCAATAACGACCATTTGAAACTGCAGTACTGAGCTGCAGTTTGAAGAGTTAATAGTGATTGTGTTAATCAGTTTAACGGTCTCACACACCGACGCGACCCGATACGTATACGGTCTGCAAGTCCGACGCGACCCACGTTGTATCTGACTATCAAAACGCTATCAAATAAAGTAATGCATCTCCAGTTTATTTTATGCAGATATGCTATTTTTATTTAAATGTTATAGTATGTGGAGTTATGAGAAAGATCAAGAACGTCTATTAAGACTATTACAAGAGGTTGGAACAGAAGTAGAACCATTTGATGATGAATCAGATGAAGAAGAAGTGGACCAAGAAATATTATCCGATCATGACAGTGAGTGAGCAGAGTGTTTCAGATGTAGCGACGAGAGACGAATTTGTCAGTACGCGGTTATTTTATATAGGTAACATAATAATTTAAAATAACTCGAGCCGTATTCTTTTATGCGGTCAATTTCTAGGAAAGGATAAAATATCCCATTGGAAAAAAGCATCCGCCCCCAAAAAGAAATGTAAAAACTAGGCAAGAAAATATAACGAGACACCTGCCACAGGCTACAGTATCTACAAAACACCTGAAGACACCAATAGATGTGTGGAACTATTTTGTAAATGAAGAAATTATAAACACAATTGTATCTTGCACGAACAAGTATATTGAAGATATTCGTACGAGCGGAAGATATCAACGTGAGAGAGACACAAATTTTACAAATGTCAATGAAATTAGAGCCTTGATCGGACTACTTTTACCTTGGAGGAATAAGTCACTGCAACCGTACTCATAGAGATGATGTTTGGAGGCGAGATGGATACGGGATTGAACTGTTCCATTTAGTAATGTCTCAACAAAGATTTAAGTTTCTAATGAGAAGCATAAGATTCGATTTGAAGGCAACCCGCACTGAAAGACTGAAATTTGACAAACTAGCCCCAATCCGCGAGATTTTTGATACATTTAATAAAACATTCAAAAGGGCTATCATTTTTCTGACTATGTAACTGTTGACGAAATGCTGTTAGGATTCAGAGGCAAATGCAATTTTCGCCAGTATATTCCTTCCAAACCGAATAAATATGGTATCAAGATATTTGGATTATGTGATTCAAAAATGTTTTACACGGGGAATATGGAGGTTTATACAGGCACACAGCCTGTTGGCCCTTTCAAAATGTCAAACTCACCAACAGACGTAGTTCTCAGACTCACCAAAACATCTACGGCTCTGGTCGAAATATCACTGTGGACAATTGGTTCACCTCTCTTCCTTTAGTGCGTACTCTTCTTAGAGAACACAAACTAACACTTCTTGGCACTGTGAGGAAGAATAAGAGGAACTCCCCTTAGAACTGTCAAAGCCATCTCGGAGACCTGAAAGAACAAGCATGTTCGCATTTACAGAAGAATTAACATTAGTATCATATATTCCTAAGAGAGGAAAAATGTCCTTGTACTGTCAAGCCTCCATCATGACGATGAAATTGATAGAGATTCTGGGAACTTAAAAACCAGCAATGATAACACAGTATAATGAAACAAAAGGGTGTGTGGACGTTGTCGACCGATTATGTTCGAGTTATAATTGTTCTAGAAACACTAGGAGATGGCCCGTTGTAATATTTTATCACATTCTAAATATCGCTGGTATAAATTCGCAAGTCGTGTATAATTCAAATATTCCTGATAATAAAATATTACGGAGAAACTTTTTACGCGAAATAGTAAATAAACTTGTTGAACCCCAACTACATGATCGTGCCAAAGTCCCCAATCTTCCAAAAGCCTTAAGATTCGATTAGAAGAAAAACTGGTAAACCAAGTGCAGAAACAAATCAAGAAAATTTGGTACCTGGACGATGTTTCTATTGTGGATCAAAGAAAAATAGAAAAACACGTTACTCTTGTTTTAAATGCAACAGGTATATGTGTTTAGAGCATATTTCAGCTGTCTGTAGTCGATGCCGGGAAAATGAATAACTATAAAATTTTTAATGATTCATAAACATGCACCAACTTATGTTTTTGTTACTTATATTTTGAAAACTAATAATGTTTTATTTTTCTTTATTTTTTAATACTTTATGCTAGGAGTTGATTACTATAAAGTTAATTTATTTTCTAACAGAAGTGTTCAATATTGTTGCTTAATACATTTTTTTTAAAGTTTTTTTATTTTAGCTTCTGCAAAGCTAAGGCTTATTCAGCCTTGAACACAATTGTTACTACAAACAGAACATGTCACTTTGACAAAGTGTGGTCTGACAGACCGTTGCGACCCAACATGTTTTAATATTTTGCGCGACTCACGGAGGGTTAATTAAATTTGAAAATTCATCTAACTATTCCTAATCCATGACGCCTACCGCAAATACGTGCTGGGCGAAGTCATTTGAAAAACTCATTCCAATATTTGCTTTTTATATCGGTGGAACTAATTGAAGGAATTTGCTATTTATTCCTTTTTAATTTTTTGTAACGTAACGCCCAGGTAATAATTATGTTTTAAATAACATCAGGATATACTTATAACCTACAGTATTAAAAGTGTATAAATTTGCAAATAAATTTTTATGTTACATACAACAAAACTTCTATCATCTTGGGCCTTGCGATTTGTGCAAACCTTTGAATTTTTGTTTCTGATTAAATTCGATCTAAAATCTTACATGTAGTAACCAGCTTTAAATAATGGTTATCAACAATTGTGACAGATGCAAACGGATCAACCTGATCTCTAGCATTAACTAACTGTACAAAATTTTTACCGGCCTAGGCTGGTAATTAACGATTTTCCGGCCAATTTTGACGATTGTAATGTTAGTGTTTCTGGACGGAGGCCTAAAAAGTGATTATTCGTTAAAACTTAAGGTTTATACAATAGTTTTTCTATTATTAAATATCTAAAATAACAACCACTGACGCAATAAAAATCATCCAACAATTAGTAAACTTTATTCGTAAACCAGCTTAAAAAATTAACGCTTTAAATTATAAATTACGTTAATGTGGAAAAAATTGAATTACCTATACACGGTATTTTACAAAAAAATTTTTACGTTTTTTGAGTTTTTATTAAAAAATGTTATTTTTGGACGATGTACGGTTAAAGTCTAGTTTGTTTAACATTATCTTTAAATTTCTCCACAATTTATAAGAAATAGTAAGTGTTTACGTCTAATATTCTAAAATAGGGTGCAACATTCTAAAAAGATATCGTAAATCTAACATCTTATTATTTTCTAGAATAAATCAACATTTGCAATTGAAAATAAATTCAGGTTTAATTAATAATGTTAGAATTCAAGAATGCTTCCATCATTTTATATCTTTACAATAGTTTTCTATAAAATACTACATAAATATATGTAATTGTATCAATAGCTTGTTGTATCCAAACATTAATTTTTAATAACAAAATAAAAATGGTAAAATTTAAAATTGATTATTTTATAATAATTTAACTTTTAGGTGTTGTGTCTCCTGTTTTTCCTTTGCCAAAAGGCGTATATTTGAATTTTTACAACACACAATTTTAATTTAATTTCATTACGTAGTACCTATTGTGTGATGTAATTCAAACGGAAATTTATTGGTTTTTCCTTTAATAAATAAATGTTTTGTTACCACAATTTTCCCGTCTATTATGGTAGACTCATTAAGAATTAGCAGTACACAAACACTACGGTTATTTGAAACTAGAATAATATATATGCGCACTAAAGCATCATTAAATAGTATTAAATTCCATGGAGTTGCAAAAGGTTAATTAAGTTAAACATACTCCAAGTACCTCAGTCTCTTAATGCGTTTATATAATTTTAGGTTTCCTAATGCGATTAGTAACAACGCCATGCATTAAAAATATTCGTTAATAAATGCATTTATATACTAACTACTCGAACAGGAAAGACAGTATGATTGCCTCCAAGTTTATTTAAGTAATAATCGTCATAATGTTGATATTTTGAGTTAGATGTTCCAGCAGAACTCAAAATCAAAAGATTTTAAAAAATAAATAATAAAGTTTGTTAGAAAAATGTGTATAAGATACAAAAAAAGTGATTGCAGTTCACGTCTAGCTAACATATTACTTCGTTCAGTTAAATTAAATCCCATCAATTATAAGTATACAATGTACATAAAAGATAGAGACAAGTAATAGACGTCTGACCAAGCATTCGTTTAGAAACTCATTAAATTGCAAAGAAAACTAAAACTAGTAATAACTAACGTTGCATAGAAGGAAGCAGACACGTAAATGGGAACATAAAGTAGAACTATTAGTGGTCTTGGCCAATGAAATGTTCACGTATTAAAGATATAACGACTAACATACTAAGAATATTGAACTATTTATTACGTATACTTAATCTTACCTAGTTCGTGTAATAATGTTGCAATTTAATTTTTAAATTTTATTACTTACTTTTATTAGTTCCATGAGACGAATTACGTTTATATGCTTTAATTTTCTCTGGAAGGTTCGATTTATCCAACATCTTTGATGTTAACATAAATCGGATTCTTACAACTAACGGTAAATTAAAACTGCTGTTAGCTTCTTTCATTATTTTTTTAAAACAAAATAGAATTAAAGCATAAAAACAAATGACTGTGTAATTATGATCATAGTTCAACCATTATTTCTTAAAATCATCTGTTATTAATTTGTACTCTGTGTATGATTTTATACA
>JALBCR010002420.1:0-42500 GCA_030710515.1 Abscondita cerata | reverse complement strand
TTCTTTCTGATAATGTGTGAAGGAAATCAGTTAAAGGAAACTTTCGTGGGTGTTGATGTGTGTATGATCATCTTTGTCTATTGTAGATGAAACCGAAATAAATGAACCTTCTTCAGTTTCTGTCAGCGCAAGCAATTGTGATGAAGAAATTGCATTACTTGAAGTACAACATAATAGTACAACTGGTGAGTACGGTAATAAAATATTTGCTTTTTAACTTTACATTTTAAGATTAAAACATTAAAATTTCCAAAACCATGATCTTTTAAACTAAAAATCTGGAACCTTATAGTTAAATTTGCAAAGTAATTACAATTACAATGCATTTTACATAAAAGATAATGATGAACTCAAGTATTTTTTTCTTTATTTTTAGATGCAAACAAAATGCTCGAAGATAAATCTATGAAAAAATCGTTAACAAGTTATGCTACAGTTTGTTCTGGAAGTGATGTTGAGGATTTTGACAGAGATGATGATTCGAGCTATAAACCATCCAATAGTGACTTTGAAGAATTTTCAGACTCCGATAACCAATCTCTTAAAACCAAAAACCAAGAACAGAACTTGATTCTGATGTTGAGAGTAATAATGAACAGGGCAATAATGATATACAGTCTTCGTCACAAACTGTAGACAAAAAGCTTAGTCGAAAAAGCAGAGAAACTCCGCGTCATGGAAGCGAAATGCTCAAAAAACTTAAGATTAGATGGAAAAGAGTACTATACTCAAAAAGGGAAACTTAAGCCTGCTAAAAGTGTAGTCGATATTGAATGTCATTGTCACTATAAATGTCAACAATTCTTCACAAAACAACAGAGAGAAGATATTTTTGCGAGCTTTCTTCAGTTGAAAACACAGCAGTTAAGATGGAATTACATTGTAAAACATGTTACCTGTATTCCGAAAAAACGGTGCTATAGTGAAAATAATGAAAGACGAGCTAAAACATACGTTTATAAATTAACTGCCAACCAAGTGTCCCGGCAAGTATGCCAAAAAATGTTTCTAGCTACCCTTAATATTTCTAGTAGAACAGTTAAAACTGCCATCACTAAACTTAGTGACACTGGCTCAATAAAACCAGACATGCGTGGGAAGAAATGTCCTCCTCAGAAAAAATCCGAAGTGGTAAAAAATGTGATCAGAGATCATATTAAGTCCATCCCTGTAGTTGCATCTCATTATTGTAGAAGCACTTCAAGACGGAACTACCTTCCATCTGGTTTATCTGAAACCAGATTGTACGAAGATTATAAGCATTATTGCGAAGAACTTAACGTGATCCCTGAAAAATTTAGCTATTACAGACACATCTTTGTAACGGAATTTAACCTTGGATTTCATCGTCCAAAAAGATCAGTGTGATTTTTGCACAAAATTCAATTGTTTAGAAGATGATGGAAAATTAGCTTTACAAGAAGAATATGACCTACATATTGTCAGAAAGCAAGAGGCTAGAGACCAAAAGATCATGATAAACTAAGATCAAAAACAGATAATACATTTGCCTGTTTCACGATGGACATGGAAAAGATCCTCGTCACCCCTTCGCTTAATGTTGGTAAACTTTATTACTCCCAAAATTAAAAACTTTTAATTTTACTGTTTATAACCTAGCTGTTTCTGAGGCTATAAATTATATGTGGCACGAAGGCATAGGATCAAAAGGATCTTCAGAAATTGCAACTTGCCTATGGAAACTTTTGTCAGATCTTGCTCCTTGCGTTAAAGACGTAACGTTTTATTCAGACACTGCTTCTGGACAAAACAGAAATTGCATAAATGCAGCAATGTTTCTCAGAGCAGTTACAATTTTGCCCATTAACACCATTAATCAAAATTTATGGAATCAGGCCACTCTGAAATGGAGTGTGACAGCGTTCACTCCAGTATTGAAACCAGAGGCAGCAAAATCGATGTTTTTACTCCTGAATGTTGGTTTACCGTTACACGTACGGCAAAAACAAAAAAACCATTTTATAAAGTGGTTGAGCCTAACTTAACGCATTTTTTATAAAGAAAGGCTTTCTGACCTTGAGTTTAAATCTATTATTATTAAAAAAATTACCACACGAACTGCTAGCACTTTAAAAGAAAATAAGATCAAACCACTTTATAAAAATGCTCTACCAATAGAAAAAACAAAGCTACAAAGTTTACTAAGATTATGCACAAGTGGTTGTATTCCGAAACCTACCAACATTTTTATAAAAATTTGAAGTCCACCGAAGAAATTGTTGTAGAATCATCTGATGAAGAGATGGAGTAACTAAATTTGTTTTCATAAACTCATAAAATAGTTCTAAACCAGAAAGTTTGCGTTAAATTTGGTATAATTAGTATTAGCGAATAGTTATAAGCCAAAAAATATTAGTATTATTTAATGTAACATCTGGATTTTTCAAACATTGTTGTGTAATCATTTTTTAGTGATATATTAAAGTTTGAGCATGCGAAGCTTTATTTTACTAAATGTATGGGGAAAAATGCAAAAAAGTGAAACGCAGAAATTTAAAATGCTTTTTCTCAAAATGTGTGGTCAGTGGATTAGAACCTTTCACTACTAGGGCGACGATATATACATGGTTAAATCTCAATTATAAAACGAATTCAAAAAATGTGACAATTAGCAGATTGCGCCTATAAGAAAAAAATAAAGTTGATGATGACAACCAAAAACCAAACGTCGAACTATGACTAAGAATTAATTGTTTGCATTTATCTTGTCAAATAAGCCAAATAAAAAAAACAAATTTTGTAATTTTCGGTTTTTGCGGATAATTTTCAAAAAGCATTTTACTGAATTCAACAATACGCAACTTGGAATTATGCCGTTGATCTTGGAGCATATGTACAAATTACAGTGAGTTCAAAATTTGCTCGTCTAAAATTATTAAGAGTTGATTACATACCTTATATGTAGCATGTCTTGAAAACAAAAACTTTAAACTAGATGCGTTTTCCAACATCTGTTGGGATCAAATTTATTTATTTCTTGGTTTTCAAATTACTCAGCGGTTTGGCGGTGTTTCAGGATTAACAAATTGACATGACGCAGAAATATCAACAGAATGTAAGAAATACCCATAACAGCTATATACACAGTCAGCGTTTAGCGCCACTAAAATAATTTTGCTCGAACTAAAATATACCTTAAAATCCACGCTTTGACCATTACTGCGTCACCCTAAAAACTAGAATATGAGCAAGTCAATATTGATAGAACAGATGGCGCCGGACCCAATTTGCCTACGAAAATATGGCTGCCTTCATCACGTAAAAAGAATTTATCATTGCCCGGTACCGAATTACAAGTGTTTGTAATTCTGTGTCAATATATTGACGCATCAAAGAGGTTGACGCAGAATTACATGCCAAAACATAATGTGTTGGCGCAGAAATGTGAGTATGACATATATATATCATATATATATGTATATATCTACAGTGTGTCCCGTATAATCTAAAGCATTCTGTTTTACATAGGAAATTTGAAAAGTCCGACTTAAAATAAATTATTAAATATTTTTTTTTAATTTTAAATACTTTTAATATGCGTGGTTAAATTTTAGAAATTATTACGCAAAACGTTTTTCTAGTACACATTGTTAAGTGTTCTAAAATATCCTAAAAACACTTTGGGGACATATAAATCGGACTTTTCAAATTACCTATGTAAAACAGAATGCTTTAGATTGTCCAGGACACACAGGTAGAGATTAAACAAACTACTATCTGAATCAGGAAAAATTAGGCCCTACGTTATCAAACAAATGCGTATGATTTAATATTAAAACTAAAGTCAAATCCAAAACTATAATCATTCTATCGTCACAGCAGTGGTCACAGTACAACTATCAAAACATTCAAACTGCCACTTCTAGGTTAGAATTTTTTTTTAATTTACTAAAAGCGATTAAAGAGATAAAATATGGAAACATACTATTATTTGTTATTATTGGAGTTTACTTTACAAATACTAACAAAAACCATTCATATCACAATAAAATTATCGCACTTACGGTAGTTTTCATATGTAGTACAATTGACTTCAATGTAAATTTAAAGTAAATATTTACGAACATGCCGGGTGGCCAACTAGAATGGACGCCGGCTATATCTCGGGAATTATAAATCTAACAATATTAAAAAAAATTTTAATAGGTAAATCGGTTACGAAAATCCAGAAAAATATTTTCAAGTTTATAAGATGGCCGCTAGAGGCAGAAAACTGTTATGGCCGATCACATAATTGGTTCTTTCTCCAAAAATATGCAAATATAAATATATTTTAAATATTTCCGTAGTAAAGACTGCAAAATTTCAGATTTTTTGCTTAGAGTATTTTACTCTCTCTTATAAAATATAGTTGTGGGGGAACGTCAAACATGTTTTTATTTAAATGCAAATAACTCCGGTATAAGTTAACGAAATTGAACAAACTAAGTATTGTTTAAAGAGCTATTTATTTACTTAATAATATGCAGTATAAAGATAACCCGAATAAATTTTGACGTGATAGGTAGGGGGCGCTGTTTAACATTACAACAATTATTGCGCATTATCATGAGGTTTTTAAATAGCACCCTATGTATCTTTTTACAGAATTAAATAGAGACAAAATTCCTAAACAGTAGGCGCAAAACCGCAACTTCCTATCTGTTTTCAAACCAAAGATATCAATAAAACAAGTGTTTGACCGCTGACTATGCAACATCTATTACATATTTTACGTTGAAAATGAATTTAAATTAATTGAAACCATTTAATTAAACGCCGCCCTAAATGTTCAAATAGTCGTTCATCGTTTTTCAATGCACTTAAGCATCTAAAATCGACAATGTATGCAAAAGAAAGAGAATAAAATGGTAAATAATAGTCAGTTCTTAGCGTTCTGCACTTAATTCACCATGGTAATCCACATTTTGTGATTTAGAAGCAAATACCAATTGTTGTTGTCCTTTTCATTTAGGGTTTAGTGACGTAAAAATAATTTTTAAAAACTTAGCTTGATTGTTTATTTTCACTAATTACAACTATACAGTGCTTTTCATTTAACATTAGCCATAGGATTTTACATGTTAATATTTCAATCTCATGTTCACTCTTTTTGGGACATCTGGTATAAACCATTTATATTAATTATAATTAAGTGGTAAAATGTCTATTAGAAAATATTCTTAAATTCATTTGTAAGTTTTTAATTTAATAAAGAAAACACAAAAAAAATATCGTCTCGGAAGGATTACGATATAAACTGACACGTTCTGTCTAATATTTAAAAAAATTAAACGTGTCAAAATGTCTCAAACTTAATAAACAAAATTTGAATGACAATTTCGTTACCATAGTAACCAAGTCAAAATACAAAGTCCCTTAGACTCGTCGGTTTGAATCCTCCCGAGACGATATTTTCTTTGTTATTTTTATTAAATTAAAGGCTTACAAATGATATAAGAATATTTTCTAATAGACATTTTACCTACTAATTATATAAGATAAATGGGTTTATACCGGATGTCCCCAAAAACATGAGGTTGAAATATTAACATATAAAATCCTGGGTCAATGTTAAATTAAAAGCACTGTATATAAGTACCATGTAAACTTCTTGGATCAAACACATCCTTTATCTTAACTTAACACATTACTAGCTAGTTTTATACCACTCTCTTCATTTTAGGTAATTTTTTAGCGACCTCCCTTTAGAAGAAAGAAAGTCAAGCAGTGGCATGGCGCCATAAAAGCATTTACCATCAATGAAGCATTATCGATAAAACTATATTTTGTTCCTGCTTTAGAATAAATCCACGTTTCATCAACAAAAAACAATTTGACGCCTGTTTAATTTTTTACCAAATTAGATTCTGTATTGAATTTAAATCCTATTTCGCGAGTTAAACTGCTGTTGCTAAAAAGAATGTGCTTTTCTTGGACCTCGGTGTTTAATATCGGAATGGTAACATGTTTTTCTATAAAATAAGAATATTAGAGCAGTTTAGAACAATAATAAACCTAAATTACTCTGTAGTACACATTACATAGTGTTCTTTTATTCGCAATGTTGTTTTACAGAATCAGGTTCTGATCATTACGCAAAACTATTAGCTTAACCGTAGAGTGAGAAATTTCCAATGCATTTGCGAAACGCTATCGATTGAAATTACTATTACAAAAATTGTCATGTCTTAATTTAAACATTATCTGTTGTACACTAGATACTAAAATTAATGGACCACCGTTCCAGCAAATTCAACACAAACTTTGAGAACATAAAGTTTTACCCTTAGCAGACATAGCTGCTTAGTGAATTACGCAGTATGAGTTCTGAAAACACTGACAAACAATAAAAAGATAAATGATAGGTTATGATTGTTGTAATTATTCGAACAGGATTATTTATTAAAAATACAACTAAAGTCATAATTGGTAAAAAA
Organism: Abscondita cerata; assembly: GCA_030710515.1. Lineage (NCBI taxonomy): Eukaryota > Metazoa > Arthropoda > Insecta > Coleoptera > Lampyridae > Abscondita > Abscondita cerata. Next base: position 36,060 of record JALBCR010002420.1, on the reverse strand, counting down.
AAATAAAGAAGAAAATTATTTTATCTCTTTCTCGCGTTCTCATACTCATTCATCTTTGTTTTTGGATTGTAAAACAGCACATACTCGATATTGAAACCGTGTATTTCATAATTTCAAACATTGATGACGTTTCGTGATTTAGATAATATGATGATTTTTCTAAATTTTGTACAGTTGTTAATAAGTTTCATAATAATTGGTTATTGCAGATGTGTAATAAAATCCAGGAACCTGCCATATGGAAATAATATCATTTATATCATTTAAATGAAACACTGTGTATATTAATACATTTCATAGTTCTTAATGGGTAATAGAATATCAAGTATCACGTCCCGTGGACTTAAATAAAGCCCACACCTTATATAAACAGCCATAACATTTGGACATCTTTGTGCCATAAAGTGCTTAGTGCAGGTAAAGTGTACTAAATCCTCTAACAGGTTTATTTACCTTGCTTGGGTTTATATTACTAGTATTTCAAAAACACAATTAAAGAATTTTGTTGGTCCTAATAAGTATGTTTAGAAAGGTTAGCTTTGTAATTTCTATTATACAGTAGATATTTAAAATTATTGTTTTAATTTATGTGACGCTTTACATTAATTCAATCCACTTCTTTTATTTGTTTTGATCTTAAATTCAAAAAAACTTTATTTTTTTGGAAAAAATGATTTAGATATAAAATAGTTCATGATAAAACCATTCACATAAAAACTGTATTTTTGAATTATTTCAAATATTTTGAGAATTTTACAGATTCTTATTAAGTGGATCAATTGTTTAATTTTTATTAGTTAAATCTACCTGATTTCGGCTGTATTAATTATTTCACAACACTACAAATACTCTGCTTCTAAGTCTTTAATAAAAATATAAATCGAACAACGGGGGAGGTGGTGTATTGGTAGCGGTAAAAAATATCTTAAAGCTAATCGTGCAAATATATCCATTATTGATGTTGAACAAATTTTTGTTTCAATCAAATCTAAAATTATAACTTAATAGTTGGAGGATTTATTTACCACCAAATAGTGAAATTTGCAAGTATGAAAATCATTTATTAGCTATTGAAGAATTAATGGATAAATACCAAAGTTGTCAATTTTTTGTTCGGTGATTATAATCTGCCCTCTTGTCGATGGTTTAATGATGATTACGGAGTTTATCAAGAGTCTAATATAGAAAATTATCCATCTAATATTGTTGCTCAAAGTTTTGGTTACTTAAATTTCAAACAGCTAAATTTTATTCCAAACAAACGAAATGTTTTTTGGATCTAATGTTTTCAAACTTGGAAGATGTTAATGTAAGTGAGGCAATAGACAACCTGTGTTTACATTCTACACTCACATAGATTATTGTGCTAAAATCAACGTTTCCTTAAGTTCTAATAACATTAAATACGTTAAATTTGTGAAAAACTTTAATAAAGCCAATTATGGTGCTATAAATTATGCCATATCTAGTATAAAGTGGAAAGAATGTTTAACAAATTGTGATTTAAATTTTGCTACAGGTTTATTCTACAATATATTGAACCAAATTGTTGATAATTATGTGCCGACTTTGAAAGTCATTTCTAGTTCCTATCCAAAATGGTACAACAAGAATTGATATCTCTGTTAAAATTGAAAAAAGGAGCGCATAAGAGTTTAAGCAATCCGGTAGTAATTCAGATTACGACTATTTTACATTTTATCGTGAACAATGTAAGTGTTTAAATCTTCAACTTTATAACAATTATATAGGTAATATAAATCTAACATTCGAAACGATCCAAAGTCGTTTTGGAAGTTTGTTAGTGATAAGAAAAATCAAATGAATTGCCATCGAATATGACATTTAATGATTCGCACAGTAGTGATTTAAATGAAATAGTTAACTATTTTGCTGAACATTTTCAAAGTATATATGATCTATCACCTTCTGTTTCAACTTGTAATTACAATGAGAACAAGTTTGATACGAATATATCACTTAATTCAAACTATAGCTTTGACATTTCCTTGCAAACGATTTTTAATGAAATTAAAAATTTGAAAAGTAGTAATTCAGTCGGTCCGGATGGGATTTCGAATTCATTTCTAAAACAATGTGTTTACAGTATTTCTAACCCTTTACACATTCTGTTTAATCGATCTCTTTCTGAAGGAATATTTCCAACATCATGGAAATCTAGTTATATACAACCAATTTTTAAGAATGGTGAACGAACTGATATTTGTAATTATAGAGGAGTAAGCTTACAATCTGCAATTCCAAAACTAATGGATAAGTTAATAACGTCGCACCTGTCTCTATTTTGCAGTTCACTAATAATTGAGGAGCAACATGGGTTTTTTGAAGGACGGTCGGCAATCACTAATTTACTTGTTTTCAATAATTTTGTGTTGGATGCATTGGAAAATCATCAGGGAATTGATTGCATTTATACAGATTTTTCCAAAGCATTCGATAAAGTAAATCATTCATTGTTAATAAAAAAGTTGAAATTTATTGGATTCTCTAAGCAAATAGTGGACTGGCTTGATAATTATCTGTCAGATCGAGTACAACGTGTCAGAATAGGACCAGTCATATCTAAAAAATTAATGTATATTCAGGGGTGCCCCAAGGCTCTCATTGTGGACCTCTTTTGTTTTTATTATTCATTAATGATATTAAATCGGTTTTGAATGATTGTAGATTTTTATTATTTGCTGATGATTTAAAGATTTTTAAAATTGTGGATAATAATAATGATTTCTACGGTTTGCAAAGCTGTATCAATAAGTTGTCGGAGTGGTGTATAACAAACAAATTACCATTAAATGTAAAAAAGTGTTTTCATATGAATATATCTAGAAAGCGAAATATTAGTAAATATAATTATAATATTGATGGTATTCCCCTAAAGAACGTAAACAAAATTACAGACTTAGGAGTGACGTTCGTATCAAATTACAGCTTTAACAGACACATACAAGCAATTTCAGGGGAAGCATTAAAATTATTAGGATTTATTAAGCGAGTCGGATCAGATTTTAATATCAATATATTAAGAATTCTATATACATCGTTAATCCGAACAAAACTTGAATATGCATGCATCTTATGGAGTCCACATTATAATAATACGATCAATATGTTGGAAAAAGTTCAGAAACGATTTATTTTTTAATTGCATATAAATTAAACATTCCAAAGCAAAATATTAGTTATTATGAGATATTATCTTTATTAAAATTAGATGACCTATCTAAACGGAGACGTGAAATTGATTTAATTTTTTTATATAAACTAGTAAATGGAATCATTAAATGTCCAATATTATCAGATTTATTGAATTTTTATACAATTGACAGAAATATGGCGATAACAAGATCACATTATATTTTCGTTTAAATTTTAATGCAACAAATTATAGATATTTTTCTCCAATAGCACGTATGATGAGACAAGCTAATGTTTTTTCAAGTAATAATCATTTTAATTTATTTTCACCATCATTGTATTCTTTTAAATTAGAGCTAAAAAAATTATGTAAGTTTTCGTAGACAGCAAATTTTCGATTGTTAATTATATTAGTCTTAGAATTATATATTTTGAGTTGTACTTACCATATTATATTAAAACCTATTATATTATGTTTTGTAAAGGCGGTTGCCGTTTATAACAAATAAAAAAAAAAAAAAAAAAAAAAAAAATAGTTTGCATAGTTTCCAACAATTTAAATATTTAAGATCTCTGGTCAAAACACAAATTAAAACAACATATAAGAACTATATGTCAACTGTAGAACAATCGATATATTCAAAACCCACGTAAGTTTTGGTCCTATATAAACAAGACGGAAAAAGAAGCAGAATTCCTGGAAAAATGTTTAACGATGAATGTACGTTTGATAAGCCGCCGGATATCGTCAACGAATTTGCAAATTATTTTCAAAGCGTCTTTTCTTATTCATATAGAACCTCAATAGAAAAAACTATACTATTCCTGGCAGCCTACAAATTACCCAAATTACTGATGTTGAAGTAGATGATGCACTAAAAAAGTTAAAAAAATACGATGACGTCTGACCTGACCAATTGCCGAGCTTTTCATAAAGACTGCCGCAGTGTTTTTATAAAACCACTAAGTTATATTATTAATCTTAGTTTACGCAAGGGCATCTTTCCTGATCAATGGAAAATTTCACGAGTTTGCCCAATTTTAAAAAATGGCTACCCTTCACAAATAACAAACTACCGACCTATCGCAATCGTATCAAATTTCTCAAAAATATTTCAATTTGTTCTTTATAAACATATATATGGATACATCAAAAATCTCCTCTCAACCAAACAACATGGATTTATGGAAAACCGATCGACTACATCCAACTTGTGTATCCTAACCCAATTCAAATCGGAAAGCTTAGACAACCGTGGACAAGTTGATGTTATTTATTTAGACATCAGTAAAGCCTTCGATAAGATCAACCACGATTTGCTATTAGTGAAACTGGACGAGATAGGATTTTCGGATTCTTTATTAAAACTATTCCGATCGTATATTAAAGGTTGGGAGCAATTTGTAGAATACAATAACTATACATCTAACTCTTATATTGTAAAAAGCGGAGTTCCACAAGGATCAAACTTTGGGCCACTTCTTTTTTACTCTACATAGACAAAATTGTGCACCAACTGAATTGCGAAGTGCTACTATTTGCGGACGACCTAAAAATATACTTATCTATAACAAACATTGAAGACTGCACAAAATTACAAACTTGCCTTAACCATGTTCTTAACTGGTGTAATATGAATATGCTAAAACTAAACTATACCAAATGCAAAGTGATGACATATACACGTAAACTGAAACATATCGAGTACAAATATCACATCAACTCTACTATCATAAGTCGATCAAACACTATTAAAGACCTGGGGGTTCTATTTGACAGTGAATTAAACTTCAACCAACATGTAACTAAGTTATCAGCCAAAACATTTCAACTATTAGGATTTTTGATTAGAAAGACAAAAGATTTTACCAACATACAAACGTTAATTAAACTGTACTATTCGATTATTAGATCTAAGCTAGAATATGGATCAATTATTTGGTACCATACTACAAACGTTACAAAACTCTGTTGGAATCAGTACAAAGGCGATTTTTTAAAATACTTATGGTTAAAACAACATAACACCTATCCTGAAAGAGGTTTTGAATACCAAATATTATTAAATACGTTTGATATGATTAGTGTAGAGGACAGGCAAAAACGCGCATTATTAATATTCCTACATAAAATACTTCATAATAAAGTAGACACTTCTGAATTATTACAAAACCTAGATATTTATGTTCCACGCACGAACAGCCGAACCCATCCGTCTTTTTTCCTAAAAAGGAAACACAAATCTATTCCTTAGGGCACCGATTACACTAATGTGTAAAAATGCCAATGAACTCTTATGTTGCGATATATTTGCATGCACATCTGATGAACTCTTATTTAACATTAAATAAACAATATTTCTAATATTAAAATAAGAAAACATTATTTAATTTGAATTAATTGTTAATTTTTTTATTTTTAGTTTAGTTAAAAATCACATGTACGTTTAATATTATTATACTTACATTTTGTCCTGTAATTGGGTTACTTGTTAGTCAATTAAACTATTATTATTATTATTATTATTATAATTTATTTAATTACTTAATTTAAACAAAAGAACGGCAAAAATGCAAGCACCACAAACCTTATATTAAGAAAAACCTTACGTGCGCATTGCTCTTTTTATAGAGGCTACATTAAAAATATACCAACTACAATTTGGTAATAAATATTTAACAATGTATATGTCTCTTGTACAATAAAAATACATGTTAAACATTTCAAAGAGGATGTTAAAATTCATAACAAATTGTTCAGCCTGACAATTGAATTGAATAAAAAATTGCCTTTTACGGATAATTTTTTTGGTAAAGTGTAAACGCACAACAATTTTTAATTTTTTTTTTCATGATTTGATTTTTTTGCTATTGAACGGTGTTTAATAAATGTCAGTCTAGTTTTAATAATTTTAAACAATTTTGAGAGTTTTAGAGTCTCATATTGAATTAAAAAATGATGTGTTTAATTCGTTCTTGTAAAAATTGGTTTTGTTAAGTTATACAGGCATATAACCAACATAAAACTCCCACAGGATGTTTCACAATGTTTGACACTTTCACCTAAATTCAATGTTAATTATGGAAAAAATAATATACCTCTGATACAATTAATTAAAGATTGTGAAGATATTCTCTTACCCCATTCACCAGTCAATAAAGATGCTTTAAGATGTAGGGTTTTAAAATGATTACCAACCATATACAAACTTCAAAAAATGGAGGAAAAAATATCTCATATGACGATAAAAGATTTATAAAACTTGCTAGTAATACGAAAACATTCTTTAATAATTACAAAGATTTACTAATTACAAAATCAGATAAAGGAAATGCCACGGCGGTTATCTATAAAAACGATTATAATAATAAGATAAATTGTCTTTTAGAAGATAGGAATATTTATGTAAAAGTAAATATAGATCCCACTAATAGCTTACAAAAATAAAAACAATAAAATTGCTAAATTTCTTTATAATCATGGTCACATCGAATTATTAGATTATAAAAGAATAGTAACATATACGAGTTCGGCACCAAAATTCTATGGAATCCATAAGAAAGATTTCCCAATACGACCCATTGTCTCATGCATTGGATCTCCTACATATCAACTTTCTAAGTTTATTACCAAAATGTTAAACAACTTAAATTACATATTCACTCTTAATATAAACAATTCTTATCAATTAATTAGTAACAAGTAATTTTAAGATACCCAACAACTTTACATTGATCTCATTTGATGTCACATCCCTTTTTACAATCATTACTAGAGAACTGGTTTCTAAATTAATTAACAAATATTAGACTCATATTAGTAGTTTCACCACGTTAAATTTAATAATATTATTGAATTTCTTTTTGACGCAAGTTATTTTACGTACAATGAGTGTTGTTACAAACAAATCTTTGAACTGCGATGGAAACCCTGCTTCGCCCATATTAGCATCCCTAGTTATGCATGATCTACTAACTTATGTTAAACAAAAACTTGATTTTGAACCTCTCTTCATGTATGTGTGCGTTGATGACATCATTTCATGTATACCAAAGACAGACATCACAACCACATTGGACATTTTTAACAAATACGATAAACACTTAAAATTTACGTACGAAATGGAAAATAATTGTCAAATTCCTTTCCTTGATGTAATGTTAATTAATAACTATGAAGATAATACCCTTCTTACTAATTGGTATGTGAAACCGATGGCTTCCAATCGAATAATTAACTACCATTCAAAACACCCATACTTTCAAAAATCAATACAATTAAAAGCATACATTAAAAATAATTAAACTTAGTAGCCCTTTCCATAACCAAAATAAAAATATTCTCCTAAATATCTTAAAAATAATAATTACGAAACAACTGAGCCAATTTAATATTAAGGATTAATCGACCCATTACATACCAGGACAATAATATTAACACTTCACTCATTGAAAAACAATACAAAAACTCACCTGGCTTATCAGAACAACTCATTAGATTACTCAAAAATGATGAATTTATAATTACACGATACAATAACAATACGATTTATAAAGACATACACTCAAAACTGAAAGACAAGACTATGGACATAGACAAATCTGGAGTTACATATAAATTGGAATGTGAAAACTGCCAGAAGGTATATATTGGCCAAACAAAACAAAAATTAATAAATAGAATTAAAAACCATAAATATAATATTAGTAAGGGTAGCGAAGAAACAGGTCTTGCATTACATTGCACCAAGGAAGGCCACAATTTAACGCTCCAGTAATTTTAGACATCGAACCAAATTTAAAAAACGCTTGATTTCTGAGATGATTTACATTGACGTATACAAAAATAATGTCAACTTTAATACAAATACCAGTAATCTCAGTAATATGTATAATCACGTAATCTCCACTATAAAAAATCAAGTAAAACAAACTGATAATTAATTGTAATACTTAAAATTACTTAAAATATTACCTAAATTAATACCACCACTAAACTAATATTACCTTAAAAAATACTTAATTAATACCACCACCAAACTAACATTACCTTAAACTAACGCTAATAACTAAAACATAAAAATAAAAAGGAATTCTAAATTATCAGCAACCTTTAACCTGATCATGGTGATGTATGTTATCTGTAAAAGCAATCATTGTAAAACTAAATTCTGCACCATTTACGTTGTTCGTCATAGTATATGTTTGGTCCCGAGTTTTTTTACAATTTTATATTTATATTTTAATTAATGACAAACAGTGATACTAGTTTATAAGTTTTATAATTTTTGTTACCTATATGATTCCATATTTATTACGGTGCTATTGTTTTATAACCGGTCCAGTGAGATCAGTCTGGGTTGTTGCTTTTGTAAATTATTTTTCAGGTGAGACACCAAATGTTAACCTAGTAATATATTAATTAACGTTGCGATAATTATCTGTAATAAGTTTGTTTATAATATTACCTTAATCTTTTTACCGAATGTGAACCAACTAACTACAAATTCTTGTTTTCTTTTTCAATTAAAGAGCCTTGAGAAAGACTAGCCTTCACTGGTCGAAACGTCGGCAATAATGAAATACTAGTTTCATTTCAACCCCATTACATTCTTCTACGAGATGGTCCACTGCGTGGAAACTAACCATTACTAAGTCAGTGAGACTTAACTAAAGCATTAAACTGGTAATAAATACAATTGTAAACACTAAGGTTTTGTAAAAAAAATAATTAATTTATAGGTTTTGGTATTGAAACTATTATATAAAAATGTATTAAAAGTTAATATAAAATCTGTTGCTGTCGATACAAATGCTGCATTCTTCTAGACATGCTGTCGGTAAGGATCTCACAAATATTCGTTGTCAAAACTGTTCCCAAATTCTACTTCCATGTTGCATCAATCGTCTCAACAGTCCTTTCTCTAATGTCATTATATTTATCGTCCTTCCATTTTCTAACAATATTGCTCCATACATTCACAATAGGGTTTAGATCAGGAGATTTAGTGGGCTAATTTAACAATTCGATGTTTCTATGATTGTCATTGAACCAATCCGTCACTCGCGGTGCTGTATGAAAGCTGCAATTATTCTGAACAATCACTCCTCTTCCGGATATAAAATGTTCAAGGTAGGTAGTAATACATTTTCTAAAATTTCAATATACTTTGATAACCAAATTGAAGCCATCTTAAACCCACGACCGCTCTTTGTTTTATTAAATAATCCATCTCATATTAATCCTTCACATTTTCTTGTTCATACAAATATTTCTTCTATACCTGACTAGATTACTCATTCCTTCCTGAAAACAGACTCACTAGATTTTAACACATTCAGCAGTTGTAGCACCAATTTTGAAACGTCTCAAATTAATAGTAAAGGCTGTTTCATTATGATAAACAAAGCAAAATGGTCGCCTTGCAATTCTATAGAAAAGATGGTGTTGCTCGAGTTGCATAAATAAAAACTTCTACTGAAACATTTATCCGTTCTGCAAGACATCTTTATCCATACTTCCAATCGATTGACAATTATAGTCAAATGCACCCAACCAAATGAATAATTATTGTTAAGTGAATAAAATTCTTGTTGGAATACTTCTTCAAAGGTCAAACCTGGTTAATTTTATAAACTTTTAATAACCACGTTGTATTATTATTTAGTATCCAGAGAGACAATTCTTTGATTTATAATAATATGTCAATATTTAAAAATTAATGTATGGATTATTAATTAATAAGTAGTTTAATGTTCAAGTTTCAAAACTTGCCCCTACCACTAATAATTAGCCGGATTATGTTCATCTTACAAAACAATTTACAATCTTATATGAAAAGCACTAAAGTGTTTATAAAACGTACGCAATTTTAAAAACCCATTTTTGATAAATTTAAATAGAAAACTATTTCTGTTTTAAATTAAAATGCATTACAAATTATACGTATTTCTATAAACAACAAAAGTTATGTAATTTTGCATATTTGGCAGCAATTTTAAGTACATATTAAATCAAAGCATTATTTTATAGAAACATTATTTGTCAGTACCGCTCCACCAAAAAAAAATGTTTTAAAACTAAAATATTTGTAATTTTCAAATTTTCCAATGGTGCCATTCTGAAAGGTGAAACAACCTCCCTTAGGGGTTTTATTTACGCGTGGAAAATAACTCTGAACGTCAATGTAAATCAATAAATTTTTAGTACAACGGATTTTCTTATACAGTTTGTATTTCCATTGTAATTGGTCAAAATTTTGATTCAACATCTAAAAATTTCTAATTTTTTAATTTTCCAATGGTGTCATTCTGAAATGTGAAACAACTGCATATATATATATATGAAAATAACAATTAGATCAAGTTTTTCATGGCTATATTGATTATTATTAAAAATCTAAAGGGATGTCAAGTTTCGTAACTAAACTTGAAATATCTCTTAAAATAGCAAATTAGGTATAGGGAATGCTATATAAAATTAATAGAGCAATGAAATATCTTGATATAAAATATAGGGACATTCCATTTAAAAAATTGAAATAAATTTTGATTTACTTTTGCCTTGCCTTGTATAAAGTAAGTGGAATTTCCAAAAAATGCCTTTACAAAATAAAAATTAAACTATAAGTACCATTTCATAACAATAAAGAATACATTAACTGTTTGCTGCCAAAAAGATACAGGGCGTTCGATTGAACACGATTTTAGCATAAAACAAATCATAACTTTTGAAACATACGGTATAGAAATACAAAATCATATATTGGAAGTGCATAACTGCCTCATAACTCTGCCATATATTATTCTTGTATCTTTTTATTAAAGAAGTTGTTGGATTTTGTTGAATAAATGGGCCACCCTGTATATGACTAGTTTTTTTTTATCAATGCTGACCTTTAATTTTGAGTTTAATATTATGGTGATACTTGTTGTCATAATTGTCTCCTTGAAAATTAACCGAAAGTTAACCTTAATCAGAGATTTCATGTGTCAGAAACATGTGAAAGTCTAACGGAAACCTAACCTAACCTAAACTAACCAAAAAGTCTAGCCTTCCAGTTGTAAATTAACTGTAGACTTTCACAGCTAATGCAATTAATTTTAGCTTTTATTGTAACCGCAGGCCCGAAGACCTTTCTGAAGTCTATGCCGTGACAAGTGACTACTACTGCTGAACTGTCAGACTTGTAAAGATTAACCTGTTTAAGTGACACTGGTGTAGTATCTTCACAGCCATAACGCCAGGATCCCCTTCCCACTGGACATGTGAAAGAAACGACTATAAAATATGCTGAGATTACAAATTAAAAAGGATGGTCATAAAATATGCCTTCTGAGGAGGATTGTATTTAAGAGACTCTTAAATGTCTTCTAAACCAAGAAGAAGAAACCTAAATACCGGAAATATCTATCTTGGCTGAAGGATCTTGTTCTAACAAAATGACAAGAAAGATACGCTGTATTTGAAAACCGAATTAATAGGCATGGTAATTCTGGAACAAGAGTTACATAACAAAATCATAAGGAAAGCTACTGATAGCTATAAAAACCTTGTGCTTGTTTCAGTACTTGCAACCTCTAGAAGTTGTAGCAAGTTATGAGGATTATCAGAATGGACAAGCTTACTGTCTGGCTAAAGACCGCTATGGCTTAGAATTTTGGAAACGCAAACCTGTTATTACCTTATCACGAGCCTCCTACTAACACAGATCTCTTTTATAGTGGATGATTCTAAAATGGTTTAGTATGAAAGACGTTAACATGCAAGGCTGCCCTTAATACCACTTTTGCAGTCAATATTTAAGTTTGCAACCTTTGTACACGGAGGAAATTGTGTCTTTTTGGTGTAGTTTACTCTTGACATTTCAAATTAAAGAAACTTCATGATCGTAGTTATCATACTACCCTATCCGTGCTCAACAAACTTTCCTTCCCACATTTCTAACTGAATGTGTGTGTTTGTTAGGTCCTTTAAAGATTCAGCTCCTGTAAGCCTAGGCCAAAACTGACTATTCAATGTGGAGAAGCCAAAGGGAATAAATTCAGTAGCTCCATCATTATACATTTTTTAAGAAAACCTTAGATACGTCAATTTTTAATTCTAAAATGACATCTTACGACGTATAAATATAAATATATATATGGAGTTGTTTCACATTCAGAGAATGACACCATTGGAAAATTAAAAATTAGAAATTTTAGATGTTGAATCAAAATTTTTGACCAATTACAATGGAAATACAAACTGTATAAGAAAATCCGTTGTACTAAAATTTATTAATTTACATTGACGTTCAAGTTATTTTCCACGCGTAAATAAAACCCCTAAGGGAGGTTGTTTCACCTTTCAGAATGGCACCATTGGAAAATTTGAAAAATTACAAATATTTTAGTTTTAAAACATTTTTTTTTTGGTGGAGCGGTATGACAAATAATGTTTCTATAAAATAATGCTTTGATTTAATATGTACTTAAAATTGCTGCCAAATATGCAAAATTACATAACTTTTGTTGTTTATAGAAATACGTATAATTTGTAATGCATTTTAATTTAAAACAGAAATAGTTTTCTATTTAAATTTATCAAAAATGGGTTTTAAAATTGCGTACGTTTTATAAACACTTTTGCTTTTCTCATATAAGATTGTAAATTGTTTTTGTAAGATGAACATAATCCGGCTAATTATTAGTGGTAGGGGCAGTTTTAAAACTTGAACATTAAACTAATTATTAATTAATAATCCATACATTAATTTTTTAAATATTGACATATTATTATAAATCAAAGAATTGTCTCTCTGGATACTAAATAATAATACAACGTGGTTATTAAAAGTTTATAAAATTAACCAGGTTTGACCTTTGAAGAAGTATTCAAACAAGAATTTTATTCACTTAACAATAATTATTCATTTGGTTGGGTGCATTTGACTATAATTGTCAATCGATTGGAAGTATGGATAAAGATGTCTTGCAGAACGGATAAATGTTTCAGTAGAAGTTTTTATTTATGCAACTCGAGCAACACCATCTTTTCTATAGAATTGCAAGGCGACCATTTTGCTTTGTTTATCATAATGAAACAGCCTTTACTATTAATTTGAGACGTTTCAAAAATTGGTGCTACAACTGCTGAATGTGTTAAAATCTAGTGAGTCTGTTTTCAGGAAGGAATGAGTAATCCTAGTCAGGTATAGAAGAAATATTTGTATGAACAAGAAAATGTGAAGGATTAATATGAGATGGATTATTTAATAAAACAAAGAGCGGTCGTGGGTTTAAGATGGCTTCAATTTGGTTATCAAAGTATATTGAAATTTTAGAAAATGTATTACTACCTACCTTGAACATTTTATATCCGGAAGAGGAGTGATATGGGCCAATTATTTTTGTTCAGAATAATTGCAGCTTTCATACAGCACCGCGACTGACGGATTGGTTCAATAACAATCATGGAAACATCTAATTGTTAAATTAGCCTACTAAATCTCCTGATCTAAACCCTATTGTGAATGTATGGAGCAATATTGTTAGAAAATGGAACGACGATAAATATAATGATATTAGAAAGGACTGTTGAGACGAATGATGCAACATGGAAGTAGATTTTATATTAACTATTAATACATTTGTATATAATCGTTTCAATACAAAACCTATAAATTAATTATTTTTGTTACAAAACTTTAGTGTTTACAATTTTATTTATTACTAGTCTGATGCTTTAGTTAAGTCTCACTGACTTGTGATATGAGTAATAGTATATTTCAAACTAAGGTAAGAAAGTGTAAACCGAGCCGTAGGCGAGGTTTATAATTGCCTAAAGCCTGCTAGGGCACTTTCTTGCCAGATGCGAATACATTTTTTTTCCCAACCGGCACAATTTAAACAACTTAGTTAAATAACTCAATATGTTGTTCATATGAAAATTTTTGAAATTTTTAAACAACATAGTAGGCATAACTTGCCTTGCGACGCGAGATTACGCTTTGATTTAAATAGAACTTTTTTAATTTGAACATACAGTATTTCATTATTACCAATTACTTGTGTATATTCGGCTTTTATACGCTACGAGTAAGCCGCCCCAATTTTACAAGAACGAATTAAGCACATCATTTTTTAATTCGATATGAGACTCTAAAACTCTCAAAATTTATTTAAAATTATTAAAACTAGACTGACATTTATTAAACACCGTTCAAATAGCAAAAAAAAATCAAATCATGAAAAAAAAATTAAAAAATTGTTGTGTGTTTACACTTTACCAAAAAAATTATGCGTAAAAAGCAATTTTTTATTCAATTCAATTGTCAGGCTTAGCAATTTGTTATGAATCTTTTGACCTCCTATTTGAAACTTTGAGATGTATTTTATTGTACAAGATACATGTAAATTGTTAAATATTTATTACTAAATTGCAATTGGTATATTTTTTAAAGTGGCCCTCTATAAAAAGAGCCATGTATGCGCATTGAAAGGTTTTTCTTAATATAAAGTTTGTGGTGCCTTCATTTTTTTTTAAATTAAGTAATTAAATAAATTATTATAGACTTGGAAGCAGAGGTATTTGTAGGTGTTGTGAAATAATTAATACAGCCGAAATCAGGCAGATTTAACTAATAAAAATTAAACAATTGATCCACTTAATAAGAATCTGTAAAATTCTCAAAAAATATTTGAAATAATTCAAAAATACTGTTTTATGTGAATGATTTTATCATGAAAAACTATTTCATATCTAAATCATTTTTTCCAAAAATAAAGTTTTTATTTCACGATCAAACACAAATAAAAAAGTGGATTGAATTAATGTAAAGGGTCACATAAATTAAAACAATAATTTTAAATATCTAATGTATTATAGAAATTACAAAGCTAACCTTTCTAAACATACTTTTTAGGACCAACAAAATTCTTTAATTGTGTTTTAAATACTAGTAATATAAACCCAAGCAAGGTAAATAAACCTGTTAGAGGATTTAAGTAACTTTACTTGCACTAAGAACTTTATGGCACAAAGATATCCAAATGTTATGGCTGTTTATAAAGGTGTGGGCTTTATTTAAGTCTACAGGACGTGCATACTTGATATTCTATTACCCATTAAGAACTATGAAATGTATTAATATACACAGTGTTTCATTTTAAATGATATAAATGATATTATTTCCATATGGCAGGTAATTTAATTTTATTACACATCTGCAATATCCAATTATTATTAAACTTATTACTACAACTGTACAAAATTTAAAAAATCACCATATTATCTAAATCAAGAAACGTCATCACGTTCGAAGTTATCAAATACACGGTTTCAATATCGAGTATGTGCTGTTTTACAATCCAAACAAAGATGAATGAGTATGAGAACGCGAGAAAGAGATAAATATAATTTTCTTCTTTATTTTTTTTACCAATTATGACTTTAGTTGTATTTTTAATAAATAATCCTGTTCGACAATTACAACAATCATAATCTATCATTTATCTTTTATTGTTTGTCAGTGCTTTTCAGAACTCATACTGCGTATTTCACTAAGCAGCTATGTCTGCTAAGGGTAAAACTTTATGTTCTCAGAGTTAACAACTTGTGTTGAATTTGCTGGAACGGTGGTCCATTAATTTTAGTATCTAGTGTACAACAGATAATGTTTAAATTAAGACATAAACAATTTTTGTAATAGTAATTCCTCAATCGATAGCGTTTCGCAAATGCATTGGAAATTTCTCACTCTACGGTTAAGCTAATAGTTTTGCGTAAGAATCAGAACCCCATTCTGGTAAAAAACATTGCGAATAAAGAACACTATATAATGTGTACTCACAGAGTAAGTTAGGTTTATTATTGTTCTAAACTGCTCTAATATTTTTATTTTATAGAAAAACATGTTACCATTCCGATATTAAACACCGAGGTACAAGAAAAGAACATTCTTTTAAGTAACAGCAGAGCTTTGGTAAAAAATTAAATAGGCGTCAAATTGTTTTTGTTGATGAAACGTGGATTTATTCTAAAGCAGGAACAAAATATCGTTTTATCAATAATGCTTCATTGATGATAAAATCCTTTTTATGGCGCCGCCACTGCTTGACCTTCTCTTCTAAATGGGGTTCGCTAAAAAACTTACCCGAAGAAGAGAGTGATATAAAACTAGCTAGTAATGGGTTAAGTTGAGATAAAGGATGTGTTTGGATCCAAGAAGTTTACATGGTACTTATATACAGTGCTTTTCATTTAACATTGGCCATTAAATTTTACATGTTAATATTTCAATCCCATAAGTTTTTAAAATTATTTTACGGTACTAAACCCTAAATGAAAAAGACAAAAACAATTGGTATTTGCTTCTAAATCACAAAAATATGGATTACCATGGTGAATTAAGTGCAGAACGCTAAGAACTGTCTATTATTTACCATTTTATTCTCTTTCTTTTGCATACATTGTCGATTTTAGATACTTAAGTGCATTGAAAACGATGAACGACTATTTGAACATTTAGGGCGGCATTAATTAAATGGTTTCAATTAATTTCAAATTCATTTTCTACGTAAAATATGTAATAGATGTTGCATAGTCAGCAGTGAAACACTTGTTTTATTGATATCTTCGGTTTGAAAAAAGATAGAAAGTTGCGGTTTGCGCCGACTGTTTAGGAATTTTGTCTTCTATTTAATTGTGTAAAAAGATACATAGAGTGATATTTAAAAATCTCATGATAATGCGCAATAATTGTTGTAATGTTAAACAGCGCCCTCTAACTATCACGTCAAAATTTATTTGAGCTATCTTTATACTGCATATTATTAAGCAAAAAGAGCTCTTTAAACAATACTTAGTTTGTTCAATTCCGTTAACTTATACCGGAGTTATTTGCATTTAAATAAAAACATGTTTGACGTTCCCCCACAACTATATTTTATAAGAGAGAGTAAAATACTCTAAGCAAAAAAAATCAGAAATTTTTTTAGTCTTTTTACTACGGCAATATTTAAAATATATTTATATTTGCATATTTTTGGAGAAGGAACCAATTATATGATCGGCCATAACAGTTTCGCCCCTAGAGGCCATCTTACAAACTTGAAAATAATTTTCCCGGATTTCTCGTAGCCGATTTACCTATTAAAATATTTTTCAATATTGTCAGATTTATAATTCCCGAGATCTAGCTATGTCCATTCTTAGTTGGCCACCCGGTAGATGTTCGTAAATATTTACTTTAAATTTACATTGAAGTCAATTGTACTACATATGAAAACTACCGTAAGTGCAATAATCTCATTGCGATATGAATGGTTTTTGTTAGTATTTGTAAAGTAAACTCCAATAATAACAAATAATAGTATTGTTTCCATATTTTATCTCTTTAATCGCTTTTAGTAAATTAAAAAAAATTCTAACTTAAAAGTGGCAGTTTGAATGTTTTGATAGTTATACTGTGACCACTGCTGTGACGATAGAATGATTATAGTTTTGAATTTGACTTTAGTTTTTAATATTAAATCATACGCATTTGTTTGATAACGTAGGGCTCATCTTTCCTGATTCAGATAGTAGTTTGTTTAACTTCTACCGTGTGTCCCGGACAATCTAAAGCATTCTGTTTAACATAGGTAATTTGAAAAGTCCGATTTATATGTCCCCAAAGTGTTTTTAGGATATTTTCAGAACACTTAACAATGTGTACTAGAAAACGTTTTGCGTAATAATTTCTAAAATTTAACCACACATATTAAAAAGTATTTAAAAAAATATTTAATAATTTATTATAAATCGGATTTTCAAATTCCCTATGTTTTTCTGCGCCAAACATTATGTTTTTGCATGTAATTCTGCGTCAACCTCTTTGATGCGTCAATATATTGACGCAGAATTACAAACACTTGTAATTCGGTACCGGAAAATGATAAATTCTTTTACGTGATGAAGGTTGCAGCTATATTTTCGTAGGTAAATTGGGTCCGGCGCCATCTGTTCTATCAATATTGGACTTGCTCATATTCTAGTTTTTGGGGTGACGCAGTAATAGCCACAGCGTGGTTTTTAAGGTATATTTTAGTTCTGAGCTAAATTATTTTGGTGGCGCTAAACGCTGACTGTGTATATAGCTGTTATGGGTATTTCTTACATTCTCTTGATATTTGTGCGTCATGTGAATTTGGCAATACCGTAATACCGCCAAACCGCTGAGTAATTTTTACCAAGAAATAAATAAGTTTGATCCCAACGGATGTTGGAAAAGGCATCTAGTTTAAAGTTTTTGTTTTCAAGACGTGCTGCAATAAGGTATGTAATCCATATATATTATATGCATTATTCCGCAATGAAAATACCGTCATACCCAAGAAAATGCAAATACGTCAAAATGTAACATTATAAAGATGAATAAATCTATTTATAGCGTTCTTCCTGTCTGGAGAATTAAGTTTTATAACTGAATCAATTAAAATGTTTAATTTATCATTTATCTAAATTCTTTAAATGCGCTTGTTTAAGCCACAATAAATTAAGTTGATAGCGTACAAGGTCACGCATTCCTGATACTGCAAAGATGCATTTTCTTAATTGAGTTGAAGTAGAAGTGCATACGGACATGTTATTTAACTAATAAATGGTGCACCCTTATCTTTACGATTGATATCGGTTTTGTTTCGTTACCAAGACTACTAGCTGTGTTTGTTTTTTTAATAAATTATGAAATTAGACTTAGGTTCTTAAATGGCATTGACGTTCGTGACCTAAGTAGTATTAATTTTAAATTTTTGTAAGAGAAAAATACGCGTCTAGTTTAATTGAACGTTAAGAATGAAATGCTTTGTTAATTAGACTTACATTTTTTTCATCCGACCTCTGCCAAGAGCAAACGAAAATACACGCTCATAAACAAAACCAAATTGGTAGACAATCATTTTATACATCCAATACATTAGAATGTTGAAGGAGAAATGCTTTACAAATGATGAATCACGTCGTCATTTTGACTTACTCACAAAACTTGCCAAACGAACTCGACGACAACCGACGATCCGAAATTTTATTTTTGGCGCCATTTTACCTTTACTCACGAACCTTGCCAAACATACCCAAAAACAACCAAACGCGAATATAACCAAAAGCTTCCAAACATGGCTGGTAACTAAGAGCTTTCGGACATTTCTGACCTCACCGACGTCGCCATCTTGACCTACTCACAAACACGAACATTGACGACGACGACCGAGCATCAACGACGCCATCTTGACTTACTCACAAAGCTTGCTTGCATCACTACACTACTAATATAAAAGCCATTATTAATGCCATTATTATAAAAGAAAACTACGGTACGCCCATACATTTAATGCATCAAAATCTATGTTTTTCTGCTACGAAGCTCATTTTAATGAAAGTTTTTTAATTAACATTGTTAGAGAAATTATTTTAACTGACACATTTTACCACAATTTTTGTCAATACCATAATAAGAAAATATCTCCTCTATTAATGGTGATACAGGGAAAGTCCTCATGACGAAAGCTGTGTTACCTCTTTAGCAATACTTATACATTGAATAAAATATGATTTTGCAGGTTACTAAATTCTGGATAAAATATATAAGTTTAGTATAATAGAGACACAGAAAGGAAAAAAATATAGTTATGATTGGCAATAGATTGATAAAAAACAAACAACAAACAAATCAATTAATTTTAAAAAAATTATTTTTTTAAAAAACCACAACAAATAAAAAAAATTTTTCAGGATCATATTTTTTGAGTAAATTGATATCACGAGTTCCACGCTTCTTAGCAAATAATCTAAAAATGAAGGCGTGTATTTTTTATATTTTGAGTAATGGATATCACAAGTTCCAGCTCAGATAATAAACATAAACTTTTTTTCCCATAGAATTAACGTCATACCATCTGCTCTCCTTCCATCATCACACGTTTGACTAATAGGGTCCAACACAGACGATAATTTAACGCTCGCAAAGAATTTCAATTTTAATAAAAAAAATGTTTAGTTTATTCTAAATATGCCAAAGTCAAAATTATCTTTTGGAAACACTAACAATACAATATTCTTATTACAATATTTAAAAGTTATTGTAAGTTTTACCGAACATGCCGATCTATCTTTACTAAAAGTTTGGTCTAAATCTAAACAAATGTTATCTGAATATACCGTACACCAGTTTCCACGTTTCATTTCACAAGAGAAAGTCACAAATTTTAAAGTAATTATTTTTCAAGTTACATTAAAATATTTTTCTATTTTTTTCACATGTCATCAACTGTAGCTACATGTAGGTATTTATTGTTTCTGTAATATTTTGGATTTTCAATTGCCTGTCTCGGATATATGCCAAGACTTTTATGTCAAGCTTGTTTTTAAATGTATATATTTTTTATTTTGCAACATAAATTGTCAGCTACAATGTTGACATATTAATAAAAAAATATCATTGACAAAATTTTTATTTTAATTGTTTAACCCTAAACTTTTTCTCTTTGTTTCTACATTCTTTAACTGATCACAATGTGTAGCATGTAAAAGCTTTAATAAGACAAAACACCTATTTTAGTATATACTATAAATTATTTATGTTTAGTTTTGATAACATAAATTTTATCGTACATAAATATCTTTTATGTTGCTTAAAACCTTATTTGTGCCATCATCGTATAAGAACGAAAAGCAGCTTTTCTTGTTCCGTTTTGTTGGTTTAAGAGAAATTAGGTTTCTCGTTTTGTTAAAAGGCAGCTTTATCTTTCGCAAGAGAAAAGTATTTTTTTCATCTCGACGCATTCTCATACTACCCTTCATCAATGTGACAGAACATACCACATTTACAATAAACGCCTTTTTTATAGTTTTACTTCACCTCGGTTTGCTTATCAACTTTTTGTTGTGTTTAATAAATTTTAAAAATGTCTTTACTTGTTCTTACAAAACTTTGATGTTTGCGGAAATGTGTCCGGGTTTTTGATATTTTAAATTAAAAAAAAAAGAAGGTGAAACGTTGTTGTTTGTTGATGTCAGGTCCATTTACTTGAGTAAACTTCTGCGAAAGCTTTTTAGAAATAAAAGGTTACTCTCGTAAATTTTAAGTTTTACAAAAAATAACGACGTGGTTATCGTCTATCACAATGTAAAAAGGATTTAGATTAAATACACTAGACTTTGTCTCGACATACGTAGAACGTAAAACATTGATGCAGGTAAAGCCGAAAGCTTCTGTAAAATACAATTGATTAAAATAATCAATTTTCTGTACACGCTCCAAAAACTACTGAAGACAAACTTCAAACAACATTAGAATAATTATTAAAAACGCTTTAATACAAATTATAAATTAAAAATATTTCCAACTTTTTAAAGCCATTATGGTTTCAGGTAAGTGTTGTTATTAAGAGCTATTATGGATGGCGGGCATGAAACACAAAATTGAAGAAGTTTAAAAGCCAAGTTGAGACACCAAAATAGCTTTACCCAAAAACAACTTACAGGAGGCGAAAAATGCAACACCACGGGTAAGGATTATGAATAGGGACAGGGATTTATTTTTTTGAAATAATAAAACGTCATTAATTTACAGTCGTTTTATTTTCACCGTATCACTCAGAACTAAACACAAATATGGGCGATGATCAAGAACTGTATAGTAGATAAACATTAAATGCGTAGCATTAGAAATTATTAATTTTAAGTTTATAGAAAATTATTAAGAAACCAAAAATACTAGACATTACAGTACTGCGGTACTTAGTAATGAGTGAAATTGACGGCAGAACGTCAGGACGATAAGCAACTTTAAAAATGCGGTGTGCTCTAGCCATTACGTATGTGTTAATTTGTACATTACAAACTTAGCGAATACTGTTAATGTGATGCAGACGTTCTTTCTTCTACGTTATGTTTCCGTTGACGCTTGTGTTGCGAACAAAATTTATCTTCAAAACGTCTATGTTCAACATCTCCATTAAAGAAATAGTGTGGAACATGGATTTTGGTTTTTTTTGTTTGCAATGAGATTTCTACTCTAGCTGGAACTGTAGTCTAATTTTCAGATGTTCAAGTAAACATCTTACTATTTAAGCTACGACGACTTAAATAAGAATTCGGCAAATTCTTACTTTTTTAGACTGTTTTGAATTTAAGTTACTTTTTTCTACTACTAGCTGTGAAGTGGACAATTATTGCGTCTCCTACCCAACTGAGAAGTTGAATTTTTCTATTAGTGGTTAATAATTTTTTCTATTGTTGACCTAGGTTAATAATGGACAATTTCAATTTTTGAGAATCTAAGAATAGTTGTTTAACAAAAACGAGTGAAACATAATTTTGTATATCCAGGTGATTATCTTTAACTTATTTGCTGCTTAAAATTACCTAACACGATAAAATTATTTGAATAAAAATGCCATTAGTTTAAATTCGCGCCCCATCCCATAACCGCAAATACATAACCTGAATTTATTTATTTATTAAATATGATGGTAGAATCAGTTTTTCAGGTTTTCCAAAGGAGATTTAACCAGGCGAATTAAGTTACATCAAGAATTTTAAGTAAATTACAAACATTTTGTTGTAGGTATTTTGAATGGTTAACAGAATCTGGAAGGTCCGATCTGTTGCATAAAAATCTCGACTCTAAAAACTTAACGAGTATGTGGTGAACACTTGCCATTCCTAAATGAATTACAAGTGTCAATTTCTGAAACCTAATATTCAAATGATGCAAGGTATATTGGCGAAGCAATAAATGCCCGTTAACATCTCTAGCTATACCAAAACTACTCAAGCTTGCAGCTCAAATATTCTTAGGTAAAGAAAATTACGGAGAACATTCTTAAATTGCAACGTGAAAAGGAAGCACTTCAATTGAAGTTAAATCTCCCAACGATTACTTCCCAAAGCAGAGCACAAATTGTAACAGCCGAAGTAGACTTAAAAATAAACCACAAAGAAGCAGGAGATAAATAGAGGAATACAAACAATTTTCACTAAAATTATATTTTACGAGCCCCAAAATGTTAATTTTAAAGTAGGTTTTAAATTTTTGCCAGCTCAAACTGCTACGTGATCATGGTTAGAGTTATACAGGCTGTTTCACGATGAGCTTACACTATCTATATATTGGAAACTACTGATACGATTTCTATAAAAATTTGCATAGATGGATAACAAGTTATGGCAAATTTATGGAAAATATTTTGACAGACGTGCCACTACTGGTTATACCGGAAGTAAACAGTAATTTTGTTATTTTAAATAGAACGCTCGGTATATTATTAACTTTTCGGATTCTACGTTTGATTTTAATGTCATTTTGTGTAGAATGTTCTATACCTAGAAGTTATACTTTTTGAGATATTCATTTTTTAATGGAAAATTGACAGGTGCAGACCTAAATATTAAAAATTCTGTGTGAACATCCCCAACACCAAATAAAAATTATCTTGTAGGGTTAATTAGTAGGAAGATCGAGGTACTTGGTGACAAGTCGAAAACTGCTTTTTTATTATACAGGGTTCTTAAAAAGTGATGAAAAGTTCAACTTCAGAAATGTCAAATATCTTCATTTTTTTAAATGAAACTACCATATATTTATTTATTCATGTAATTCTAAGGGAAAAAACAAGAGGAGTTTATGTTCACTTCCTTATAACCAAACTTAAACGTTTTTGAGATATTAACATGTATTTAAAAATTTTAATTATTTCTGCCGTATTGTTGCTTATTATAAGTAGGCCGTGTTTTTGTATGTATGTAATTTCACATACCACAACCATTATTTCATCTTAATAACTGTTTAAACAGACGGCCTTCGTGTTGATTACACCAGTTTATCCTTTTTTTTAGTTCCGTGTCACCTCCGATAACATCTGTCATTGAGCGACAGACTTCTCGAATTCTGTTTTTTACGCCAATAATACTGGCTAAGTGAAACTTACTTTACTTTATCGTTGGGTCACCCTGTACATCAATCTCAAATATAACTTTTAAAAAATTATTAGAGCTGATTAAACTTATACCTAAAATTGTTTCATTTATTAGAAAGAGAGCAATAAACCTTGAAGCTGTGTTGACGTCCCGGAAAACTTTTAAATTGTAAGAAGCAAATTAAAAAGAAACTAGAGAATTAAAGAAAAAAGAACCTTTAGCAATTTCTTAAAATGAGAATTACATTAATAAACAATATAAAGAGGAGAGTGGTTGCATTAAAGTGGAGAATAGAGAATGCGGAGAACGTTACAAAGACTCGCAGAAAAATAAATTTGGATACAGTGCATAGTATTGCTCTTCTTTGAGAATGTTCACTTTAAAGAAAAAAAAGTCAATAACTAAAGTTTTTATTTCCAGTTTTAATATTTTTTAATTTTAAGTATTTTACTATTAATTTAGTTTTGCGCAAATTATTATTATACCTTTGTGTTAAGTATTTTACTACATATTTTAAGTTTTCAGATGGCTTGTGCATATGTTTCTGATTTTTATACTATAGACATCGATCTATGGTCAACTAACTTACCTAACTATAATGAAAAAGATTGCTAACCCAATTGTTTATTAAATGAGTTACGAATAAAGTATTTCTAGTTATTTTTCTATAAAGTAACCCTGTCGCTATGAATTGCTAGTCAAGTTCAATATTTTGTTACAGTTTATTGTCAACAAGATAAATTAACCAGTAGTGCAAATAATATTAAATAGAACGCCATTTAGCAATATGTATGAGGTAAATGCTCTAGAGCCACTAGGAACTATAGACACAAATAAACCGTGAAATTTTTGCAAAACGACTAGACCAGTTATAGACACATATACTAGTGGTGGCAGAAACCGTCGAAAAGAAAACCGGTTAATCGGTTTTACAAAAACAGTTAATCAACAAACCGGTTCAACAAACCGCGGTTTTAAACCGGTTCAACAAACCGCGGTTTTTAAACCAGTTCAACAAACCGCGATTTTAAACTTTTAAAAACCGCAGTTTTAAACCGTTTGAAAAACCGTGGATCATAAACCAGTTTAACAAACCGTGGTTTCCAAACCGGTTCAAAAACCACCGTTTCTAAACCGGTTCAACAAACCAGTTTTAACTTGATTAAGAGCCGCTTTACATGGGTATTTATTAAATCTTTTTTTTTTCATAGACAATTTTATTGTTGGGAACGTTAGCTATTTTAAAAAATGTTTTTCGTTTCAATTAATACCAACATTAGAGACAAATTGTGTTGATTAAGTCAAATAAAAAAATAGAAATGTTATAGCATCTTTTATCATTAAATCTTGCAAACAAGATGGGCTTTATGCGACGGTTTGCAAAGCGACGAGAATAATGAAAATATAGTTTATACACTTTTTTTCAAATATGAGTTGTTTCTAATTTAATTGTGCCCAACTTTTGTTTAAACACTTTTTATACTTAAATACTACTTTAGATACGAGAATCACGTCGTCTAATGTTTTGTCAATATTTTCATGAATATGAATAGTTATGAAAGAAAAGTTGTTACATATTGCATTATCTACGCTTTTATTGTAATAATTTTTTCACTATGTACCTATTGTATTTTGAATTTCGACCGAAATTGCAATTATGAATTCATGTTAATGAAGATATCAAACTCAGATAGTAGTGAGTCACCTTTTATGAGTTTTGTTTGTATTTGTAGTGTACCGTTACTTCGGATTTATACCTTCAGTATATTCAACCTTGAAATCATCCTGTTGTTCGCCAAATAATACGCCTAACAAAGAAAATTTAAACTTTTCATTTTAGTGTACTATTAAGTTAAGGTATTAACTTTCATATGTACCTACATTTTAATACAAATGTTAGATTGAATTAAGTACCTACAGTAATTTATGTTATCGAAAGCAAAGAATATATTTTGTTAGTTCAGTTCGTATTCATTAAAAACTGTGTTTTATTTAATTGCATTAACTGCAAGCGCAACGGTGGCGAATTACGGACACGTTTCGTATATCGGGATTTATATTTTGATAGGGGTGCGGCTTGTTCAACATTTTAAATTGAAACTATTGTAACATCCTAATTAAAAAAACTTTTATATGAAATTATTAAATATGAACTACAAGAAAACTAGATAAGACTGAATAATGTTACACAAAACTAAAATAAAGACCTATATTATTTTCCAATTCTACCCATCCCATTTCTGCGACATTACCTATTGTTAAATTACTTCAACTATTACCTATTACTCATTTTGAAAGGCTTATGTCTTAAATGTATTGTAGTAATTTCCTTTCTGTAACTAATCCCGATATAATCATATTTATTGTTATTGACGAATTAGATGTTGCCCTCGGCATTACTTATTACCAGTAAAAGTTAAATGTAAAAGCGGTAAAATTTTTTTACACAAAATTATATCAAAGTTTCTCTAGCAAAAGTTTAAGAGTGGCACAGTTCTCGAATAAGCCGAATAAGACTTGACGCGAACCAGTATTTTTATTCAACCACTAAGAATATATATTTTCAGAAAAAGTGGTAAAAAATATTGATATTTTCATAAATGAGATTTTTGCAACAAAAGTTTGGCATCGAACGACTGCAAAAGTAGTAAATGAAAAATGTAAAAAATATTTAGGTAATTGTGAAGGTCTAATAAATAAATAGGAACGATTGACAACAATAATATTGATAGACTCGGTTTTTTGAAAAATGATAAAGGCGGCCGATTATTAGCAGAACAGATACTCACTTGAATAACATAAATAAGCTTCTGGAAAAAATTAGCCCACCATTTTATTAATTAGGAAACGACATACATATTTTAGTGTGTGAAATTCCACTACAATAATACCCAATCAAAATTCATTAACGATTCAAATGATTTTATCATTTGTTTGAATAAAATTTAAAATTAACTTGGTGGAAAACGTAATTGAAAAAAAAATTTAATTCTTCACAGTAAACCCTTTGTTGAATATTCTAAAACCCAAATAACAAGTTTTTAGAGATTTAAATCTGGTAAACACCTTTTTACGGAATGAGTCATTGTTATTGATTGCTGCAATTAGTTGAAGCTTTGAGATTTATAATATTTTCTTTAAAAAGTTAAACTTTATAATTTGAACCAATTCAAGGTGAAAATTACACCTGATACAATTTAAAATGGCGAAAGACAATGATTTATTTAAACAACAAATAAGTATTTAGTAATACGTGCAGTAGAGTGGTATTATCATTGGTTACAAAATAGCTGTATTTCTTATAAGTCTCTAAAATAAACATTTTCGGACGAAATTTCAGAACGAGGCAAAGTCGAGTCTGAATAGCAGATGAATCCAAAAACTTTTTGGGAACGTGTAACAAACAATGTTTTTTGTTATAACTCCTCAAATTTTCAAATAAAAATTATTTATTCATTCAACATTCATGTGATCATAAAACGCGTTTATCAAAAAGAATGCCTAGGTTTCCTGTATCATAGCAAATTGTTTGTTTTATTTAATTTGTTGTCATCATGCTTCAAAATCAAAAATAATCCGGAAAAGGTTGCTACGACAACTTTTGGGACTAGACCAGAAATGAACTATTTACGGATTAAAATTATTATTTTATTAAACAGACAAAAAAGTTTCGCATAAAGCCAATGGTAAAAGAACTAAACTTCAATGTTTAATTAAAGCTGTTAAATGTGATATTGGCAAGCGAAATTGCAAAAATTAGATGACGGCACGTTTTAAATGAAAAAAAATTTTAGACTTTTTACCTAAGTATGTAGTAGTATTTCAAAAGGTACATTTAGTCAATTACTTTAGATGCAGAAATATGATTAGTAATTTAAACTAAGCGCTCGCAAGACATCTGCCAATATACGTTTTAAAAAAAATATTTAAATAACAAAATCACGAACATTCAAAGCAATTTATAAAATTGTAAATAATAATAAGAATTTTGCACAGTTGCATACAAAGGTCAAACAGGTCTACTTTTGCGTTCGATATTATTGACAGGAATTGGGAACCCAAAAATTTAGTCAAAGAAGTGAAAAAGAATTATACACTTAAAAAATGTTATTTTTAAACTGTAGATAACGAATTAATATAACAACTTTTGCCTTATAACTTTTGTCGTATAATAACATTCTTGAAGATATTGACAAAATAATACATATGTCACATAATTATCGTACTCGTGAATAAGCACAAAAGTTGTGCGCAATTAAATTAGAAACCACTTTTATTAGAAAAACGTGTATAACCTATAGTTTTGAAAACAATAAAAACGCCCTTCTCTAAGTGCTTTTTGTTATTTGAAATAAGCCCAAAACTGATAAAATTCGCATTTATAAAAACCTCGAAATACCCAGGTTTATCGAAATCGGATCACCAGTTTTTGAGATATCGTATTCAATAGAAAAATAGATAAAATTATTTTTAGTTAATTATAATCTACTAACTCAAACAATATTTTATTTCAACAGTTATAATTTAGAAAAAAAATTAATGGATCATAAGTTAACGTTAATTTATATGTAATTGTAATTATATTTTGTAAAAGTTAGAAACTGTTACAAAAATTCTTTGTTTTAGTACACCATTTCGAGCCACTTAAAAAAGTGCATATTTGATGCACATTTTGAATGTTTTAAACAGATATATTGGCATATTTCTACGTTTCTACACTTCAAGGTCATAGTATTATTTAGTTAGTGATTAAAGTTTTACTATTGTAAAACGTAAACACGGAAAAATCATAATTATTATTCTGTTTCAATAAATTTAATTACCAATTTTTATAATAGTTAATTTAAACATCAAGAAAACGTATTTAAAAATAAAAAACCGTTAAAAATTCACTTAACCAGAGATTTATGATATAATATTCAATAGATGTAATTCATAATTTGATGCGTCTAAAAAATCCTTCGTAGTTTTTTACTGAAACATTAACAAATTTACACAAGTCAAACAAATATAAATTTGTATGTACGTAATTTCAACACGGATCAACAAACCGCGGTTTTTAAAGCGGTTTAATGATACGGTTTTATAAAATGGCGTAACAAACCGATTTTAAACACAGGTTTAACAAACAGATTTTGAACAACGGTTCCAAAACCGATTTTTAAACCGGTTCAACAAACCGATTTTTAAACCGGTTCAACAACCCGGTTATCAAACCGGTTCAACAAACCGATTTTTTAAACCAGTTCAACCAACCGATTATATAAACCGGTTTGCCGATTAATCGGTAAACCGGTTTTCGATTTTTGTAAGAACCTCGATTAACCGTAAACCATTTCCTGTTGCCACCCTTAACATATACAGTGTGTCTACTTAAGTTGGACTCATATGGTAAATTTTTATTATTAGTTTGGGAAAAAAAGTTATTCTTTATAAAAAGTTCTGCATTATCTTAAATTTAAAATTCAATTGTCAGATATTTTTTATTTTAGGCCGTATACGAGGTTTGTTAAAAATATTAATCTTACTCTAGAGTAAAAGTACCTTTATTTTTTACAATACAGAAAAATTTTATGAAATAAAGTTGTTTTAAAATTAAAGTTATATTCAAATATGCAATTACAGCTATTTAGCATAAAAATTAAGATTTGGTGATTATTTACGTTTTACATTATAAATTGTACCAAGCCAGAATAATTAATACGGAATGAATAGTAAATAATCACCAAATCTTAAATTTCATGTTAAATAGCTATAATTGCATAATTGAATATAACTTTTAATTTTAAATAACTTTACTTTATAAAATTTTTCTGTATTGTATGAAAGTAAAGGTACATTACTCTTGACTAAGATTAATATTTTTTGTCAAACTTCGTATACGACTTAAAATAAGAAATATCTAATAATTGCATTTTAGGTTTTAGATAATGCTGAACTTTTTATAAAAAAATAACTTCTTTTTCCTAAAACTAATAATAAAAAAGTTTCCCATATAAGTCCAACTTAAGTAGACACACTGTATATAAACAGATATAAAATACAAAACATACGTGTAGACAGCTACACGATAATAGTTATATACACAATTTATTTAATTGTACGGTACATTTTTAATATTGTATTGTGATGTAAGTGTTATGTATGGTGCTCCAGAAGATCAGTATAAACCTGTACAGTGTGGTGACGAAACCGTGTGCAATTGTGGATTGGTTTGTCTTGGCAAAGCATTTACTTCAAGGTTTAGGAAAACCACTAAAACTTAAACATGCCAATCCTTACCCACCCTAGTATTTACATGTAATAATATTAACAAGTGTGTAATGTGATTGTGTTTTGTGAAATTGTGTTGTACATTTTTCCTAATTATTCGGAGGGTCTTGATGACCAGGTCCGAAAACAAAGTGGTGATTCTCAAGAACAACATGTTTTTCTTGTTGACCATAAAGTACACAATAATTAGTTAAAACAAAAAGTTAAACTGCACCTTCTGCACGATACGACTATGATTGGGCATTGTCCCAAATAATTTTATAATCAAGCGAACAAAGCAGATAGAGTCAATCTTGAAGAGATCACATAAATAAACGTAGCTTCACTGATATTAGCAATAAGCTTTACGTTCTATACCGGTAATCGACACAATAAATCTAGATATGAACAAAAGGCGCAAGCTCAAAATTCTAAGTTTGCAGACTGGAGCTGTTTTATCAAAGATCATGGCCAGAAGTATTCGGTTCTTAATTCCAAAACGGATGTAGTGTAGTCGATTCTTATTTTTAAAAGGGATAAAGAACAGTACAGTAAATACAGATTAAAGATAAGAAGTAGATAAAGATGTCTTCGCTGAATACAAAGACGAGTTTAGAGGTCAACCTAGTTATCTACGATGAACACCTTGAGTCGACAATTATCCAGGCAGCAACAATTGTAGAAATATTCGATGGCCTTCTACAGTGATGTGTATATTATCTTGTTATCTCTCAATTAGGCAACCATGTTGAGACTAATTATTTCTTGGTTGAACAAAAAAAAAGGAAAATCAAGTGAAGTTTGACTTGAGAGATTATTCAGTACCAAATTAGAAGTCTATTTCCCTATATTTATATGAAATGCATAACTACATGATTTTGTTACCGCAATGCGTGAGAGGAACTTAAGTTGTCTACCTACCAGGACAAAAATGAATCAATTAGAAATTGAATAAAATTCATATATGGCATTCAGTGGCGTAGATAGCAAAATTACCGTCACAACTTTTTGACAAAATCTAAAGCCCTTGTAGTATCAACAATGAGAGATCAGAAAGACGTTAAAAAATAAACCATGATTTATTGTCCATTAATAGAGGAGGATACAAAACTATGTATTAATATGAAAATATTTAGAAATTGACTATTCAGGTGAATTGTTTTACGGAAATACAGACGCGTTCGGCTATTCTCGGCTTTTTTCTTTACCTTAAATGACGATAGCCATTTTCATCATGGCAGCTTAGCATAAACCAACCGTGTTTTTTCTCAATTTTTTTCCAATTAAATTACAAAAATAATCCAACCTTAAAAATTTCAACGCAGATTTAACTTTATACCTTTTTTTATCTAAAACGAATGTTTTTAGCGACAAACACAAAAGAGCACTTTTGTATGTAAAATTGAATGTAGAATAAGTCTGCTTAATCAAAATGACATACAATGTGATGTTATGTTATGTTATGGTTAATTAAATTTAGGAACAACACTGTATGTGGTGCCCTCTAACGTTAAAAACAAAAATGAAGTTATTATTTGAGTTTCTCGTCAGCAATATACCCAGTATTCCAAATTTAGTTCAATTTCTATGTTACTTAACAAAATATAAGCAAAAATCAAATATAATAAATTTTTTTGCACGCCCTGTTTTTTAGAAACCAAGCCCTTGCGGGCCCATATTCATATGAACTTGTTATCTTAAAATTAGTCAAAGATTTACCCCTTAAAGTTTGTACATGTACGAAATTAACAATGGGGAAATAAAATCAGAAAAAAAGATTTGCTAGATGATAAACATTGATATGTCTCAAAAACTTAAAGTTAAAGTTTATAACGTTGACTGTCTTATTGTATGGTATCGAAACATAGGCATTTAACAAGTGAATTATAGGAAGAATGCTTGTAAGTCAAAGAGTCCAACAAATCCAAAAACAGTTAAACACTCGTAATTGAACCAATATTTATCAAGAATACAAAATGTCCCCAAGCATTTTCTTAAACTTTCTTAATCTACTTAAACTTTATTGTTTTTGTCATTTATTTAGTGTTAAGCTTGAACCCGAATGGGGCATCATACGGATGACAAGACAAGAATGAAAATGGACAAATCATGCCGCAAGGAATAAAAACACACGGACTGGAAAGTCATGGGATCGCAAAGACCAACTGGTCGCTCACAAACAATATGGTATGATGACATAAAAACAATTGCAAAATTGAAGTGGCAACAACTAGCACATGATAGAATAAAACAAAAGAAAAAAGAAACCTATGTTTCAAAATCGGCAGAAGAAAGCTAAAATAACAAAAGTTTAATATACCCAAATTTATTATTATTTATATTTACCCTTAGTGAATTCTAAACAGAAATTAAAACATTTTGAAGATCAAAGCAGTTCAAATAAGTATAGAAGTATAAGAAAGTTTTAGTCCTGTACTCAAACGTACACTCATGAAATTTAAAACTTGACACCACAATTTCTGTAAACAAAAGTTTGCACATTGTGAAGCGGGCTTAAGGGTATCATTTACAATTCTAACAGCAGGTAGTCTCAGCAGGGGTTATCTTATAGAAGGACTGTAGAATGAATCATTACACTAAGCACGTTTTAGAAAATAGGTAATTTACGTTGCTTACTTAATTTTTTCTTTAAAGAATATATTTGAAGGTATCGCTAATTAAACACCATAGCTCGATTAATTATCGAATCAAAATTTTGTTTAGGAAATGTTTACAAAATAAAATTAGAAATAATTTTGATTTAAAAACGTCTACAAGCAATAACTTTTAAATTAAATCAAAAACTAAACATGGTTATTTGGGTTGACTGATTATTACTTTTTTTTAAATAAATCTAACCTACTAATTATTGTAAGTTATTAAAAAAATCATTAAACTCTATTCATAATATTTAGTCCTTACAAAATGTATATTTTATGACGTTTCATTTTTTTCTGTAGTTAATATAAAAAGTGAAAATAAAAACTAAGGCAATTCTTATTGTCAACGTATATATTTAGTTTTTTGACAAGAATTTATTACATAATTATAATTAAGATACCAAGTTATAGTTTAAAATTAAATGAAAACTTTTTTTTTTAAAAAAGTATTACTATATAAATAAATATAAGAAATCAATAATGGGTGTGACCTCCATTATTATTGATACATTCTTGGAGGCGTCTGCTCATTGACGCTATCAAGGTATCAATATAATTAATATTAATCGTTTCCCATGCGGTATCAATGGCTGCAATTAGTGCATTACGGTTTACTGGTATAAAATTTGGCCCTTGTTGTCTTCGGATAACAGCAAGTATTCGAGCCCAAACATTTTCGATAATGTTAAAATCTGGGCTTTTGCTGGCCAGGGTAACAGCTCCAGCGTAACGGTCACTGTGAGTTAGGGCAACACCCAATGCAAGGAGTCGCGGTGTAAACGCGACATATTCGCGTATTGCTCCTTAACGAAAATTTTGGGGATTTAATTCCCAGAATTCAACTTCCGCGTTGTCCTAATTGGCCAATACATTTTCGGTTTCTTCAATTTCCGCCTGGTAACAACAACCATCACGCCGTGCTACATGAAATTCAAATTTGCCTTCATCTGAGTGCTTAATCGTAATTCCGTCAAATTTTCTAGTGGTATGTATAGGACCCTGCAAACTTTCAATGTATAGCAGTGTATTTTTAGCTGGGGAAAGGATTGATTACTCGATTTTCCGAAGTTTATCTTAGGACGGATGCGTGTACTAATTGCTTCTAATGGTCGCTCGATTGCATTCAGGTACGACAAATATTCTTCATGGCTTCCTCAACGTTACACCGTGCATAATTTTCAGATAAGGCGAGTTACTCCGGGATTAGAGTACTCCGGGATTAAAATTACTCGGCTTTAAAGGTTCTTTTGACCTAAACAAAACCAATTACCTGGCTGATTAAATTCATCGTGGGATCTCTTTCTACCTGTTTTTGTCTTGGCGCTGCGTGTGTCGCATACTTGGGGTTCGCTGTTAAGATTGCTGAAGTACGGGACATCCTACCGAAATTAGGGGTCGCCGCAGCTGGCACCGACACCACATATCTGTATCTCCTCCTGTGTGTCAACATCGTAAACCTCTATCTACAACATAAGGTCAGATCTTTCTAGTTATACTTCTACGCTGAAAACAAACCATCTCCGGGACGTCACACTGCTACCGAAAACGTCTCAAGCGTAACACCTAAATAAGTACAACTTGTCTTGGCACCTTAAGTGCAGTTAAATATTTGGAACTCGAAACGTATTTGTTCACGTATTTATAATCTTTTTTCTGTTAATTCACTACAATATAATTAATTCACTTGTTGTGGCGCATATATTGGCCCAATCTATACACGAATGTGTACCGTAAAAGCGCGAACTTGCTTCATTCACCCACCATTGCCTGGGGATCTTTAGAGTAGAAGTGTAATACTACGGAAGAGCGCTCTTTTGGGGAAACACCTAAATCTCCGATACTTTTTTTGCTAAATTGCAACTGCGAACACTAAATACACCTTCGTATTGTACGGGTGGGGGTCACGTCGCCATCTTGTTAGATTATATAACGCCAGTGGCGTAACTCATAAATTAATAACTTGCTATTAATTATATATTGTTTCCTTCTTTTGTGTACGAATATATATGAGTACGAACGAATACGCTTCGTAGAATTATCTTAAATTGTAAAGGGTATATATTTAAATTGTGCCCTGTTCCTTTTTTATGGTGTGTTATTAAATATAACGTTTTGTAGGTTACTTGTGTCTCTCTCTCTTTTATTGTATTTATTGCTCCTTTAATTTGTTACGGTTGATTGTTGCGTCTGTTTCTTTAGTTCGAAGCAGGTTTGTATCCACGCATTAGACTATGGCGCCCTCGGTTTAATTCAAGACAGTTCTGAAGAAGCGGTGGATCCTTTTTCTCACCCGCCCTACTCTTCGGCTGCCGGCAACACTTATCTTTCTTCAATTAACCGTAGCAAGAAATTGGCACCCAACGTGGGGCTCGATTTTCTACTCGTTTCCTTCTTTTGTGAAATCGGATTATCAGTCAAGGTTGCTCGAGTATTTTCTTTACTTGTCGTTCGATTCTCTTTGGAAATTTTTATTTTCTCTCTCTCCAGTACCTAGTGCTATTGCTTGCTTTCCTTATTACTATCAGTTTGATCAGTAATAGGACATTTACTTAAAATTGTTTTATTATTCTAGGGTTAGTATTTTAATACTGTTTCTCTCTTTCTTACTTCGTTGTGTGGGTTCGGGAGCTTTATTCTTTTGTATTGGAAGCTAGGTGATTTTATTTAAAAATGCCGAAAGTGTGGAAATTCGAGGTCAATCGCCTTAAACAGCACGAACTGCGATACGAGTTAGCTTCTAGGGGACTTAGTGCTGACGTTTCGGTGGAGGGTCTTCGGAAACTGGTCCGTAGGCCCAGCTGGAAGCGGAAAAATCTTTTATCCGAAATTAAATACAGCATCGAGTATGAAACCGATGTAACTGGGTAAATGCTCTGGAGGAGCTTGTACGTTCGTTGATAATTTCACTGATGACGCACATTAACTCGGAATTTCTTCGTTTTTCTACTCTTTTGGACTCTGCTCATTCGCAGGTGCAAGCTGATGGTTAAGCCACCTCGACAGAACAAGCTGCCAATAGAGCAATACGTAACTGAACGAAGTGCATAAACA
>JALBCR010002419.1:210000-261865 GCA_030710515.1 Abscondita cerata | reverse complement strand
AATGAAATTTAAAACTTGGACACCACAATTTCTGTAAACAAAAGTTTGCACATTGTGAAGGGCTTAAGGGTATCATTTACAATTCTAACAGCAGGTAGTCCAGCAGGGGTTATCTTATAGAAGGACTGTAGAATGAATCATTTACACTAAGCACGTTTTAGAAAATAGGTAATTTACGTTGCTTACTTAATTTTTTTCTTTAAAGAATATATTTGAAGGTATCGCTAATTAAACACCATAGCTCGATTAATTATCGAATCAAAATTTTGTTTAGGAAATGTTTACAAAATAAAATTAGAAATAATTTTGATTTAAAAACGTCTACAAGCAATAACTTTTAAATTAAATCAAAAACTAAACATGGTTATTTGGGTTGACTGATTATTACTTATTTTTAAATAAATCTAACCTACTAATTATTGTGTTATTAAAAAAAATCATTAAACTCTCTATTCATAATATTTAGTCCTTACAAAATGTATATTTTATGACGTTTCATTTTTTCTGTAGTTAATATAAAAGTGAAAATAAAAACTAAGGCAATTCTTATTGTCAACGTATATATTTAGTTTTTGACAAGAATTTATTACATAATTATAATTAAGATACCAAGTTATAGTTTAAAATTAAATGAAAACTTTTTTTTTTTTAAATAAAGGTATTACTATATAAATAAATATAAGAAATCAATAATGGGTGTGACCTCCATTATTATTGATACATTCTTGGAGGCGTCTGCTCATTGACGCTATCAAGGTATCAATATAATTAATATTAATCGTTTCCATGCGGTATCAATGGCTGCAATTAGTGCATTACGGTTTACTGGTAAAAATTTGGCCCTTTGTTGTCTTCGGATAACAGCAGTATTCGAGCCCAAACATTTTCGATAATGTTAAAATCTGGGCTTGTTGTTACCAGGGTAACAGCTCCAAGTTAATTTGTAACGGTCACTGTGAGTTAGGCAACACACAATACACGGAGTCGAGGTGTAAACGCGACATTTCTCCGTGTTCGCTCCTTAACGAAAATTTTGGGGATTTAATTCCCAGAATTCAACTTCCGCGTTGTCCTAATTGGCCAATACATTTTCGGCTGATCTTCACTTCCGCCTTGTAACAACTACTATCACGTCGTGTTACGTGAAATTCAAATTTGCCTTCATCTGAGTGCTTAATCGTAATTCCGTCAAATTTTCTAGTGGTATGTATAGACCCTGCAAACTTTCAATGTATAGCGGTATATTTTTAGCTGGGGAAAGGATTGATTACTCGATTTTCTGAAGTTTATCTTAGGACGGATGCGTGTACTAATTTCTTCTAATGGTCGCTCGATTGCATTCAGGTACGACAATATTCTTCACGGCTTCTTCAACGTTACACCGTGCATAATTTTCAGATAAGGCGAGTTACTCCGGGATTAGAGTTACTCCGGGATTAAGGGTACAGTTACCCGGGATTAAAATTACTCGGCTTTAAAGGTTCTTTTGGCCTAAACAAAACCAATTACCTGGCTGATTAAATTCATCGTGGGATCTCTTTTACCTTTTATTGTCTTGTCGCTGCGTGTGTCGCATACTTGGGGTTTGCTGTTAAGATTGCTGAAGTACGGGACATCCTACCGAAATTAGGGGTCGCCGAGCTGGAACCGACACCACATATCTGTATCTCTCCTGTGTGTGTCAACATCGTAAACCTCTATCTACAACATAAGGTCAGATTTCTCTAATTATACTTCTGCTGAAAACAAACCATCTCCGACGTCACACTGCTACCGAAAACGTCTCAAGCGTAACACCTAAATAAGTACAACTTGTCTTGGCACCTTAAGTGCAGTTAAATCTTTGGAACTCGAAACGTATTTGTTCACGTATTTATATTTTTTTGTTAATTCACTACAATATAATTAATTAACTTGTTGTGGCGCATATACTTGCCCAATCTGTAAACGAATGTGTACCGTAAAGGCGCGAACTTGCTTCATTTACCCACCATTGCTTGGGGATTTTAGAGTATAAGGGTAAGACCACGGAAGAGCGCTCTTTTGGGGAAACACCTAAATCTCCGATACTTTTTAACGCTAAATATTGCAACTGCGAACTAAATACACCTTCGTATTGTGCGGGTGTGGTCACGTCGCCATCTTGTCTAGATTAAATAACGCCAGTGGCGTACCGCATAAATTATTAACTGCTATTAATCTATATAATTTTCCTTCCTTCTGTGTACGACCTATATATATGGGTACGAACGAATACGCTTCGTAGAATTAACTTACTAGCAAGTGGATATATTTAAATTGTGCTCTGTTCCTTCTTTTTATGGTGTGTTATTAAATATAACGTTTTGTAGGTTACTTGTGTCTCTCTCTCTCTTATTGTATTTATTGCTCCTTTAATTTGTTACGGTTGATTGTTGCGTCTGTTTCTTTAGTTCGGAAGCAGGTTTGTATCCACGCATTAGGACTATGGCGCCTCGGATTAAATCAAGACAGTTCTGAAGAAGCGGTGGATCCTTTTCTCACCCACGCCCTACTCTTCGGCTGCCAGCAAAACTTAATCTTTCTTCAATTAACCGTAGCAAGAAATTGGCATCCCAACTATCGGGGCTCGATTTTCTTCTCGTTTCTTTCTTTTTGTAAAATCGGATTATCAGTCAAGGTTGCTCGAGTATTTTTCTTTACTTGTCGTTCGATTCTCTTTGGAAATTTTATTTTCTCTCTCTCTCTCAATATTTAGTGCTATTGCTTGCTTTCCTTTATTACTATCAGTTTGACTCAGCAATAGGACATTTACTTTAAAATTGTCATTATTATTCCAGGGTTAGTATTTTAATACTGTTTTCTCTTTCTTACTTGTTGTTGTGGGTTCGAGTTTATTCTTTTTTTTTGTATTGGAAGCTAGGAGATTTTATTTAAAATGCCGAAAGTGTGGAAATTCGATGTCAATCGCCTTAAACAACACGAACTGCGATACGAGTTAGCTTCTAGGGACTTAGTGCTGACGTTTCGGTGGAGGGTCTTCGGAAACTGGTCCGTAGTGCTCTTCAGCTGGAAGCGGAAAATCCTGATCCGAAATTAAATACAGCATCGAGTATGAAACCGATGTAACTGCGGTAAATGTCTCTTTAGGGAGCTTCGTACGTTCGTTGATAATTTCACTGGTGACAGCACAACTTCGGAATTTCTTCGTTTTTCTACTCTTTTGACTCATACTATTCGCAGGTGCAAGCTGATGGTTGCCACCTCGACAGAACAAGCTGCCAATAGGAATTCTCTTCTACTTTCTCTTACCGATCTTCATAACACTATTGATTCGATGATCAAGAAGCATCGGCATACTACTTTTGGGATCAGTCAAGCTGTTTCGTTACTTAGTCCTAAATTAACAGTTACTGAGGACGAAGGTGAACCTGACCAACTATCATCGGAGTCTGATGTCGAACCAGAACCAACACCTGTTGCCTCTTGTAGTGCTTCCTACTTTTCTAAATCTGTTGCTACAGCGAAACTAAACTTAACTTTTCTGGGGATGGTAAAACATCTCTTTCCGAATTTCTTACTCGCTTGGAGGAATTAAGCACGGCTAGGGGAATTTCTCTGACGCAATTGTTTCATGGTGCTCCAGAACTCTTAACTGGAAAAAGCTCTTCTTCTCTTCAGGAATCATCGACAATCGCTGTCTTCGTGGAAGGATGTGGTGCGTTTACTACAATCGGAGTTTCTTCCGGTGGATTACAACGATCGATTGCTGGACGAAATTAAGGCACGAACCATGGGTGCTCATGAGGGGTTTGGGATATACTTCTGGCTGGCTATGCAAAAGCCTTTTCACGGTTGAGTGAACCATTATCGGAACCATAACAGATCCGAATAATCAGGCGCAATCTAACGCCATATTTCCAAACGGCCTTGGCTCTTCATGATGTCTCAACCATCTCGCATCTATTGTCGCTTGGGAAAAGATTGGAGCGATAGTCAATTCTTAACCCAATCTTTCAAACCACCACCTACTAGACGCGTGACTTCTTTGCTGGAACCTAACTTAGCTTACGTCGCTCAAAGAAACTTCTTTCTTTGAATACTTCTTCTTGTTCTTCAGTATCTTCGACTATTCCTTCTAGGCCTCTCAACTCTTTACAGGGACCCGTACGTTGCTGGAATTGCGGGAATACGGGACATGTTTCTCCTCGTTGTCCAAAACCCGCACAGAACCTTCATTGTTTTGGCTGTGGAAAGGCAGGTGTTACCAAGCCTAAGTGCTCCCAATGTTCGCCGCAGGAAACGCACGTCAGAACCCTCGACCGAGTCGTAGGTTCTACTCTCTCAACCTCGGATTCTTCTTTTACTGATCTAGACCACTCTCAACAATTGTTACTTAACTTTATTTTTGCTAGCGTTCGTGGTGATGAACGACCTTTTCTTAACGTATCAGTGCTGGGCATACCTTTTAAAGCCTTACTGGATACAGGATCTTCTAGGACGATACTAGGAAGTATCGGTTGGCATTTGCTTCAGTCCCTTAAGGTGTCCTTAAAAATCTACTTCGACTTTTTGTAACGTGGCTAATGGTGGACAATGTGCCATTTTGAGGTTGTTTCTCTTCCTTATACTTTAGAGGAAAACCAAGCTGCAATAGAAACCTTAGTGGTTCCTGAGATTTCAAGGGTTGATATTGGGGATCGACTTTGGAAGGCGAGTCTTCGTACCAGATTTCAGCAAGGGGCATTGGTCCTTTGGTACTGATGCGGTTGGACATGCGGTTCATTCGAGTGCGCTGAACATCAAAGACGACTCATCAAGGTCGCAACAGTCTTCGCTAGAGGCTGCTATCTCTGCCAGCTTTTCTTTACAGCCATCTGGTCTAGGGTGTACCCAGCTCGTTCAACACAGTATCCATACCAAGGCTGAGCCAATTAAACAACGGTACTATCCTCTATCACCAGTACTATCTCGGATTGTCAATGAAGAACTGGACAAGATGCTACAGTTAGGTGTAGTAGAGCCATCTACCAGTCCATGGTCCAGTCCTGTGGTCTTGGTTAGGAAGAAAGACAACTCCTATCGGTTTTGCATTGACTATCGGAAGCTAAATCAGGTCACGGAACGCAACGCTTATCCTCTGCCGTATATCACTTCTATCTTGGATCGCTTACGGGATGCTAGATTTCTCTCGAGTTTGGACATTCGTTCTGCTTATTGGCAAATTCCTTTAACTCCTGAATCCAAACCGCTTACTGCCTTTACTGTTCCTCATCGTGGATTGTTCCAATTTACTAGAATGCCGTTCGGTCTGCATAATTCTCCTGCAACCTTTCAGCGGCTGATCGACCAAATTATCGGTGCAGAGCTGGAACCGTTTTGCTTCGCCTACCTGGACGATATTGTTATCGCGACACCAACTTTCGACGAACATCTTCGAGTACTGGAAAAGTTCTGAAACGATTATTTGCTGCCGGTTTGACATTAAATCAGGAAAATGCCATTTCTGTCGTTCGGAGTTGAAATACTTGGGCTACGTTGTGAATAAAATGGGTTGCTGGTGGATCCAGAAAAGGTGACTGCCATACTTAACATTCCTATACCGACCACGGTCACCGAAGTGCGACGCGTGATTGGCATGGCTAGCTGGTATCGCCGTTTCATACCGAACTTCGCTTCTCTTACTGCTCCTTTATCTGCTCTTACTCGGAAAATGCTTTGTTTGTGTGGACACCGGAATGTCAATCTGCTTTCGTTTCTCTTAAAGAACACTTAGTTTCTGCTCCTATCCTGACTTGTCCTAATTTTTCTCTGCCATTTGTTGTTCAAACTGACGCTTCGGACTTTGGCGTGGGTGCTGTCCTTAGTCAGGAATCGCCTGAGGGGAAAAGGTTATCAGTTACATCAGTCGCTCCTTAACTAAAGCGGAGAGGCGCTATAGTACTACGGAAAAAGAATGTATTGCAGTCTTATTCGCCATTCTTAAGTTCAGACCGTATATTGAGGGCTCACTTCACCATCATTACTGACCATCACTCGCTGGTATGGCTTAACCGTTTGCAGAGTCCGTCTGGTCGTCTTGCTCGTTGGTCCTTACAACTCCAAGAGTATGACTTCACCATCAGACATAGGAAAGGCAAAGACCACGTTGTGCCAGATGCGTTATCTCGTGCTGTTCCTGCTGTTGGTGATGAAGCTGAAACCACCTCTCCTCATCTTGATTCCTTAGCTGTTCCTTCTTCTCTTGGTCTTGACTTACCTACTACAAATAAATGGTATAATAACTTACTGAATCGTGTACTCACAACACCTCACAAGTTGCCTCATTGGTCTGTCGATAATAACATCTTATATCGCAGAGTGACTAGTTCTTTACCACTTCTATGGTGGATCCGAATGATGAATGGAAGTTAGTCGTTCCGGCTGAACAAAGGAGACGCATCATTCAGGAGAACCATGATCCTCCAGTTGTTGGCCATGGTGGAGTAACTAAGACAACCGCAAGAATTCTGCAACATTATTACTGGCCTCGATTACGTGCAGACGTGGCTCGCTATATCCGCCGTTGTTCTACTTGCTCTTCCAATAAGGTATCTCAAGCAGCTCCTCCTGGAATGTTTGCTCTCGTGCTCGTCCTACGGGACCGTGGCAAACTTTATGTTGCGATATTGTTGGGCCGCTTCCTCGTTCTTCTAAAGGCAATTGTTACGTGTTTGTGGTTGCCGATTGTTTCTCTAAATTTGCCCTTTCTTTGCTATGCGTGTTGCTACTGCTGCTGCGGTTACTAAAATCCTGGAAGAACAGGTGTTTTTACTATTTGGAGTGCCGCAGTACCTTATTTCTGACAATCGGAGTACAGTTCCGCAGTCGTGAATTCACCCAAATGTGTGAGGAACTATCATTGCACCACATCCTATATACTGCCAAATACCATCCGCAAGCAAATCCGGCTGAACGGATAAATCGCGTTCTTAAGACCATGATAGCGTCTTATGTTAAGGACAACCAGCGGAAATGGGATGTGAAGCTCTCCACATTGATGTGCAGTTCGTTCGGCGAAACACGAAGTGACTGGATGTACCCCCGTACTTTGCTCTATTTGGTCGTGAACATGTCATCTCTGGCAATCTCTCTCAATAAATCACGTCTTGAACCAACTGACTCAGAACCTGATCATAATGTGTCTCACTCGACGTTACGCGGCTATCCGGAATATATACTTCAACGCCTTCGGAAAGCCTATGAAACTACACGAAATAGGTATAACTTTACGCCGCCGACATGTCAAGTATAACGTGGGTGATCTGGTGTGGCGTCGTAACTTCCAACTATCCGACGCTTCGAAGCATTTCAATGCGAAACTCGCACCTAAATTCTTAGGTCCGTTCACGGTGAAAACTGTCGTGTCTCCCTGGACGTATGAACTAGCTGATTCTTTAGGAAAGTCACTAGGTACGTAAAACGTGAAAGACCTTAAGTCAGAACTCTCTCGAATTCGGAAGAGGCTAATGCTGAACTTGTTGTGCTGGAGCCTAATTGTTTAGATCACTTTACTTTATCCTAGACGGAAAAAGCGTCGTAAACTTGCTTGTACTGCCAGCTAGAAAACACGGTTCATGACTGGATTTCTACTTGGACACGACTTATTTTACTTGACTATTTACTTTTGCTGATTTTATCATATCTGTATTATTTTTTTTCTTTCACGGGTTTCTAACGAATTTGCTTCGGACTATCTTCCTTCTAGTAAGGAGAAGTTCGTATTTTTCTCTATATTGTTGCTGAATAAATTTCTTTTATTTCTGCCTTTACTGTAGGTTGGTTATTAATGAGATTATCGATGGTTTCTGGCCTCTATTAGCTACACGACATTATGATCGATTTACATCGAAATCTCTGATTTATTTGGTGCTCTCCGCATATCTTTATTTTTCTTTCTGCGAGAACTGTATATACGTAGATACAGGTTCTTTTGTTTTTGGTTTGAGAAGCTTTTTTTTTTTTGGGGATGCCTGTTGACTTGAGTTCAAGTTGAGCGTGCTCCTGCTCTTGTTGACAATGCATCAAGATTGTTGGGTTTTCTTTTTTTTTCTGGGAGATACCAAACCGCTTCGGCGAGCTTAATGATATACTGACTCAGTTCTAATTGAGTTAGCTCATAGTTATATTTAATTTTTTTTTGCTGGAACCATAATGGTTCACATTCGTTAGAATTCCATGTGATATGGGTAGGTTGGTTGGGCACGTAGGGATTGGACCTTCTCAGGTAAATAATACCAAAATTTGACCTTG
Source organism: Abscondita cerata (assembly GCA_030710515.1). Classification (NCBI taxonomy): domain Eukaryota; kingdom Metazoa; phylum Arthropoda; class Insecta; order Coleoptera; family Lampyridae; genus Abscondita; species Abscondita cerata. The sequence continues at coordinate 253,594 of JALBCR010002419.1, read as the reverse complement.
AATTGGATTTCGAGCTTCGAGACTTAGTTTCATGAGTTCACGTAGTTGTGGGAGTACCGTGATTTCCCGATCCCGTGACGGATTGAACGCTCCTCTCTCCATATGGCTCGTTGGTGTACGTCTTCGCCAGTTTGGCAATCCTTTTCAAAGCCGAATGCAGACACCTGAATGTGTCTTGTCTTGTGTGAACGTCGTTTTTGTTGCTCTCTCGTCCTCCTTCGGAGGAGGGATAGAGCATTTCCTCTTTTCCTTGTCTTTGCTATCATCTGTTCCTTCTTTCTTTCTTGCGTAGAGGTACCGCTTTGGCTGGGGGTTTCTGTGTGGGTGTTGGCGTGAGGGGGGAGTCGGAGCTCCTGTTTCTGGTACCCTTGTTTCGTTACCAGGCACACCAACCCTTAGGGGGCCGTCTGGGGCGAAGCAAGATCTGGGGCAGGGTAAACCGTTCGCACTTAACCTCCGTCAATGGATCACTGGCCGTAGCCACTGCAGAACCTCAAACTGTTGACTTGTTCCAGTCTTTTACTTTGGAAATTTTGGGCAAAATTTTGGGATCCTTCCTTTCATTCTTCCTTTATGCTATAGGGTTGGGGTTTATCCTTGGTTTTCAGTTTTGCACTCTTTAACTGCATATCCATTAGTCTTGTGGTGTCGGGAGTATCGGCCCAAGACTAAATCCTTTCCTGGGTGGGAGGACTTTATTTTGGGAAGGCTCAGTACTAAGGGTCGTGAATGGCGAGGGGGTGGATTTTCACTGGGGCCCAATGACGCGAGCTTCCATCCTTCGCGAGGGTCTTGGTGGGAGTGGTGCCTGGTGCCACCCATTCGACATGCACGCCGCTAGGGAAATGCCCGATCTTAATAATTTCCTAGGGTTTATCCCTAACCTCTTGGTATTTGGGTTTCAGCCTTATCCTTATTCCTATCTTACCTTAAACCTTTCCTAGGGTACCTTATTTTGGGGTAATTCAGGGTGGTATTGTTTTAATTTGGGTTGGGGTTTCATTGGTTTTTAGGGCTCTGTCCTGGACGCTTGTCCAAACTTCAAACTTTACTATAATAATATTTTCTGTTGACTGGGTTTAGTTAAGGTTGGTTGAGATACTGTTGGATGACCCACGTTTTCTTTACCTTGCTTCTCGGAAATCGCTAATTGCGAGTTTTTTGTGGGCGTTCAATCTCTTGGTGTTATCCTTTTCTTTTTCTTGGTCGTTGCTTGACTTTGTTGCTGGATACACCAAACGCTTCATGCGAGTTTTGAACAGATTTCATCAGATCAGCTACTCTTAGTTCAACGCAAACCGTCTATCTCTTTAGGGGTTGGGTTTCATTAGGTTTTTTTATATGTGTGGGGTGGGTATCTTTGGTTATATGTCGCTCATGTTGGAGATTCCTTTTTTTTTTTTGCTGAACACCTACGGATGTTAATTTTCTGGATTATGTATGGTGCAGCGGATTATGTTTATCCTTCTGCGCGGGCTTGAAGTTTTGTGTGGGGGAATTTGTAACGGTCACTGTGTGAGTTAGGCAACAATACAATACACGGAGTCGAGGTGTAAACGCGACATTTCTCCGTGTTCGCCTCCTTAACGAAAATTTTGGGGATTTAATTCCCAGAATTCAACTTCCGCGTTGTCCTAATTGGCCAATACATTTTCGGCTGATCTTCACTTCCGCCTTGTAACAACTACCACGTCACGTTACGTGCGGAAATTCAAATTTGCCTTCATCTGAGTGCTTAATCGTAATTCCGTCAAATTTTCTAGTGGTTGTATAGGACCCTGCAAACTTTCAATGTATAGCGGTATATTTTTAGCTGGGGAAAGGATTGATTACTCGATTTTCGAAGTTTATCTTAGGACGGATGCGTGTACTAATTTCTTCTAATGGTCGCTCGATTGCACCTTAGGTACGACAAATATTCTTCATGGCTTCTTCAACGTTACACCGTGCATAATTTTCAGATAAGGCGAGTAGATTAGACTTACCGGGATTAGAGTTACTCCGGGATTAAAATTACTCGGCTTTAAAGGTTCTTTTGGCCTAAACAAAACCAATTACCTGGCTGATTAAATTCATCGTGGGATCTCTTTCTACCTTTTATTGTCTTGTCGCTGCGTGTGTCGCATACTTGGGGTTTGCTGTTAAGATTGCTGAAGCACGGGACATCCTACCGAAATTAGGGGTCGCCGCAGCTGGAACCGACACCACATATCTGTATCTTCTCCTGTGTGTGTCAACATCGTAAACCTCTATCTACAACATAAGGTCAGATTTTTCTAATTATACTTCTGCGCTGAAAACAAACCATCTCCGGGACGTCACACTGCTACCGAAAACGTCTCAAGCGTAACACCTAAATAAGTACAACTTGTCTTGGCACCTTAGTGCAGTTAAATCTTTGGAACTCGAAACGTATTTGTTCACGTATTTTATATTTTTTGTTAATTCACTACAATATAATTAATTAACTTGTTGTGGCGCATATACTTGCCCAATCTGTAAACGAATGTGTACCGTAAAGGCGCGAACTTGCTTCATTTACCCACCATTGCTTGGGGATTTTTAGAGTATAAGGGTAAGACCACGGAAGAGCGCTCTTTTGGGGAAACACCTAACTCTCCGATACTTTTTAACGCTAAATATTGCAACTGCGAACACTAAATACACCTTCGTATTGTGCGGGTGGTGGTTACGTCGCCATCTTGTCTAGATTAAATAACGCCAGTGGCGTACCGCATAAATTATTAACTTGCTATTAATCTTATATTTTTTTTTTCTTCTTTTGTGTACGACTACTATATATGGGTACGAACGAATACGCTTCGTAGAATTAACTTACGTTGTAAGTGGTTATATTTAAATTGTGCTCTGTTCCTTCTTCTTTATGGTGTGTTATTAAATATAACGTTTTGTAGGTTACTTGTCTCTCTCTTTTATTGTATTTATTGCTCCTTTAATTTGTTACGGTTGATTGTTGCGTCTGTTTCTTTAGTTCGGAAGCAGGTTTGTATCCACGCATTAGGACTATGGCGCCCTCGGATTAAATCAAGACTGTTCTGAAGAAGCGGTGGATCCTTTTTCTCACCCACGCCCTACTCTTCGGCTGCCGGTAAAACTTACTTTTTTCAATGTAACAAGTAGTAATTTGCTTGTATCCAGTTGCGCACAACCTGCGAAGTATAGGGTCATCATATCCCGATAGTTAATTATCGAATGTTCCAAGAAAATATGTGTAAATAGTAAATGGAATCTACTAACGTAACGTTAAGTCGTTAATTATAGTTACATAACTCTCCTTTCATAAGATATAGTTCATATTAATATGCTTATTGTAAAGCTTCGTACACACCTGAACAACAAACCGAGGAACAAACAGAACAACGAACCGAACGGCAATCGGAACATTAATTTGGACGGTGCTACGTACGAATTTTAGAACAGATTCGCAAGTCCTGATTGTTCCACGAACGGTTTGCGGCGTTCCCGCAACTTGTCGGTTTTTTCTCCGACATCAAAGAAAATGCGCGCGAATGCGTTTGCAGGTTTGGACGAATCTAAACAAAACGGCGAACAAACTTATGCGGGAGAATTAAATTATTTATTTTTGTCCTCCCTTTTGTGGGTTTGTTGTGTTTTAGGTAATATTATGGAGTTGACAGAAGAAAAATGTTTTAAATTAATCAGTGTTTAAGAATGCAAGAAAAAATGATGTCCCTATTAGCATCATTTGGGGGAAATTTCCAAAAAAAAAAAAGCGAAGTAAATTATAATTTTTACTCTTCTTTGTGCGTAAAAATTTGGTTGGCACTATCTTCTTGTTTTCCGCAATTTTCTCTTCTCAATAATAAATATATATGAACTGAAAACTACTGAAAATAATTATGGGAACAGCACAAACGTTCCGTTTGTTGTTCGGATTGTGGAAATCATAAAAGATCGTTTGTCGTTCTGTTTGACTTTCGGTTCGTTGTTATGTTTGTTGCTCGGTTTGTTGTTCAGGTGTGTACGAAGCTTTACAACCAAGCAACAATTTTTGGCGAATAAAGATTAGTTTGTGATGTAATATTAGAAACACAAATTTATATCATATCAAATTTATGACAACTTAAAACCAAGAACGTGTATGTTATTGCTAAGAAATTATTAAGGAAAAAGCGCAATTGCAGTGTAAATATTTATAATTAGATATTTTCGAAAGTTTATAAGTCCTCTATTGTAATCTTAATACTTAAAAGAAAATCCTGTCCATTAGCATTATAAGGAAATGGCTTTTACTTTATGAATAAGTTTCAATAACAATAGAATATCCTTGCTTGTTTAATTTACTTCCTTTGAGTCATATTGCTCTAAGGGTTGTTACATTGGTCATTAGAAGTATGTAATAAATAAACAATTACCTACTGTTTGAGAAGGGTAGTGTGAACCAATAAATAAAGTAAGAAATGTAATTCCATTTTAGTTTAAAATTTCAAGTGTTGTGAAAATGCCACCTCATCTCGGTGCTGATTTGAAAGCGCGGATTGTTTCGGAATTAGCGGCGGGCCGTAGCGTGCGTGAAATTTCACGTATGTTAGATATACCAAAAAGCACCGTAGGGCATTACCGAGTAAAATGGAATCTTGAACACACTTTGGAAAGAGCCATCGGAAGTGGTAGACCTAAAGTATCTACACGTGCTCAAGATCTCGAGTTGTTTCATTACGTAACAGAACAACCATTTGCTACATACCAGGGCTATAGCAGATACACATTTTCCCGGATGCCGTATAACTGCACAAAAAGATTAAAGGAGATGGGAATAAAGAAGTATAATGCTGCTGCGAAAGAAGTTCTCAGTGACGAAAATATGAGACGTCGTCTGGAATTTGCAAGGCGATATGTGAACGAACCTTTGGAATTTTGGAATCGAGTGATTTTAGCGACGAAAAAACGTTCAATAGCCGCAACGATGGACCACTAAAAGTTTTTAGAATGGAAGGAACTCGTTACGAAAATAATCACATATGTCCTAAAAACGAAGTGGTTATTTTTCTGTGAATGTGTGGGGTTGGGTTAGCGCGGGGTCAGGAGTTTGTTGGGCTATCGATGGACGTCTTGATTCTGCTGCGTATTTAGATATTTTGAAACTATTATGAAACCTTCAGTCGAAGTGTTTTATCCAGACGAAGATTATATTTTCCAACAAGTAAGTATTCTTATTTCACTATACTTTCTTCAAAAAAACATGTTCAGCAAAAGCCCAGATTTTAACATTATCGAAAATGTTTGGGCTCGAATACTTGCTGTTATCCGAAGACAACAAGGGCCAAATTTTATACCAGTAAACCGTAATGCACTAATTGCAGCCATTGATACCGCATGGGAAACGATTAATATTAATTATATTGATACCTTGATAGCGTCAATGAGCAGACGCCTCCAAGAATGTATCAATAATAATGGAGGTCACACCCATTATTGATTTCTTATATTTATTTATATAGTAATACCTTTATTTAAAAAAAAGTTTTCATTTAATTTTAAACTATAACTTGGTATCTTAATTATAATTATGTAATAAATTCTTGTCAAAAACTAAATATATACGTTGACAATAAGAATTGCCTTAGTTTTTATTTACTACTACAGAAAAAATGAAACGTCATAAAATATACATTTTGTAAGGACTAAATATTATGAATAGAGAGTTTAATGATTTTTTTTAATAACTTACAATAATTAGTAGGTTAGATTTATTTAAAAATAAGTAATAATCAGTCAACCCAAATAACCATGTTTAGTATTATTGTAAACATTTCCTAAACAAAATTTTGATTCGATAATTAATCGAGCTATGGTGTTTAATTAGCGATACCTTCAAATATATTCTTTAAAGAAAAAATTAAGTAAGCAACGTAAATTACCTATTTTCTAAAACGTGCTTAGTGTAATGATTCATTCTACAGTCCTTCTATAAGATAACCCCTGCTGAGACTACCTGCTGTTAGAATTGTAAATGATACCCTTAAGCCCGCTTCACAATGTGCAAACTTTTGTTTACAGAAATTGTGGTGTCCAAGTTTTAAATTTCATGAGTGTAGAAGTCACCGAGTTGTTTTCGGAGGGACCCCTGACGACAGATGTAACAGCAAACGTAGGTACCAACCAAATTATATGGTCTCGTATGTTGATTTAGTATTTATTAGCCATCATACCCCAAATGAAGGTCATATAAACGTAGTGACAAAATGGCGGTCAGAGAAAGAAGTCACAAAAATTGAAATATAAGAAAACAAAAAAAAACTACTCACGGCGTAGAAAAGTGTTGCAAACGTGTCTACTCGTTCTTATTGGTAGTTCTTCCTTGGGTTAATCCATTAACAATTACTTATTAATTTTATCCAGATTCCCAAACGGAATTCTTAGAAATTCGACACCTTTACACGTTAAGAGAAAAAGAAGTTCATCTACGAGGTTACCGAAAAGACCAACTCAAAAAGAAAGAAAACCAGTTGAGCCGGCGACTCATTAGACAGATTCTTAATATTCAACTTCTGCTCTTGACGTGATGTCGGACGACATATGTGCAGGTACTCTCAGTTGCATTCATACAAGTGAATTTTTGATTTTAGAGTTAAAGAGTACCGTCGCAGTACTTAATTTGTTTGAAGAGTTACGAAAGCATCTACATAAGGCGCCACCTGGGATTATGTAAAAGAAATATCTAGAGCCACTAGGTACTTATAGATACAGAGATAGACCGTACTTGCATAGAAATCTGTATATTGTTTTTCGCGGCTAGAGTTCAATTTAACACATCAAGAAACACATAAACATACCAATAGACAATATCAAATAAAATCAATAACATATATAGTTATCAAATACTACTCATGCACGAGAGCGAGTTGTAAATACGAATATATATTCGAGGAGCAAACGTTCCTCAAATAGGTTAGCTTATTTGACCGTCGTGAACATTAATTCACACGACAAAATATGGTTTCAAAGGTACTTAATAACAATTAACGACGAGTACCGGACCGTGGCCGATTATTTAAATAAGTTCAAAGTACACATAATTAATTGTACTTAAAGGATCCTTTGAGTTTCCATAAGGATAACAATAGGCGCCAAAAAGGTACGTTGTTAAACATTCAACCCCGATACAAATACATATAACGCGACAAAATTAATTAATGGCATGCATAAAGAATTAACTTAGCTCGTGTAATTAGGAAGTCTTCCGTGTTCGACGGTAGAGGTAACAGCTCTCGTATCCAAATCTAGTATTTGAGTATCCACAAAGAAAAGCAAACCAAACGGGACTCCACTGATAACAGTTGCTGGGCTGCACCAATGATTAGATAACCGGCTTATCTTAAGTGGTGTCCTTGACTCAACGATGGCCTCCAGGGAAGTTGATTAACCATATAAGTATAGTTAGTATTAGTTTGATATCTACTTTGATAGGTTATAATTTTTTGGATTACTAATATTGCCAGTACAACCCTCATCTAATATCCATTGACTAATTTAAACGGAATACGTCAACCGAACAACCAAAACGAAAGAAAACACCCAACAAACCAAAAAAGGTGCACTAGAATCGTAACCAAAAATTTATTCCTTAATTAGAATGGGACGATTTTACTTCACTCGCTATTATTAAGCACGTGTCTAATTGTTCAACTTTTAGACAGCCTTTTCCAAGTACACCCTTTTACAACGAAGATTTAATAGGAAAAGAACGTATCATTTTTGCGAGCCGACAAGGTGTAACTTTTAGAATACACGGATACCAAAACAAACGGCAACTCTAAACAAAACTGCCCAACACCTAAGAATGCCATATTCAGACGCATCAGTGCAAACACGACGGCCTATACTGTAGGGGAGAATTTCTCAATAAACCAATTATTTAGGAAATAATCCCGTTACAGTTTACTAACAACCTCGATAACTGCTTTCAGATTTATTTGCGTTTATGGGCGCGCTTGTCTTGCCCGTTTTACTCTTGGCCATTGTGGTTGAAGCTATAACAAAACTTTTTGATACAGTTTGCTCCTCTTCTCAGTTTAAAAAAAAGAAAAACATTGTAACTTAAAAAGTTATAAATACAACGTATACCTTGGAACACTATTCCAAATTACACGACGTATTGTTTTTCAAATTACAAAACTTTCACCATAATAACAAAAAAGAATTTTTAAAAAAGTTTGTTTCGATTAATGAATAAAAAATCGCTTGCTACTATGTTCGTAAAACTTGGGGTTGTATCAACTACAGTACGAACAAACATCCACACAGAAAGACGACAAATGATTTCTACTAAATTGATAAACATTAATGTGCACACTGCTTACAATTTCTACCGCTGGATGTCAACAAAACCTCTAAATATCAGCAAGTCTATGGTAAACTATGCTCAAGGTACAACAGTTTCCCCTACACTAGAATTCTGGATGTACGTAAGTAGTAGGTAGTACTAGTTACCTTTAAGTGGTAATATTTTCACTGAATCACAAACACTAACGTTGACTAGACCACTTTTTGTTTAGAGGGTCTAGAAAGTTTTTGGAATAATCAATGTGGACCATTTTCAGGGAGTTTCAAACAAAAAAATTTTGATATATAAATTCTTTGTCACAAGTAGACGGCATTTTTAGAAGATTTTATGTTTATTCTTGAGAAGACTTTGAAGCAGCTTTTAAAGTGTATTGAAGTTTCTTTTAGAATTGTCCTGCCTACATTTGGCCTAAAATTAACAAACTTTTGTTTTCTATTATTCTGTCATTGAAAGATTTTGAACACTTTCTAGGCCATCAATTAAAAATCTATCAAAGAACTTAGTTTTCCTTACCTCACAATTGTGGTACAAAATACTACAGGATTATCGTGGTAAATGGAACCATATTTCTTATGCATCAACATGTCTAGCTTCATGGAAGAACAGCAACCCACCCGATTGTTTCATTCGGTCGAATCGTCATATTCAAAGTTCTTCAAATTTTTTTACCTGACGAGCATGTTATGTCACAGACTCAAATAATAATGTAAGTAAGTATTAAAAACCAAAAAGTGTTTAATAATAATTCTCTTATGTCTCTTGTTTTAAAATCTATCAAAATTTAACTAGATTTAAAAAATAGGAAATGAAATAGGATTTGTTTAAATTATTGATTGTGGCTATGTGCTTGTATTGCAAGTGTTTGCAATTAGCATAAAACATCTGCCCTGAGTAATATAGAAAAAAACTACAAACACAAAAATGTAAAAAACCTCAAGTCGTGGGCTTTCCTTTAGTCTGAGAGAGTACTTGTTTAATGTAACAGTTTCATAGAATATCTATTTAGTTCAATAGTTGTTATTGCTTGTCTATGTTTTCTTCAATTCTGCTTACAAAGAATATTGAGTATGCTAGCAAATGGCGTCCTTGTGTAAATTTGTTAATAGAATTCTTACTTTTTCATCTTCGATCCCGATGAGTCTAAAATAAATTTAGAACGGGTCGAATATTACATCATTTACACTAAATAAAATCTTCTTCTTATGAGTAATCGTGTAAGAGCCTTTTGTAAAAGTTGTAGATAAGATGATTGCGACATCTGCTATTGCATCAGGCTTACCATACGTCTGAATGAAATCTACTTTGTCGACAGATGTAACAAAAGTCTCATTATATCCAAACCCAGTGACATGTACTAAAAATGACGTGTATCAATTACAACAGATACAAAACCGCCAACAGAACAATTCAATACAAGTTTATTAAAAATCATTCAATAACCTACGAAAACAAGCATAAACACTTTTAGTCCCGATTTTGTCTATCAAATACATACATATTTTTTTTATTCATACATGCTTTGTGTTTTACAAATACATTTACATATCTTTGCTGCCAATTTTAATGGAACCCGTAGAAATCTAAACGTTCAATCAAACTCTGTTATGTTATTGTGAATTATTCATAGATTTGATCAATTTGATTTATCGACTCGAGCATTCTTTATATTTAAACGGCATAAATACGAGTACATTTGAATTTTTATATAAATGACCATTTTTATCAAACTAGACGTAAATATTATTTTGCAAAAGTTCAAATTATGTAATTTACACAAAAACATTAAATCAAAACTAAAAGCAAAATTTTATTTTCAATATTATCTAAAATATTTCTCTTATAATTTGATTCATTTTACTAACAACAACACGATGATGTACAGAAAATGTTTATGAAAAACTAACATGTTATATAATCTTGTTTAATTAATGTGGTTGAGCGTTCATATCGTTTTCATGATTCTGAAAACAATAACAAATACTTTTTAATGTTTGACAGTTTATTGAAATCGGTAATTTGTGTTTTTCATCCCATAGGGAGATAAACTGTAAATGGCGGTAACAAAATATTAACGAAAACAATTTTTTTATAATGGTTATTACGTTGTCGTGTTGAAATTTAAATGTCACAGTTGATTGTTTTTAAATAAACATGATGTTCGTATTTGATATAATTGCAGTCAATTGAATTAAAAATATCAAAAGAAACGTTGATATCTATAAACAATAACATCAATAAAAATGTATTTTGGAAAAACATTGATTATATTTATTTAGAAACCGTTAAAGATTAAATTTTATTGGATTTATTTATTTAAAAATATTTATTGTAGAGAAATATTTTATATTAGTTACTAATATTGGTGTTTTGAAATGAGAAAACGGTACCATAACAACAACCTTCCAGGAAACTGCGGAATCTTTGCTTACAAAGTAATTTCCATTATGTGAAATGGGAAAGCACAGAGGGATTATAAGGAGCAGAGCAGAAATCAGGATGGACAGTCTCCTAATCAATAAAATGCCATTGCCTAAAAGTGTTATTTAGACGGATGTACTGATAGATAAACCCTTCAACAAAAATCAATGTGGCTATCAAAAAGACAAATCAACACTATCAGCTTTACACTCAAAGAAGATGGCTCTGGCATCTTTTATATACATAGGGGTTTTTTTGATCACTCTGCCTATGGTTCAATGACACATTCCCGTAGTAAAAGAGAGATAAACAAACCCATTATCAATTGTATAAAAAAACATACTGGTGAGCAAAGTAGTGCTCACATTATTAGCGCCACACTTGTGGCATGCACTACAAGAAGTTACCCGCAAGGGTGAGGTCAGTTTTGCCTTATAGTGGTTGCTAGTGGTAGTTGAGTTACTGATGATTTGAGTAAACCTTGGTACAATGTTCTTTATAATGCTTATGACATAGCCATTACCACAAGAGGCAAGCGTGACTCCATTATTGGAAAGAAAATTCGAAACGAATCAAAGTGACACTAAACTGGTGTTTTAAAAAAGGTGTGACCGTCAATCCAAATAAAACTACCACTGTACTATTATGTTTTTATGGAATATAAAACACTAGTGTTTTATAGGTGTTATAATACGTTTCATAACGGCATAATAATAGCTCTATAATATGGTGATTGTGGATAAATATATATAAAACAATAACACTTGCAATTACGAATACTTATATAATAATATACTTTATTAATATATGACTATAGTTTCGACGTTATAAGTTTTAACGTCATCGTCAGATAATACTTTCAAATGTGACATTAATATGGCATTTATTATCGTATTCGTAATTGCAAGAGTTATTGTTTTATATATATATTAGTTTTTTTTTTTTAGTTTGAGTTTTTCTGTCACCTGGTTAACCGATTTTTGACGTGTCATGTGTCAAAATGTAGACCGGAATGTCGTCTATCTGCTAACCATCTTCCTTTTTTTGACAAAAAGTCATTTAAATGACCTATAGGTCAACTCAAACAATGGTCTTCAAAAATGATCATATGGAATAGTTTTCAACTAATTCATTTTGAACCGCTTGGAGCTGGAAGATCTAAAACTGCTGGAACTCGCACTGGAGTAAGTGACCAAATTACTTATGCTTCTATTGGAACCAAGAAGGAAGATGACATTCAATGAGTTCCACGACTCCTTTAGACTCCTCAAACTCAAGCTGTATACTCTTTGCTACTTGATAAACGTCTTCAGCACGCTCCACTGCTACGGCGTGTTCCTGGCTTTGGTCGTCTGGTTTATCCTACTTTTGGTTGTCGCCAAGTGAAGAATAGCGGTGTCATGCTTCAAGTAACTTCTATTCACGTGTCCAAGGTCCATATACATTTTTGATTGGATTACACAATTGGTCCAATTGATTATAGTGAGCTTGAATCCTACTTCAGGTTGTCGCCAAGTGAAGAATAGCGGTTTCATGCTTCAGGTAACTTCTATTCACCTGTCCAAGGTCTATACTCAATTATTATTAGATTGCGGCATTGGTTCAGTTGATTATCGTGATCTGGAATCGTACTTCCGGTTGTTGCCAAGTGAAGAATAGCGGTGTCATCTATCAGTCAACGTTTTCTTTACGTGTCAATGTATTTATTATTAATTGGATTGGACCATTGGTGCAGTTGATTATCGTGATCTAGAAAATAATAGCGGTGTCATGTTTTAGGAAACGTCTATTCACGAGTCCAATGTTCATATTCATTAGATTTCGGCATTGGTTTAATTAATTATCGATTAATGCTTTAAGTAACTTCAATTCACGTGTCGAAGGTCCATGTTCATTTTTATTAGATTGCACGATTGGTCCAGTTGATTATCATGATATGGAATTCTACTTTCCGGTTGTAGCCAAAGTCCATTTGTTTACCCTTCTTCTATTTAAGCCAGTGCCAGAGGTCCCAACACTGCTCCACATATTTAAGAAATATGAAGTACTAGAATCCGACCAGCACTTTAACTATCCACACATAATGATGTTTTTGAAAAAGAAATGAATTTTAACAACAAAACAGCTCAAGTTAAAGGATCTATCAAAATAGTTGCCCAAGAAATAGATATAGGTTGAATTGCAATATGCACAAATATTGGATCATGGGAAGAAGACTGTTGGTCGACCCTTGAAAAGAAAAAGACAGAAACTACCAAAAATCCTCATTTCTTCCTACAAAAATGATAAGGAATCTTAAACCTGCAGCCATTCCAAACAACGTTGACGTGGTCGTCACCATAATTAAAGCTATGAATGTGATGAGGAATAATCGAAATTGTATAAATAAAGATCATTTTTTAAATTCATTTTAATATGAATGGTTTCTGTGAATATGAATTATTTATCATGCATACATTTTTGCTTGCATTTTATTTTTGCACCAAAGTTTGGAATTTGAATCCCTCCTGCATTATTTGACCCTTTGAACTTACAATAGCTTAATTATTTTCTCAAGGATTAAATCTAAATTATTAATTATTTATAGCCCACTAAATGCATGGTTACGAATTGGTTCTCCTTTGTTAAATCAACAAATTTAAACAAGTAAACAAAAAATATTAAAACATTCAAGAGAAAAACATCAAAAACTGCACCAAAAAACTTGTAAAACTCAAATCTTTCTTTGGTTTTCACCAGTCTTTTATGTTTTACAATATTGTAAACAGCTAAGAAATTGATCCGTGGAGCAGATAATTCATTTGAAGAGATATGATTATAAAGTAAATTTGTATGTTTATTAAATTCTTGTGAACTCTATACATATTTATTTCTCTCAAAATTTAGTACAGTTGATGAAATGTACACAATGCAAATCTTCTCCTCCTTACAAATGCATAATATTTTACCTGTCAAAGTTGTATAGCTTACTTGATAAATATTAAAATTGTTACAAATCAGGCTTCATTATGAAAATTTGCATTTTTCATGAAAACGTGAACATTTAGCTATAGGACACTATATAGTATTGTTTTTATATTTGTTGTTGGCATAAAATACAAGGTGTTTTATTTAAAATAAGCAAGTTATTGCGTTTCAAAACATGTCATTATTTAATCTCAAGTTGTACACATCCTGTGTATGACAGTACATTTTTCACAAGTTCTACATAAATTTTGATCAATTCATAAACACTAGTGCAAATTTGCAAAAAGAAAATAGTTGCTGAGATATGAATCGGTAAAATTGTGACGACTTTTTCATAAAATACAAAATATCTCAAAAACCTTTAGGTTTAAGTAAGGTAAACCTCTATAAAATCCATTCTTATTTTGAACATAGAAACTGAAAATGTAATAATATATAGGGCATTCTATAAGAAAAACATAACTTTGATACGTTCTGTGTACTTTGGGACACCTTATATTGAATAATTTAGCTGTAATATTCCGTGTCGTATACCGTGAATAACCCTGTATACTTGGTTACAGTCTTTACAATTAATTTTATATATTCCTGATTTATCACACATTTCTATTGGGTTTTTTGTATTCTATTGGGTATTTGTATTTGCATATAAGTCCAGCTCTAGTAACAGCAGATGCCTTTTGAGTTGCTACAGATACCTTTAGACAATTAGATACATAATCTTTGACAGAAGATAACAGAGACTGTACTAAAACATTTTTAGGTAGTTAGTGTAAGATACAAGAGAAACAATAGGTGAAATTGCTGCAAAGCTATATCCGATAGGGTATAGATAAGATAATTCTTAGATGATGCGCAAATGTTAGGCGAAAGAAAACAAACAAATACACGTCAAGATAATCCAATACTTTTAAAATTTAAATTTTCAAAATAAATTCACAAATTCAATTTAAATATTCACACATATTTTAAATATTTTTGCTACAAATACGTCCCTACAAATACTTAAAATTCATGAAATACCTAAATTCCATAAAAATCTCACAAATAAAAATTTCCCTTCCAAGAGATGCCAAAAATAGAAGTGTAAAGCTTGCATAGTTCACTTCTGAGATAGAGTCTCCTAAACTTTTTATACAGGTAATTGGCCCATTAGTGCGAGGAAGTGGATATCTCGGGTAAATATTAGGTCAGAAATAAATTTTCGTAATAAAACATAGTGTCAAAAATGGAAGGTTTTTGCATTTATTTACACTTTTCCGGAAAATTGACTTTTCTAGAAAAAATTAAATAACTCAGTTATCCTGGAATTTATCCAACTGCAGTTTTAGCAGTTTTTAGTATGCATTACATGTGCTAACTGCCTACAACTAGTTGTTCACCTTTCTAGCCTCATGGTTTTGATTAATTACTTATTTAAATTGAACTCCCCTAAATTCATGGATAACTTGATTTTTCAAATGGCACCACTATTTTTTATGTTGTCAAGTTTAACATAGAATCTCATAATCTTTCTAATGATAAGATTGTAGGTATCTAATTCATACTCAAAAAAAACCGCAAAAACTGTAAGAGTTAAACACCTACAACCTTATCATTAAAATGCTTATAAAATTCCATGTTTAACGGTACGTAAAAAATTAGGTGGTGCTATTTGAAAAATCAAGTTATCCACGAATTTAGGGAGTTCAATTTAAATAATTGATTCTCAAAACTTAGCAAGGTTAGAAAGGGAAAAATAAGTTTTAGTTAGCATATGTAACGCATATTACTGCTACGAAATCGTAGTTGGATAAAAATCCTGATAACTGGGTTATTTAATTTTTTCTGAAACATCAATTTTTTCAAAAAAAAGTGTAATAATGCCAAAACCCTCTATTTTAGACACTATGTATAATTCATAAAGTTACATTGAATTTCCTAAGAAATCCAAATTTACAATAAAAACTGGGTAGTTCCATTTAAAAAAACATAAATTTGGCATGTCGCACTTTTATGGAACACCCTGTATAAACGAAATAATTTAAAATGTGCAATTCGTTGATTTGACATACTTTTATCTGCAAAAGTTTTTTGTAACCCCAATATTTTTCTGAGATATCCAACTTCCTCCACTAATGAGCAACTCTTGTATAATAGGACTTACCACGATGAGAGGCAACACAAACTGTCAGATTGTCTTAGATTTGGTCGGCACATTATATCGGCCATTACATTTAAATTTCTTTGGACAAAATGTTGAAATATTAAACGACAAAAAAATATTTCAAAACACTCACACTTACATTAAGAACAAATTTATTACATAATAAAAATGAAATATAAAAATATGGCAAATAAAATTTTAAACAGGAAATACACGTTAATCAATATGAAAATAACTAAATATTTTAAGGATGAATTGATTTTAAATTTTAGATCCAATTTCTTTAAAAAAAGGTACATGCATTTTTGTTTACTTTTAAAAATATTAGGCAATTAAAATAGTTACGGTAAAAAATTTAAATTTTAAATTGCAAATATAATTAGAATTGAACACTTAAATGAAATGATACCAAGATGGCAATCGGAAGTTGTCTCAAAAACCTGCATGAGAGATACGTAGATTAATACGTTACACGGCAGCGAGAGAGAGAACAGCAAACGGCGGTGCACATTGCGAATAAAAAAGGCAAATAAGATAATACGGAAAATATGCAGGAAGAAGAAATAGCCCTAAATTAAAATCAAATATTATTACTTAAAGAGATATGTATCTACAAATGACGTTTACCAAAATTATTTTTGGGTCTTTATGTAAGGATAATTAATACACAAACAGCAAATGCGTTTATTATATCAGTACATTTTACCGTAAAAATCTCATTATTGAGTGTCGACAAAACAAAAGTTACAACGTAACTTGTTAATGCAGAAAAATGATCGGAAAAAACCTGGGGTTAAATCCCAAAGTATTCCAAAACCTAGCGAAAGAAAAGTTGGCAAAAGTGCAAATACTGGCATGATGGAGTACTAGACCCACAACGGCAATAGAGTTACTATTTGTTTTGAATTTGTTACCGTTGGTAATCAAATAGAAACAAAGGAAACATGCACCCAAACTGCAGAGGAATTCCATTTTAAAAAAGAAAACCTCAAACGACATATCTTACTGGACACAAACACAAAGCATTTTTTCCGAGTAGGGAGGAATGGAAAAGAGAAACGGAATATGTACGGAAAGACTCACAAAGGTGGTTTACGGATGGATCAAAAATGGTATGGGATGTGAAGTGGTAGAACCAAAATTTAAAAATACACGTGTTCTTTAATAATATTCCTACCATTTTTGAAGCTAAAACACATGCCATTTACATGGCAGTAGAACAACTGATGTGGACAGAGAATAAGCATCCTGTTAGACAGCCAAGCTGCATTTAAAGCTTTGCAAAGCAATAGTTTCAAATCAATAAAGTTTTAGGAGTGCTATCAATTTCTAAACCGGCGAGCGGAGAAGAATAACTGGGGAAAAAAATTGACAGAATGTAGAATGCAACAGTAGGTCTCAAAAACTCCAATGTCTAAACCCGTATAAAAATAGGGATAGGAAGTAATGAACTTTAGTAAACGTAGGCTAAAAATGTTATAAGGCACATTAACAGGGCAGATCTAATGCAAATATCATCAGAGATAAATGGGACTGTAGGATTATCACACATGTAGGTACTATGGTGGGGTGCCCGGCCTTGTGCTCAAAGAGAATGAAATATCTAGGATATATCCTCATCAAGGAGGAAGACTTACTACAACTACCAATCTGAGTACTGATCAACTTGATGGAGAATATAGATCCTTTCTGAGTTAAACAAAATCGGATACAAAAGGTCACGTATGGTCGCAGTGCAGTGGGTTTAAACACTTACTCCAATCTTAATAATAGGGTTGACATGTTTAGGTTTTGGTGGTTTTTTCCTATACCAACAAACAAAACAAATCAATCCACAATTGCACACTATACAGGTAAATACTGAGCTTCTAGGGCATTCTACATTACACGTTCATCACAATACTACAATGAAAACTAATAATGTCCATATAAATAAATAAATAATTAAGTTTGTCTCTTCTCATTTTTTTTTTTTTTTTTTTTTTTTTTTTTTTTTTTTTTTTTTTTTTTTTTTTTTTTTTTTTTTTTTTTTTTTTTTTTTTTTTTTTTTTTTTTTTTTTTTTTTTTTTTTTTTTTTTTTTTTTTTTTTTTTTTTTTTTTTTTTTTTTTTTTTTTTTTTTTTTTTTTTTTTTTTTTTTTTTTTTTTTTTTTTTTTTTTTTTTTTTTTTTTTTTTTTTTTTTTTTTTTTTTTTTTTTTTTTTTTTTTTTTTTTTTTTTTTTTTTTTTTTTTTTTTTTTTTTTTTTTTTTTTTTTTTTTTTTTTTTTTTTTTTTTTTTTTTTTTTTTTTTTTTTTTTTTTTTTTTTTTTTTTTTTTTTTTTTTTTTTTTTTTTTTTTTTTTTTTTTTTTTTTTTTTTTTTTTTTTTTTTTTTTTTTTTTTTTTTTTTTTTTTTTTTTTTTTTTTTTTTTTATAGTAGTAATCACGAGAGCTCGAGTATGATTCATCTAAGGAAGCAACAATAATAAACTTATATAGATTTAGTTATCTCTATCACACTTTTGAGAATTATGTAGTAGAAAGGAGACAGAAAATAATAATAATGTCTGCCCATACTTTCAATAGAACGTATGTCGGTTTTAATACGATTCATTATTTATCAGCTGTTCATTGTAACCTAAAATTCGTGCGTTGTTTTAAATTGTCTTAGTATTTTTATCTGCGTTATTAAGTAAAAACAGTTCTTATTAGAACTCCGTAAGTGCTTTAAGATGTCTCTTACGAATAAATTTTTAAAAAGTCAAACGCAAATAATGCTAATGAATGTGCTTAAGTATTTCGAGAAAGAAAGTGAACGAGGTGGATGTAATGTGCCATTAACATCGATAGTGCAAGTACAGTATATTTGTAATTTGAGTTATGCGAATTTTCAAATGTTTATGTTATCATTAGCGAACTGCCGATGCCTGTGGTGTTTCTACCTATGCTGTGACTTCTACGAAGAAACGGATGGCAGAAGCATTAAAACAAGGTAAATCAACCCCTACGAGTCCACAGAAAAAACGCATACGTCTTTGCAAAAGTCTACTGATGTAGATGAATATGTGAAAGACATTGTTAAGAGAACAATTTATAAAATGCATTCTAACCGTAAGTACTTAGTAACTTTGTGCACCGAATGTTTATGCATTTATTTTTTATAGTAACACCAGTTACGGTCGCAACGTTACAAAAACAATTAAAAGACGATGATGTCTTTAATTTTAGTGTAAGCAGTTTAACAAGGCTGTTAAGGTCCCTTGGTTTCTCTTATAAAACAGAAGATGGTCGTAGAGCTTTATTTGAACAAGACCACATTGCTGCAAGTCGAACAAAGTTTTTAAGAGAATATTTTAAAAACAAGGATGAAGCAGTATATAATCCAGTATTTCTTGACGAAACTTGGATTTTTGGTAGAGGCTCAGCAAAGAAAAGTTGGCACGATTCTGATAAACAAAGCATTAGAAAAAAGCAATTAGGTGAAGGAAAACGGTAAATATGTGCTAAATTAGTTCAACAATTAAGTATAAAATATGTTTCAGGTTTATTGTTCTTAGTGCTGGTAACAAAGATGGTTTTATTGAAAATACTTCTTTAATATTTTCTTCAAAAGCCAAGACCGATGATTACCATGACAATATGAATTCCGATTTATTTAAAAATGGTTTACCGAACAACTTTTACCAAATTTACACGAGCCAAGTATGATTATACTAGATAACGCTTCATACCATTCAAAATTAATTGAGAAATTACCCACTGCTTCGTGGAAGAAAGAAGAAATTAAGGCATTTTTAATGAAACACAATTTACAATTTACTGATGATATGTTAAAGAACGAATTACTTTTTATTGCGTCAGAAGCAAATATCCCCAAAACGTTTGAAATTGACATGATAGCTTATCACAATGGACATAAAGTTCATCGATTGCCCCCATATCATTGTCAATTTAATCCGATAGAATTAGTATGGGCAAAATGCAAGGGTTATTATGATAAAAATATAGGTAGTGAAGGGTACGGAGATGAAAAGGTTTTAAGTATGTGGAAGAAATCTTTAGACTTAGTAGACAAAGAATATTGGATGAAGTGTATTACACACGCTGAGAAACTTATGGGTGAATGGTGGGATCTGCAGAAACAATGGGATGTAATTCAACCACCAATTATTATTAATGTAGGTTCTGATAGTACCACCAGTGAAGCTGAAAGTGGAGAATGAGGTGGAAAACTGATTATTGATCTGTACGGTATATATTTTATGAAGTAATTTCTACGTTATACACTTAACTCATATTTTAAAACTGTATCACAACAATAAAAATTGTGAAGTTTCTTTCAATTAAGTCATCTTACAAATAAATATTTAAAAAATGTAATACCACCAACGTTTTTAAATCACATGTACTTTACAAAATTAAAGATACAAAAATAAAATACATCTTATAAATATAATCTTGGTCATTATGAGTCGATTATGAATTAAACGAAAAAAGGACAAAGTTTGATAGCAAAGTATTTCCGCCTGTTACTGAACAGGACGTTATAACTTATTTAGTATTAACGAATAGTTTTACACCCAACAAGTGAAATCATATAAAAGTTTATTCGGATATAAATACTCTGATGCCGGGCTTGTCCAAAAAGTTGGTGCTGTAGAAGTAAACGAACACATTAATGTAATCGGAACAGTAAGTTTATTATGTTTGATGTTACTTTTAGATGTTAATAGAAAACAACTTATATTTATAAGTCGAGCATTAATCCACTTTTGCAGTCGCACCTTCGATAATTCATTCAACTGTTAAGCACTTCGGAAATGGGTAAAATTTTACATTATCCCATACACGGCGACTTCTACAACGCAACTAAATGCTGGCATTTTACTCACTTTCCATTTACAACCTATATTTTCTTTATGAAACGTTAGTAAAGATGAAAATTCCTAAGTTACAAAATGTAAACAAACTATTTGTCATCTTTAACAGAGATAAGTAAGGTTAGGTTAGGAACTTTAAATTTATTTGACAGCATGCTGGATTGGTCTATTAAATCCACGACATACGTTACCTTTTTTAATTCATACGCTTTTGAGAATGAGTCATACTCGAGCTCTCCTGATTACTACTATACCACTTGATTCTATTTTCAATACACTATAGAGCTTATATAAAATTCGAAAATTAATCAACGAAGCCATTATTTTTAGTAATAACCATTACAAAATTGTTGTTAAACTTATAAGTGTCTAAATTTCAATGCTTCTAAAACAGCTATAATAATAGAGAAATTTTATGTACGCCCGGCAACAAAAATAGAGCCCAGTTTTGAGATATAGTTTGTCAATTAGAATTTATTTAATTGTACATCATTAATTTTTTAGAATGATTGCAAAAAAAACTTGAATACATTTAAAAATATTGCGATAAATAAATAAGCAGTATCCCAGCTAAAGCTATTTTTTTTTATTTTAATAAATCTGGATCTGAAGTTGTTTGAAATTTAGCAATCCTTAAAATAATTATGCATAATTACGTTATTAAATTTTGTTATAAATGCATCTGCGTTTTACAAAAGTGCTTAAATAAAAACCCTTGAAAACACTTCAAATGCGTAAAGTGAGTTTAATGGAGGAGAAACATTGACTATTTTTAACGTTTTTGTGCCAAATTTGAGACAAAATCCCGTTTTTTTGTAGAAATTCTATTAACCGGCAATTACATCATAATTAATTTGAAAAAAATCACGAATAACATGTTTTAGAGGGATATCGGCCCCAAAGAATCGGTTTCCATATCCAAAAATTTAATAGGGCGTTGCGCCGAATTAAAAACAACAAAAAACAACTTTATTAAAAAATTCCAAGAATTGACTACAAGTATCTTATATCAAAAAAATGAAAAAAAAACTAATTTGTAGATACCAATTTCTTAATAATTTTGGAAATCAAAATTCAATAATGTTCGATAGAAGCGCGCATAATGGCAAAAACTTTTAAATTTTTGTTAAAGTTTCCAATGTCCAGTTAATAAAAATACAGAACGTGAAACGCAACGGAAAAATTAGTCTTTCAAAGTCTTTGAACCCACGTCGGTTTGCACTATAAAAAAATTTTTAATTCTCTCTCTCTTTTGGTAAAGTGCACAGGAAATTAGTAAACAACGAAGTCGGGTTATATAACTGTCATAGAACGCTATGTAGTTAGAAGCTAAACAGAAACCATAACAATTATAAATAAAGACTACAAAGGTACATGTAATATGAACAACTTAATGGTAAATTAAAAATGAAATACTAACACTTCAGTTCTTTTTAGTTAAATAAAGGAGTGATAGCTGGGGAACTCAAAAATAATCAATTTCAAAATATGTTAAAGAACAAAACCACATTTTTAATAAAGTGATTTAACTGAGTATAGAAATCATATAATAAATATTAGTAAAACGTTGGCAGTAACAATTACAATTAATTAAATTTAAAAAATTTTTATTTTTATACTTTTCGGTTGGTCTTCTTTGTTTGGTTTATAGTGTTAAAAATGCTTTCATTATTGTAATATGAAATCAAATATGCAACAAGTATAGTGTAGGACATTCTTAATACAGTTAATTTTATGTGTATCTTTAAAGTGTAGTTTTACGTAATTCTAAATTTCTTGATTTCCTTTATCTTTCATTTTCCCGTGATTTACACAATAGAAGTGTATATGAATTACTTTTTGTTTGTATATTATATACACTAAAATTAGAATCAGCATTTTAAAAAGATTACAAATTAAAAAAACTGCACTTTCTGAATGTAAACACAACAAAATAATTTACAAAGTTACGACTGTCATTTTATAATGCATCGTGTTCCATTTGTTTAATTTTCCAAGGCCTAAAGTGTAGGGTGCTTTTACTTTACTTTAAAACCAAGCCCTTATTTTTCATTATTGCGATTAGAAAGTTATACCTTATTTAATTTTCAAATATATTATATTTTTGGCAAAGATGAACTGAACTACCTACCTATCTTTCTTTTTTCCAAGACCACACACCATATTGCAAAAAAACAGCTTAAAACTTTACGCAAAGTACTAGATTTGGGGCATTAAATTTTACAAAGAATCTTTGTAAATGGTTCCAAAATAGATGCTCTAACATATTTGAATTTGGATATAGTATACCTATTTAGGTTTTTAGGCTTACTTTTAAAATTAAAGGTTAGAATTACGAGAGTAATATTAAAGTGACAATAAATTCAAAATGCGTTTAGTCCTTTTGGAGCAACATGAATGTTCTGATGATATATATTTTTTTAAATAATACCTAAATGAATTCTATTTAGACTCACAATTGTTTCTTTAACATGTTATTCATTTTGTGCTAACTTTTTAATAGTTTTAAAAAATTTACCGCGCGGTCCTTGATCTTCAAACATTCATTATTCTCATTTTCCTAATATTTGAGGTTAGAAACGAGATTTTGAAAAATGGTTTTTACTGGCCTATTTGGATGTTATTTGGCTACTTTATCATAAAAAAAAGTCATATCATTCCATTTAATTTTTTTGATTTTTTTTTTAATTTGGGTCATGGTGTCAAAATTAGGATTCAACTAAATTAACTATATTTTGGTTGATTCTTATTGCTTAAGGAATGCTCTTTTCAACAATACCAAATTTGTTAAAATCGGTCAAACCTTTAAGAAGTTAAAGCAGGTTATTGCAAAAACAATTAAACACCCCCCGCCATCTTTGTTTTTGAAATAACTGAACTTTTGTTTTTACGAAAATGACAGATAAACTAGTCCTCTTTACAAATGGTCATTTTTAAAACTTGAAAATATATTCCTGCAATTCTTCATGGCCGATTTACCAAATACTTTTTTTACACCAAAGTCATACGACGAACGGTTCCCGAGATATGGCCGAGAACCAGTCTTATAGGGTTACCCAGTCCAATGACTTTCTTCTTATTGAACCCATTTATTTATGTGTCTGATCAATTTAAAATAAATTTTTCAAAATAATAATTGTAACTTTGGGAAGATAAAAAAGACATTGCGTTTTACCTTAAAAATGTCGACTATCTTGATAGAATTTATTTATTTTTACTTGTGCATATACTTTTCATAACGTAAATATTGCTAGTCTGTAAAGAAAAGGCGACACTTGTCACAGACACCTAATCCTGGAGTGCCTCATCCTCTAAGTATCATCAAAATGCCGCAAATGACGTAGTGCCAACGGGTGTGAAATAGTTTTATAAAACCTAAGATTCAACTCTACCAAGTGGCATCTTTTTTCACAAAGTACAATATGGTGAAAGAAAGCACTTAGTGTACTACTTAAGAGATGATCTGAGTAGGAAAGTTTAGAAATAAACTGTCAACATTACCTTGATTTTGAAACAAATTTGCTAGGGTATTTTAGGTTTGGTTTGCTTTGGAACTGTGTTTTTTGTATGAAAATGAGAATATAATCGCAACAATATTTATACACTGGGTAAACCAGTGCGCTAACATCATAAAATTTCTATTAGATATTGAAGCTATAAAGTAATAAAGAGACAGGATATGATAAGTTTTTTTTTTTTTTTTTTTTTTTTATTTTAAAAAAAAAATAAAAAAAATTTTTTTTTTTTTTATTCTCCTTTTGTTGAATGTTTTCACTCAAATTTCTTTATGACTGTATTATGGGACGCCGTATACTTCGTATACATGGACGGATGATCTCATACACTACGAGATTGAATACAGTTTACTTCGAACAAAGAAGATAATACATTTATTGAAAGTGGCAAACGTTTTAAATTTTTACCCTAATCTTTTCTACTGGCCCCTTTTCTCTCCCAGTAACTTATTGTGCAGGAAAACAATCGTCGGCTGTAGATATGTAATAAGATAGTTTAAGAAAATCAGCAAAATACAGATGCTTGCACTAATAGAGGGCCCAAGTTGGAATCCTGCAACACGCCGGATGTTGCAATGAAGTATTCAGAATCAATGCAATTAACTGATACGATTCTGTAAATAAGAAGCAAAAAAATGCGAGTAATTAGTAATGAACGATTGTTTCAAACGTTTTGCAAAAATATACAAGGTGGGGCACTACCAACGAATTATTCTGTAACATTAAAACGACAGAGTATTTGAAACCACATTTTAAAAAATATTTTGAATTGTACAAGGTGCTCCAGAAACACGTACCATATCAAAGTTGAGTTATTTTTAAATAGATTACCCTGTATTTTTTTCTATATTTGAATTTTACAATAAAAAATAATGTATGTTTGTTAACATTGTTACGGTTTATTTGTAAACAAACTAAAAAAAATAATTCAACAGTTCTAGAAGAAGCCTGCCGGCAGCTTCTCTTAGTCGGATGTGGTCGTGGGCTGATTAAGAATCGTTCGAAATGAAGGTTTCTACACTGCACGAATAATTTATAAGGCGCCACCTAGATTACGTATAAGAAATATCTAGAGCCACTAGAAACTTGTAGACACAGAACAAACCGTACGTTGATAGAAATATGTATATTATTACAGCAACTAGAGTTCAATTAACACACATAGAAACACTTCGACACAACAATAGATAATATCATTTAGAATGAATAGCAAAATAATAATAATTCACGAGAACGAGTTAAAGTACAAATACAAATTTGAGGCACAAACCCCCAAATAAATTAGCGTATTTGACAGTCGTAGCACTCGATTAATCCCTGCAAGCGATTCACGTGACAAATGTTGTTCAAAAGGTAATTGACCACAATTACGGAGAGTACCGGACCTTGACCGATTATTTAAATAGATTCAAAGCGCACAAAATCAATCAGGTACTTGAAAGATCTTTCTAGTTCACAATAGTTATTTATGTAACAAGGACAAAAAAGTGCACTTTTTATGTACGAGACTGAATTTGTTGGCCGAGGCAGCCGAGGCAAGCAAACAGGCGAAGTTATTAAAAAGCACTTTTTCCGAGGTATATTAATTTTTTCCGTTGACCTTAAATTAATTAATTTTCTATTTATTACCGTTTACTAAAAACAAAATGTTTAGTAATTTTAAAACAATTTACGTTTGTTCTGATTTTACTGTACCTAATGTTCACTTCACCGTTCAGTATTGTAACATTTGTGTCAAAATTTATTAAAGAAAATAAAAGCTTCATGTTCGAATATTGTACCGATAAAGCATTTGTTTACAACAATCACATAATTTTTATAAGAGCACTTGATTATGATAGGTAATAGGTAAAACATGTACTTTTTATAATTTATTAAAATAATAAAAATTACATTTAGGTAGTGTTATTTTGAAGTATATTTAAAAAATGTAGTTATAGTTGGAAGCCTACCCTCAAAATTAATGCATTTCTTTAATTGTTTATGATCAAAGATGTAATGAAGCTCCTATTAAAACACATTAAAGTCGATTCTTACTAATTGGACATATAATAGTTATAAGACTGAGTTTGTACCGTGGTCAGACTTATAATCATTTTATATTCAATAAAAATATTGCCTGACCGTAAGAAAGTATGCAAACGTAGTTTTTGATTCACTCCGAAAATGTTTCAAAAATATAATAATCTTCTTCAGCTTATTAAAAACTGTGAAATTCACCTTGTTTTTTGTGTACAAAAAATCTTGAACCCAGTAATGTTGATGGCTTATATGATTCTATTTTTGTTTTTCCCTGCGACAGAATCAATATTCAAATGATTTTCACAAGTAATTACTGTTCTTGTGTTTTCCATTAGCATTATTACTTATTTACATCAATCAAATACAGTAATAGAAAGGTACCCATAATTAACTCACTTCTACTGTAAGTTTTTGTATTTTATGATCGTGAAAATTTTGTATCGGAACTCCGCTTCTGTATCAAAATGTTACCTAATAAAATTGTCTAAAGCAATCTCAAGTCGTATGAATTTTGTCTTACCTTTTAAATGAATAACTTTAAAGAAGTTAAAGTTTACATATTGAAAACAATGTATCGAGTATTGTGAGATTACAACCAGGTTTTCTATATGCTTCGCACATTGTAGAAACTATAAACAATTTATTAATATCATTTCAAAGCACTTAAAATCATTTACTTGTAATTTGAACAACAAATTGTTTTTTGTTCAAAGTTGTGGGGGATTGAGAAATTGAGGTTATAAATGGAAGTAAACAAACAATATTCTGCAGTATCTAAAATGTTTCAGTATGTACCTAAAGTACTGTAATATCCTATGTAGTCACTAAATTCATCCTTTCTTAAAAATGGATTTTCATACTGGTTACTTCGACTTCATATAATTTGACATAAAATAATAATTGACATTGACAGATGTTTGCGGACGAAAAGTGTTTCCGGACGAAAAGTATTACATTTAAAAAAGTGTTACTTTATGATTATTCAGGGAGTACGTAAAACTCAATTTTATAATGAGGTCGACGGAAATAGTTATTTATGTACCAAGGCAGTAAAGTGATTCTTTATCGGACGAGTCTGAAATTATGAGACGAGCGAGAGAAGCGAGCGAGGCGAATAACAGGCGAGTCCGATAAAGACACTTTACTGACGTTGCATACAAAATTTTATCGCCAACTGTTTAGAATTCGGAATATAAGAAACTGAGGTATATTTAATTGCATTTTATTGAGACGAAGTAAACAGCAAATCTACTTATTATTTGTTATATTGAAATTAAACGTACACCCTGATGCATTAAAAAGTTAATCCCTGAAGTCGAAGGAGTTCCAACTGAAAACGTTTGAGGGTTATTATCTATATTGAAAATGTCAAATCTTCTTTTTAGATTTGGTGATAACTGAGTTGTCAGTTGGATCATCGCCTAAAAATTTTCTTCGCAATTTTTGTTTTATTGAGCACAGATTCTTCAACATAGGACTCTGCAATCGTGTCACTTTTCCATCCTCCGTGGCGTTTCAAATTTTCTTTACTACCGCCTGCGTTGCACAAAGAGTGGGATGTTCGACGGAAACAATGTCCCGTGTAAAGTGATGGTTCTGGCAGATGCAGATATTTGGCAATTTTGTTTGGAATACTTCCGATAGTATGGATTCCAATCGGCTGAATAGTGCATTTACCGTTCCTGTAGGTTAGGAACAATCGATCGTGAGACGTGTGCTTAGGACAGAGATAAATATTTATTAAATAGTTCTATGGATTTTACTTTTCCTTCAAATTCTTCAGTGACTACAAATAAACGAGGCTTGTTGGTCTTTGTTTTGGGTATATGAACTACCAGAATTGTTTCTTTGTGCTCTATGTCACATACTTTTAAATTCCAAAGTTCTTCATTACGTAAAGCTCCAGCATTCCAAATAAAACACAAACCTAAAAAATGCAACATTATATCATTTTGGTTTTTGAAAGTTTGTACAAATTACTTTCATCATCAAGTAGATTTCGTCCGGTGCATCTAGTAAAACGTAAGTATATCTTCTTGTGAAAGAGTTTTGGATTTCTTTGGAACATGATTCTTTGCTTTTTGTTTTAAAAAGCCGTTAGTTTTATATATTCACCGATGTTGACGTCTTGCTTCACTGAAAGGGTTGCCTTAAGCATGGAATAATAGGACCACATTGAAGGGACAATACTTTTTGATAAATCAGAAAAATATGCCAGTAACACGTTTTCACTATATTTCCTTACTTTGTTTCTATTGCACCACTCCATAAAAATGTCGTACTGGCGATTGTATTTTTCCCTGGATTTTTCTGGCAGAAGTTCTAAAGACGTCTCTAATGACTTCTCTTCAATTTCAGGTGGCGTGCACTGAATATCTTCCATAATTTGTTATGAATAAATTACAAGAAAACTATTATCGAGCCGTAATAGGGAGAAGCGTGACACTGACAGATAATAATTTTCGAATAATGTCAAAGTCAAAATACTTTACCTGACGCATGTCACTTTACCTGACGCATATGTCTTTTATTTTTTTTTTTTTTTTTTTTCCCAAAAAAAAAAAAAAAATTTTTTTTTTTAAAAAAAAGTTAATTTTTTTTTTTTTTTCCGAAATAAATCTATTTTTAATGTTTTTTTTAATGTTTGCGATAAAATATTTTTAAAAAATAAAAAAAGGTGTGTTTCTAAACTCACGGCTGCGGTACGTATACAAAATTGATGAATGACATGCATAAAAGAATTAACTTAGTTTGTATAAATAGGAAGTGTTCTGACAATTAATCGGCAGATGTGACCGCTCTCGTATCAAAATCTAATAAAGAGAAGTAAAACCAAAATGGACTCCGTTGATAACAATTACTGGGTTGTTCACCAAGAACCAGATAACCAGATATACCAGACCCACTTCAAAATTTTATAATTTTTGGGTTATTATTATTCTTGCCAGCATAACCATAATTAAATATCCATTGATTAATTAAAAACAGAGTACGTCTGCAGTGAGCAGCAGAAGAAGTCCAAAGAGAAAAACCAACAAAAAAAGAAAAAAAGTGCTTGGAATTAATAGAACCCGTAAGAGTAAATATTTTATTAAAACAAAGAAAAGTAAAAAATGTACTTACACAGGAACAGTAGTCGAAGACTTATTCCCTACTTTGAATGAAATGGTTTTACTCTAAGCGATATTACAAAGTACATTGTTTAATTGTTAGATAGCATTTTCCATGTACACCTTTTCGCGACAGTCAGCACATAGGAAGTGAGGTATAAATTTTGCGAGAAAATGAAGACAAATTATCGAAACTGGCAATTTTAAACAACTAAAATCTCCAAAAGATTTTTCAATATAAAAATTCATATTCAAACGCATGAGTGTAAACACGGCTGCCTATACTGTAGGGAGAAATTAATCCACAAATTAATTATTTGCAAAATAATACCATCACAACATGTTACTATACCTACTCTCCAAAAAATACAATAACTTTAAAATATATAGAACAGTCAACATTGTCTTACACCACCTTACTAAGAGCTTTCTTTATCTTTTTTGCAATATTTACTTTTATGTTATGATGTACAGGGTATTTTTAATACTACCGCACAACACTAACTATTTAAAACTTGAATAACTTGTTTAATTTAAATAGATCATCCTGCATTTGTGTAGCCTGTTGGAAGCTGAGACTAATTACCTTCGAGTCGTTAATAAGATTACCAACCCCTAACTTTGATAGTTACTTGTAAAATACAGTAAAATGAACATTATATTCTAACCATTTTTATTGTATAGGTCAATTCAGCTTTAAATATTAACGTTTAAACATTTTTTTAGAACAAAATAACAGAAATGTCTTATGACTTACCAGGCTCTAAGAGACAGTCGAATCCTCTCCCACCGGTCACAAACAACAACATTCATTATTTGTTACAGGAAAAACCGTTCACACTGTAAACATTAACAACTTTATTACAAGCATTTTAAAATAATGGTTTTACAGATTTTTAGAATTGACCTATACATTAAAAATAACTAAATTCCTAAATAACAAAATTGAAATTATAAATAAAATATTGTCCACCTCCGACCAAGTTGGAAGCCAACCTTCTGCAACGACATCGAAGCAACACCTTCTCGGTACCTCAAAATGTGTCACTTAGCCTGAAGCTAATGAAGAAGTGTTCCAATTTCACTATCAACATTCATTAAGTAAGTTTTTGTTTAATTTTGTAAAAATAAATTTAAAATCTAATGCGTAAAAATGCCTATTTTTCGGTCTAGTGCGTGAAACTCAAATTCACGCACACTTATGGAAACGGTAATGGCATATTTTTGTGTCAATTGTAGAAAAAAGTAAATACTACCCAGCTACAATTTATTTAGTTAGGAACAGTTTTTAAAAACTAACTAATAAGCATTTCATTATTACACCACTCCACCTATTATACTGACTTGCCAGAGAAAAGTTATCATTACAATTACTACCAAATGAATGCAATTGCATAATTGAAAACACTTTAACAGTTTATCTGAATTAGTACAACAGTACACTTTTAGAATTATTTATTATTCACGTGGCGCACGTTGGTTATATTTTAATCATCGAGTTTAACCGTGTTCAATAATGAACAGAAAATGAAGTAGCTAAATAGTTAATAAAACTTGAACGTCGCCGATTTAGTAATTAATAGTGCAGTTGATAATCATTTAATCACTGAAAATAAAAATGAAATAAACATGGAAAGTACATTTGTTTAGATTTTTTGCAAACTTTTTATTTACTACAACAATACGCTTTTAACGTTATTTATTATTTACGTATACCATTAAGATTAAGTAAGTACGTTTAATAATGAACGTAAATTTGAATTTTAAATTAATATTCGCTTTGGTCATTTTTCAGCTCTAAAATAGTCAATAACAATGTAATCAATCGATTATTTAGGACAACTGAAAATCAAAAATTATCTAACGACTTAAAAGTTCATTTTGGATCTACGTCCCAACCATAGTATTTCATTATAATGTAAATATCCATTGCCATTGCGTACAATGAAAATTATTTTCCGCTAAAAGTTCATTTGCTTAGGGGTATTCAACAATGAAATTTTAGGAAGGTAACTTTCTTGAAACAAGTTTCTAAGGACTTTGTTCCTTGCCGTCTCCATTGTTGGCTACAAAGTGACAGGAAATATTTAGTGACGATTCATTTGCCTAAATAAATAAAGTCTTTAAAGTTTAAATGTGATTAATAAACTGTTCAAAAATTATACTGAAACTCTAGCAATTATTTTCTCAAAAAGTATTTATTTAGACTGTCCCAGCTGTAATGTGTTGATTCGGATCTTCAAATTTATTTAAATTTGATAAACCCGAGGCCGAACAAATGTGTAAATTAAAACAATAGTTGCATTTAAAACATTTCGCACCACCTTCATTAAACATATTCTAAAGCAGTAATTACTTTAACCAAATTTCATGCTGAAGGAAGTTTAGTCAATAAAATTGCAATTAGATTCGTAAATTTGTAGCAAGCAGTTATATGTGCTTAATGGCACTTTGTGCATTATTCGTTCTATACCATCGATTTGTGGAAACTTCTGCACTTAGGTTTTTGTGCGCCGACGGCCACAAATAATTGAAATTGTAGGTGGGTTTTCAAAATTTATACAATAGTTAGTTAGCAAATGATAAATTACCTCACAATAGATTCAAATGAAACAGACATTCTCTTAAGAAACCCCCAAAATTTCCATAAATCATTAACGGTATCTCTAAAATAAATCGCAGAATTAGTAGATACCTAAACGTAAACAATAATGTAAAGTTTGACTGTGCGTAAGTAGATAACAAAACCCCAATTTTGCTAGAGCTGTATCGAATTTCAGCTTAATTGAAGTCCTTTGATCATTTCAATCTAAATTAATCACCTTCCTTTTATTAAAACAAAAGTATTTTACAAACGTATCCCCTTTTCGTATTAATCGGATCGATCTTCTATCAAAACCAAATAAATAATTAGTTTTATTTTCGATCGTGTAATTCAAAATGTGTTTGTTGCTGACTTTAAACCGAAACGAAATCCTGCAGTTTTATTAACAAAGCATGTCAAATTGTAATTGTTCTTTCAACGTTTTCTTTTTTTTTTAAACATCACAATTAAATCTGTTATGTAATTAAAGAGTAGTTACTTCTTATTTTTTCCTACATGTTTGCGTTTTGATTTTATTACAATCATGATATGAAATTGTGTCAGTGAGTGTCATTTCATTTTATTTTGCTCCGATAAATTGGAAGTAAAGTCACGTCTTAAGAAGATTACAAAGAACAACGGGAGAAAGAAAAACAGTCTAAATACCAATTAGCAGTCAGAAAAAACTCAAAATGTTAGTTCATGTTAGTTTAAGGTTAAGAATAAAATTGTATGCAGTGATACAGATAAGAGCAGCAAAGATTAAAAATCAAGGTTCAAGAAAATCGCATCACGTTAATTTTCTGGATAGGCAATCCAACATACAAAAAAATGCAGATAGTTGCAGTCAACGTAGAAGTGAAAACTGTAAACATGGATTCAGATGAACACCTCACAGACGAAGGAAAGAGAAAAAAAGAAGATGTAGACCAACTATTCAAGAGATCGAGGCACAAAGAGAATTCAAGGAAGAAATAATAGAACTGAAGGGAACAAATGAAACAGCAATGAAGGGGATTGAAGATCTGAAAAAAGAGAGTGGAGAGCAAATGAGAGAATGGAGAAAATAGGAGGATAAAAGAGGAGAAAAAACATAGTCATACAAGAACTAAGAGGGTCTTTAACTAACCCAAAAATACTAAAGGGAGGAAATAGAATGGATTGGGTGTGACCCTAAAAGTGAAGATGGTTAGAAAACTGAGAGAAGAAGTGTGTCTGGTTGAGCTGAATAGTAAAAGTGATAAGAGAATGGTAATGCAATGTAAGAATAAGCTACGGAATCTAAACGAGAAAGTATATACAGTGACCGGCAAAGAGTTTGAATCAAATGGGAAAAATTTTTGTAATTGAGATATCCGAAAATTTCTTTTGGCAAATGAATTTAGCATATCGAATGACAACTTTGACATATGTCATGTGACCACTGTCATATCGGCAAATTTAAAAATTCTCTTAAATATATAAAAAGTAAGGTTAGATGACAAGATATTAAAAGAGAAAAATTGTTCAGAATTTGGATTACACGTCTATGTGCAAATTTTCAAAAGAAAATAACGACTTTTCAAAATACCAGTTTTCCGGCATTTTATCCGGAAATTTTTGTATGTTTCTGTATGAGTTTATTATCCAGGCAATATTGTAAAAAAATTTTAAATTGGATTTAGAATGGAAGAATTTATCATTTTAGGACTATTTAAAAATAATTCTAAATTTGTAATTTCAACTATTGTTTTCTGTAGGCCATTGCAACAAAGTCCGTCCTAAAAAAACAATGTTTTTTGTTCTTTACCATCCATTGGTAGACTAATAAATAAAAATTACTGGATTGTGAAGTTTATTTGTTGGTTTTATTGTGTTTTATGCAAATCAAAACAAAAATTTTGTTTCTCAATATTTCCGGAAAAATGCCGGAAAACTGATATTATGAAAAGTTGTTATTTTCTTTTGAAAATTTGCACATTGACGTATAATCTAATTCTGAACAACTTTTTTTAGGCATTTTTCAATATCTTGTCATCTAACCTCACTTTTTACATATTTAAGGGATATTTTTTAAATTTGCCGCTATGACAGTGGTCACATGACATTTGTCAAAGTGCTTTTCTTGTTAATTGAAATGCTAAATTTATTGGCCAAAAAAATTTTGGATACCTCAATTACAAAAATTTTCCCATTTGATGCAAACCCTTTGGCGGTCACTTTATAAACGACAATCTAAAGCAAAATGAAAGAAAGATCCAAAATACAATTAAGAGACAAACAAAGAAAGAAGCAGCAAAAGCAAAAACGGTCTAAGAGGGATACCAGAAGATAATATGCAATCAGGAGTTATGGACCTGGAATGGGAAATCGGGTAAACTAAAAAAACACAACAACAAGCAAAACAATCAAACCCGAACAAGAGCAAAAACTAATAAAGAAAACAGGACAGGAAAAAATGGCGACGACAAAAGCAATGGATACAAGGACAAACGATTACACATGGCACAGAATAGGAACATAGAATATCAGAAGCCTAAATGGTAGAGAGAAAGAACTAATTCAGGAAATGAAAAGGTATAAAACGGAAGTAGTGGCGATTACAGAGGCAAAGAGGAAAAGAGTAGTAGGATAATTAATGATAGAAAATTACGAGTTGTTATACAGTGGAATAGATGAGCAAGAAAGAGCTGTGGTAGGGGTAGGGTGTTTGATAGGCCCAAAGTACCTAAGAAAATTAGTGGAATGGAAAGCGGTGAGCGGAAGGGCAACGAAAGTAACCTTTGCAAGATTCAATCAAGAGAAGTTGGGTGTAATAGTAGCATATGGACCACGAGAAACAGACGCGATAAAACAATTCTGACATGATCTACAAATATTGTACGATGAATCAGATAACTCGACGATAATTCTGAAAGATTTTAATGCAAGAATTGGAAATGAAATTAAAAGGAAGCAGGGGGTAATGGGATGGCACGGAGAGACTACCTGCAATACGAATGGGGAGAAATTAATTTATTACTGTATACAGAATGGTTTAGTGATTCAAAACTTTCTATATCAGCATAAGGACTGCCACAAATTTACTAGAAAGGAACCGGGAAGGAATGGAAGATCAACTATTGACTATATAATAACGGATGTAACTAATAGAAGAAGGATAAAGGATGTTAGAGTGTTCAGGGGAGCAAAAATATCATCAGACCACCACCTGCTAATAACAAAAATGGGAAACCAAAAAATAATGAAGATAAAGTATTGGGAAGCAGAAGAAATAAAGAAATGAGAACGATCAAGACACACACAGATTACTAGACCAACGAATAAAAGAGCAGTATACAGAGCAGATTAAGAAGGAGATCTAAGATGTGGAACAAGAGATAATAGAAATGAATATCAAAGAAATGTGGAAAAAATTTAAAAGATCATTTACAAGGCAGGAGTCTTGCGGGCTAATTTTAACTGAAGGCAAAGATAATAGAACAAGTTGGTGAAGTGAAGAAATCAAAGAAATCATTAAAATAAAAAGGAAATGTGGAAAAATTATTTACAAAGAGACAGCAATGAAGCGTACAAGAGATATAAGGAAGCGAGGAAAATAGTAAAGGATATGTCTAAAATAGCTAAAGCCAAAGAATGGGAAGAATTTAGTACCAAGATGAAAAATGATAAAGGGCAAACATGAGAAATAAAGGAAGGAAAATCGGGACGAAACTGGTTATGAACAGGGAGGAAAGGATACCAATAAAATATTTCCAGGATATGTTAGAGGGCGAAAAAGTAACAGAGGAGAAAACGGAAGAATAAATACAAAAAGTTGAGAAACTAAAAAGAAAGAGGGAAAAGACAAGTGAACAAAACAAGCAATGTGATTAAGCTAGAAGAAATGAAGAAGGCAGTAAGAAAGTTAAGAATTGGCAAAGCTCTAGGAGTAGATGGAATAAAATCAGAATTATTGAAATATGCGAAGAAGGAATGGTGTTATTAAATAGAATTATAAATAAAGCATGATCAACACAAACAGTACTTAAGTAATGGAAAATTGAAGTGATAGTTTTTATCTTCAAGAAAGGTAATCAGAAGGACTATGTATACTATAGGGGGATATCGCTATTATGCAAAACGGAAGGTATACGAGGTTGAGGTCTTGAAGGGAAGGCTCTAAAAAATAGAATAGAGAAAATGCTACCGTATAACAAAGAAATATATTTATGCTGTGTGGATATGGAAAAAGCTTTTGATAAGGTGGTGAGAAAGAATATATAGAACATATTGGAGAAAAATGGAACAGCAAAGAATCTGACAGAAACTATAAAGACACTATACAGTAACACAGAAAACATAGTAAAAGAAGGATAATTTGGAAACCAAATAATTTAGAACCACTCGAGTCCACTGCTCTTTATCATTTTTATGAATGATATAGTCAAGAAAGTAAACAATAAAAGCAAGAAACTGACGCTGAGATATTATAAAATGAAACCAGTGGAAGTGACTGAATGCGTGTTTGTGGACGATATTGCAATATTGGCAGATATAGAAAAGAGGTTACAATTTAATGTAGACCTATGGGTAAAAGAGTTAGACAGGCAAGGAATGAAAATAAACGTAAATAAAACAAAGGTAATAGTGGTAAAAAATAACAATGAGCAAGAAATAAGCATAAAAATAAATAATTAGAACATAGAATAAGTAAAATGTTTATAGTACTTAGGATTAACCATAGAAGAAGCAGGAAATCCAAGAAATAAATAATAGAATAACAGCAACAACAAAGATCTTCCATGGTATTAAAAAAGGATTTATTAAGAAACATTATTGAGAGGACCTAGTTAAAGTGATGGGGCAAATGAGAAGACCTGAGTGAAGAACGACAAGTTAGAAAAGTATGGAAGGCAAAACATATTGGGAAGAGAAAGAAAGGTAGACCAAGGATGACGTGGAATAGAGAAGTGGAGAATGTAATGAGGGCAAAAAGAATCTCATGGAAGCAGGCTGAAACTGCAACAAGGGACAGGGTCAGATGGAGATTAATGATAAAATAATAAAGAAAACAAGCGAGAAAGTGGGAAATAAGTGTGAGTGAAGAGTGGGAAATAAGTGTGAGGAGTGAGTGTGTCTAAGTGTTCTTTAATAGTGACAGAGTGATAAAATAAAGAAGGACATGGGGAGTGAACAAAGACAGAGACATAGAAAGAATAAACATAAAATAAACTCAAACCAATTGTAGATTGCAAATAATTATATACAATATGGAAAGAAGAATTTATCATATATTTTGAAGTAACTGTAATTAAGATATTTAGATTAGTGTTTAGATTAGTTTTTAAGAAAAGTTGTACACTATGATCTACACCTAACGGTAGGAAAGGTACAGATTATATATACAACCAGGGACGTACCGCACTGACGTTTTTCACATAATAAGTACTTACGCAGGAAACATAACGCGCAATCAAAATTGAGGAAGGACTGAGGACAAATGAAATAGTTAAGCCGGATATTAGTCAATATGTCATAAGAGAAGTTAAATTAAACAGAAGCAAACCGAGATAGCAATAAAATGGGAACCAATCAAAATATAATTAAAAGTACTGTAAGTGCTTAACGAGAAAATAAAAAATCTGTCAGGTTTTTTTCCTTTAAGTAAAATACTTTCTAGGGTGTTGACATGCCTGACGCTAGGCAACTCAACGTACCCAACTTCACCTGTTTATTTAGACTTGTGCCGAATGCATCGATAGTTCCTCACTTTTTTGTAGGCGTATACTGACGTGGTTGATTTAAAGGTCCAGGTGATAGACATTGTTCTTTTACACAAATCACTAGGTGTTATGATTATTTATAAGTCCATTTTAATGTTGGGAATTCGTTATTATAGCAACGCTTCATATACTCTGTAAGTAACGAACTTTAATTGAAAAGTCCGACATGTAGTTTACCGCCATTTTGTGGTATTTTTTATCTGGGTTCTTTTTGCTGTTATACCTCAAATTTGGTGGTCTTGCATGGGTACTAAATCTCCAAAATCGTAATCAGTAATAGTGACCCTTTCCAACTGCTTCTTGATCGAATCGTTGGCAGGTGACTTTTTGACCTACATTTACTTGATGGACACCATTAGTGGTTATCAATTTAACAATCATTTTAATCTCGAAGAAGGCCACCTACGTTTTTTTTTTTGTCTCCTCCTACAACTATATATCTACATACGTTCAATGTACTTATTGATGCTGTCAATCAAGGAACAGATAAGTCTTAGCTTCAGTTTCTTTTATTTGTGTGATGAAACCGTTATTTGCATTTTAAAATATACGTCTTTTTGTGCATGTAATGCACCCGAGTAATTTTTCTTAAGAAAATGGTGATCCTCGATACCATTCCAACGTTTTAGTTTTTGCGCTAAGACACGTTATTGCAGATGCATAATATTTGTAATTTTAGTAATTACCATATATTTATCAACCTCATAATTTATGCAAGTACCTTATATGTTTGTTTTGTGCAATTAAAAGCGACAAAAATAGTAGCGCACTACTTTTACTTAACCGGATTAAAAATAGAATTATGACTGGGCTAATTTGTTAAATGCTGTATATGCATACTTTGATTACTTGAAAATTGTTGTGTGTAGTTAACCAAAGAAAATCTCGTCAATTATATTCTAAGTTTATCAGGTTGGTTTCACTTTTATTGAGTATCTATTGCTCACGTTAATTACTAGAATCAGGTAGGTGGTGCCCTTTACAGCTTCGGAAGCTCCGCGATCTAATCACGACGTATGAACTAAAGGTACGTTTTCAAAATGTCCTACAAATACTTGATTTATTTGTTTTTTATCAACAAACCTGTAAACAAAACCAACTTTTGTGGCGCCTAGTGTGGGGCTCTGTTGAATTCTATAGAGACTTTACTTTTTGTTATTTTACTTCTTATTAATTACTAAAGGGTTGATTGCATATTCTAGGGTACACAACTTTTTCTAGTGTTTTTAAAAATTATTTTGGTGTAACAGGATACTTTAATTATAGTTAATAAAGCATGATCAGCGCCAGAGTAATGAAGAAGTATTTGAAGTAAAATATAGAAATTGAGGAAAAGACCTTTAGAAAAACAGTATCATACAAGGTCAAAATATGTTCAGTGTACTTAATACACACTACAATTATATAAGTTTCTGAGCAAACCGAGGAGAGATGACATTTATAATAATTTGCAAAGAGCTATAGTATTCTAAGTCTCAAATTCGTATATCTAATAAAGAACAAAAGACTGTACTAAATATTTAACTTTTTCTTACGGCCGCTATGAAGTAGGTAATTGTGCACAGCTTCTTAGAGAAAATTTGCAAAATACAAATAAGTAAAAGCTAATATTGTAAGGGAAAGTAGTGCTCAGAATCTAATTGACTGCATAGCTGTTCAATTTGATGTTAAGACAGTCATTTTTTATATTAATTAGTAATTGTAAGTATATTCACTGACAGAAACATAATTGCGGTTTATCAACACTACTATTTCTATAAAATTTCTTTATAGTGATTTAATAAATATACGTGTTAAAACTATTATCTCTTTCAGAGGATTATAGATACTAGGTGGGCCAAAATACATCACCCTATTGGAAGATGCTCTCATTTTTGCAAATGACGTCGTACGTCAATCATATTTGACATTTGTGAACTAGATAGATGCAGAATACAAACAAACAAGCAATGGAGCGCTATACTCCACAAGAACGTAGAATAATTGAGTTTTAATTGAATAAATTGGCCCCGTAATCTCGCGTTTTGGCGATTTGTCGGCTAGCAAGTTTGCCTGATTTAACCGTCTCAGACTTTTATCTTTGAGGCTATGGAAGTCACAGGTTTATTCCAACAAGCCTCAAACAATAGCAGCCCTTAAGAAGAATATTTGACAAGAATGCAAAGAGTTGTCACTGGAAATCTGGGAAAAAGTTATGGAAAATGGGATAAAACGGGCACTGGCGGGGCCACTTAACGAATATCATCTTCTCGACTTGACCAATTATATTCTAAAAGTTCAAATAAACACAATCAAAGAACCGAATCAAAGTTTTTCATTTAGAAAAAAAAGAGAGCTAAACAACATCGGATGACTTCTTTTGGCCCACCTAGTACTTATTCTTAAATAAATATGGTCCTTTAAGACCTCTTCTTTGTGGAGGTAGGAAAGACAAAAAACTCAATGTGATTGCCGACGTTTTGCCCCTCATTGTAAGGACTTTTTTAAGGCTGTAATTTATTAAGAAAAAACAACACACAATTAGAAAAATACATCAATAATTAATTAATACATGAACGACATTGAGAAAAACGGTATCGCTTAAATGTATATTGAACATAGGAGAACAAAATTAGTGCAAATTCACCACATTAAAAAGAAGAAAAAATTAGATAACTAGATGATTAGATAATTAAACAGATGATTAAATTATTGAACTTAATATTTAAAACAATTACACTCACCTTTCACAGATATGAGTTAGACGTCAATTTAAAAATACATTATACACTTATGACAACAATATGCCCAATGCCATGAGAGTATAAGTAGTTTAGATTAGAAATCACCACTCTATTTAAGTGAAGCTGTCTACCGGACATTGGAAAAATAGTGGAAATTTGTCAAGCGAAGGAGAAAAGAATCATCTCTGCAGCAAAATTACAAATAATAATGTTATTAATATGATGTGTAACTAAGTGTGAAACAACCGTTTGCATAACAGCATATAAATAAAAACCTAGTGAATATTTATATTATCGTCAACTTACGAGATTATTTTAACAATTTGGGCTTCTTGTTTTGGAAGATAAAAATCTAAAATGCGTTTAATCTGAAGGTCTTGCACATTTCATCCTGATTGGTTGTTCAATCAATGCAAAATAAGGCTCTAGAATATAAGTTTACTCATTTAGCAAAATGGTAAACAGAGTAAGTAGCCAAATACATAGTAGGAAACCGATCGCTTCTTCTTTGTAATTGTTTTACAAATCCAAGCTGCTTAATATAAATACTTGTTAATTAAGTAGTTATCGAGTTTTAATGAATTCACCATACAAAAAAAAAAACTTAGCGTAAGCGTGAGGTACGTAAAATAATCAAAGTTTATACCTTCATAATTATGTTCATTCTAAATTATCAATTAAAATAGAATTTGTCAATTAATTGTCAAACCGTAGTTTTATTTTTAAGAGGAAAATAACTAAACTTATTGTCTAACGGTATATTTTTAAGTTTTTTATTCAAGTAAAGAATGTTTGTTCACACATCTAGAACATCACTTATGGCAATAATAATTTCATAACTTTTTTTTGTGAGAATGAAATAATTTATAGATACTTGTACCTAGTATGTAAGATGCCGGCAGTGAATTCTTCAACATCACCAAAAAAAGCTAAGAGCATTTTCCTTAGTCAGTTCGGAATATTTCAGATAAGCAACAACTTGGACTCCGCAACCCTACAATATTGTAATGAACAATATCACTATGAAGGAAGTCATTTGACAATCACCTGAAAGCCTATTTGGTAAACGCAGATTGACATACAAAAACCACTCAAAGCAATAATAGCGTAGATGTACTGTAGTGTCAGCAAGAGTTTATGAAAGATCGAGATGTTGCGACATCTAGTGCCGATCGTGGGAACGTAGCATATTCGAAAAGTAATCTGTAACTTTGTTTTCATATAATTGAAGAATCGACTATGTAAATGCTTCCAAATCTGTCAACAAAGTTTCAGATTATGAAAGATATTATTTGTGGTTTTAAATAATCATAATTCGTATATGCTCTAAGTTTGGTCTAAAACCCCTTCTTGGCGAAGGTGAAAGAACAAATATAACTCAAATATTTAAAATTGCCGACGTTTTGTTCTCTGCGTAAAAGTTTTAGTAAGGCTTATTAAATAATGAGTTGAATAAGCTTTGATAAAGCTTTATAAAGAGAGCGAAACGACGGCAATTTCAAATTATTTAAGTGGTTTTTTTGTTCTTCTATCTCTAGTAAGAGGTCTTAGACCAAATTCAAAACGGATAAAAATTTTTGGAGGAATTTTTATCTTTTATTCGTAGATGTATACATCCAAAGTTACTAAAATAGAAAAAATTTGTTACTGAACCATGGCAATTTTTTAATAATATATTTACTGGCAATAGATTTACGGTTTGAGAGTTTACTGAAAAGCAGTAGATTCAGAGATAGAGACTGTGTGTATTAATTACTTAATCACCATGTTGTGGAACATCCTGAGATTGATTGTGATGAAACATTTTAGTCAGTGCAACTATAATTTGCACTTAATAGTAGCAAAAATTTGATATACTGATTGGAAAAATTTCAACATTTATGTTTGAAAGATGAGAGGAGATATGTTAAATGTTTTAACCTGCTTGTAGGTTGAAAACAGAATAACTTTATTTTTTTTTTTTAATATTTTTTTTTTTTTTTTTTTTTTTTTATTTTATTTTTTTTTATTTTTTTTTATTTTATTTAATTTTATTTTTTTTTTTTTTTATTATTTTATTTTTTTTTATATTTTTTTTTGTTTTTTTTAATATTTTTGTTTTAAAGGATGTTAATAAAGTTTTTTTTTTAAATTTTTTTAAAGTGTTGAACCAAGAAGAAGTTTGGATTTTACTTAGTTTGTTTAACGTTTTTTAAGTGATAAAGGAGTCTTACTACTTAACTTGAAATAGATGACGGCATCTTGGATAATTACATATTAATAGAGGTGACTTAGGAGAAATTTCTAACTGATGCTGACAGAAGTGCATACTTAATAGACGTAAGGTAAATGTTCAAAATGTGTCAAATACGTCACTAAGACATTTTATATTATGGTATTAGATTGTTAATAACAATATTATAGAATATTCCCAAAAAATATCAAGTGACGAACTCCTTCGAAAATTTTATGAGTATTACGTAGAGGTCAATAATTGTAGTTCTAACTTGATTGATGTAACGTAAACTAAAGTTTATGGTATTCCCTGAAACAACAATGTAGTCACTTAGGCAATTAGGTGACTGGAATTGTGTTTCTCCACGACCTATCCAACAATTACGATAAACTTTATCCATATACTTACGAACTAGTATGTTGAAGTGGGTTTAAGCATCATCATCCACCATTCAATATTGCTTCCTTAACTCAAAAAAGATATAGTCAAGAATATAAAGTAAATTATTTTGTAGAAAATTAGTGTACGATTGTCGGGCACGATGAAAAAAATGGTCCTATCAAATAATCACCTATGATGACCAAATAACACTAATCCAAACTATTCCTGCTAGTGTCTGTCTGTAACAGCATCAAAATTTTCTTAAACTTAGTTGTGACTATTGCGGATATTTATTAATTCATTTTTGAGAAAATTAACATCGTGCGTAAATATTTATTCCGATGCCGATTACCTAAATAAAAAAAAATGTTTAGCAATTTTTCAGAAACATTAATTACACCCTATATCTTGAAAAATCAGTCAATTTAGAATAATGGTTATGTGACCTATTATACTTAAATTGGGTTTAGGAATGCGCTCTTTAATTATGACTTGCCATTAAGTAACATCCTGTATTATAGTCAATAGTGAAAGCTAATTTGTAGAATGAGCTGTCAGTCTCATAGCTCAGTTTAGCTAAAATTA
>JALBCR010002419.1:0-205000 GCA_030710515.1 Abscondita cerata | reverse complement strand
ACAGGTCAATCCTTAGCCACTAATATAAGTTTAGTTACGCCACCGTTAAAATTTTTTTTGAAAGTGGATTAAGAATCAAAATTAACATTATTTTGTATTTAACATCTATGTATGGTTGATTTCAGTGACCCTACTTTATTGAAGAAACCACAACAAATGTTAAAAAAATTCTTCCATAGCAGTGCTAGAGACTTAGAAGTATTTGAACGCAAAAATGTTAAATTAAATGTTTTTAGTTTCCAAATCAATTATACAAAACGTTATAGTTTAATGTGTAAAATTAGTTTAACCCCTTTAACCGTGACAACAATTTCTCATTTATCTGCAGTCCAAGTTATGTTTGTGCTTAGACACACTGGGTAAAAGTATAAATAAAATCTAAGTACTAATTAATTTATTAAACAAACCGTATTAATTAATTTTTTAACAACTTTTTATTCAAACCCACAAAACGAACAAGAATTTTTTATCAATGTTTAAGTTTTATCAGAAGAAAAACTTTTTAATAGTGAAAACAGTTACAGCTGTTCTGTGTGCAATTATTCCCATCGCACCCAACTTTATAT
The DNA here is from genome assembly GCA_030710515.1 of Abscondita cerata. Taxonomy (NCBI): domain Eukaryota; kingdom Metazoa; phylum Arthropoda; class Insecta; order Coleoptera; family Lampyridae; genus Abscondita; species Abscondita cerata. The sequence continues at coordinate 204,434 of JALBCR010002419.1, read as the reverse complement.
TAAAGTGTAATTTTGAAAGTTATAGAAATTTCTAACTCAATATTTATTACATCGATCAACGTTTGATAAAGGAAATTGCTGTAAAAAGAGAAGATAACTCAATTATTATTCGTTGTCAACCACCGTATTAAACCTGATCGGTTATAAATTGAACAATTTGAGTTCAATTTAAAAGTCTCAATTTTTGTAACACGATGCATATGAAAAATTTCGCCCTTTATTTATAAATTTCTTTCATGAATAACTTGATTATTCGACTCCCTTGTGTAATAAATACGTACGAAATGCTTAGTAATGCAGTAAGAATATTCCCATTTGTAAAGGAAAGCACGATTATCGGAGGTTTCTATATAAATCACTGCAAACGTACGTATACATTTGCACGAACTAATTACAAATTCCATTGCGTGCGCTAATTATGGGAAAACAGTTAAAAAAAGGTGTTTATCAAATTTTTTTTTGTGCCATTGTGCTTTACACCCACATTAGATAATTACCACATTTGTATCGGCCATGTACATATCGGAAAACATTACATTGATTAATATTTGTGTATCTGTACATGAGAGAGGAAAATGTTTAATTAAACTAATTTGCTATGGTTTGTTTTGTTTCAAAAACGAATGGCCGCACTTTATTTCCGTTAAACTGCATCGCTTCATTAATTTTTGTCACCGATTGTTTCAATTAATCTCATTTGTAGACGTTAATGTATGGCTTTATCAGTTGTAAAGGTTTAAGATTTTGTTATCAACCGTCTAAAACCTATTTGAACGTGCTTTTAAATAATCTTTTTCATAGTAAATATGATATAATAATTAATTATTAGTTTTGATGTAGTTTACCCGGTATAGCTTCTATTGCAACTCATGCTGAATATTTTTAATGCGCGTTTTTAAACTTGTGTTTGATTTGCGAAAGCAACAATAACTTGTTAATAAATTAATATATGTTTTAAAACTAAAAGAAAAATGTTAGTGTTGATTATGTAAATGTGGGCAATAGGTAATAAATGACATTTATATCGGAACCTAACTAATAAAAAATCCTAAGTTAAGAATGGGTGTACTTACTAAATCCTTAAGCATCAACAATTTTAATATAGTATTAAAATTGAGTTTTAGTGCTTATACTATTGTTGATGAATTAGAAGAAAAACAATTTAACAAAAAATAGGTTTGTTGTTTTACGTACTTTTGAATGGTTTAGACCATGTTATGTTTGAAATAATAACACTATTCCGGACTTCCATTGTCTATATTTTGCTGTGCTGGAAATGTGAAATTCATTTAGCACCACGGGGACTTTAATCAGCTTCAACAACATCTGGAAGGAAAATCTTAGGCGGTGTTTCGAAAGGTAAAAAGTATAAAATTTTTACCAGAGCGCTAAATCATTTTCGACAGACTACCTTGCCTTTGTTATAAAATTAGAAAACCAACATGAAATTCGTCAATCTAAGGTTTTTATCTTAAATCTCTTATATATCATAGACTCTCACTAACACGATTTTTCTACATCAATTGATATAATCGATAACTTCTTCTTAATTAATTACAATGTGGTGCAAATATTGATGTAAAGATCTTTGTAGCATCTGAAAGAGAAAAATTTGTCCGATATACTGTAACCCTCCGAACTACTTTTAAAATAAAATTTAAAAAATATAGTTTTAAGTGTGTTACAGAATTTATATTTTTCTTTACCTCAGTTACCTTCAGTTGGTGAAGAAATAGTCCAGGGTTTAAACAATATATTTACAAAACTTATTAAACAAATATACAATAATTTTTATTCAGAGCTTAAATAAATGTGATACAAAAAATAGTAAATAAACGGCAATTCTTGGTCACCCTGTATACTGGTAGGTTGGTATCAGCAGTAATACCATAGACAGCTCGAAACAGTTTTCTTTAATAGCCGCCGGCCTCTAGCGACGAAGTAACTGTAAATCAAACGTTAGTGAATGTTTGTTTTAATTACTTCAACAATTGCTTTATTTTAAATTGATTTGGGTGCGACGATTCTTAAACAGGTAAAACGTAGTACGGAGTTTCAAACGTAATTGAATCGAACAGGGCAATTTTAATTGCAGACTTCTTTATCTCCTTTATTTACATGACTTATTATATACCGGGGAAGGTTACTTGCTGGTTTACTTCCTCGTGTGTGTGTTTTACTCGGGTTCTTTTGATGTTTATATTAAACGTGTAGTTTCGGAATGACAAACGTTAAGTTTGTAAGCAGCCGATTGTTGCTAGAATATAATGATTAATCGTGCAGGAGAGGTTTCGGGGTTCGGTGATTGAAGAGTAAGTGAGAAGATAAATAGAACGGTGCAGCAGACTGTACCAATATGTTCAGCCAAATCGTTAAGCCGTTAAACGTAGTATGATATAATAAGTAACGACAAGTACTGCTAAACAAATTTAATTACTTGACAGTTTTTGCGGTTTAGAGAACAGAAGAATCTGTCTTATGGGATTGTTTTGAAGAAAATAAATTGAATTACTTGCGCCAGACTACCACGTAACAGAGAGAAAGAAGTAATATTAGGTAAATAAAGTGAGATCAATTTAACGGGTGATTGCTTCTAGGATACTCAAGAAAATAAACAGAATCGGAAAACGGATTGCGGATACGGAGTAAGGTGTTCTGAGTGCGGTACTCAAAACGAGTAAGAGTAAGAGTGCCTTTGTGGCCTTGGGACGTTGTATTTATACTCTCGTTTTCAAAATTTTAGCGGAAAGAATGGTAGGAAAACAGTAAAAACAATTTCGTTCTTGCGTCAACGCCTTCTCCTGACGTTCGTTACAGTACAATATCTTCTACCACAATCTCAATCTATCTACGACCTAAATCGTAGCATGATTTGGCCTTATTATGTGCAATTTATAAAGGAATCTTGATTTGACAAACATCTTTTTAAATTCCTCTTTACCCTGAGTAGATACTTACTCTAGTTTTTTTTAACTAGCTGTACTCTAGGTTTTTAAATACCGAAGTCTACAGCTAAAATATTTGCTGGTAGTATTTTACAATGGTACAGAGTCAATTACCGCTGTATTGTAGTATATAAGTTGAGACCATTTAGTTGAATATTTCAAAGCAAATTGTCAACAGATTAAGAAACATCTTTGTAGAATGAAATTAGAAGAAGAAATCAACATCCATTGGAAAGAATAGTAATTCTTGTATCTGTCATAGAGAATTTCTTTGCTCGTTTACCAAAAATGCTATTAGAAATCACTAGTTTGTTAATTATTAAGAAAAATTTACAACTATATTACATTTTCCAATTAGCTATCTCTGTCTTTAGAAGATGCAAAGATTAATGCGAAGAAATTTAAACCGCCTCTAACAAATTTGTAGTATACTCTGAAATCAGATTTAGCTTGGCAGAAACGTAAATTGCGTTCTGAAGTTAACAAATTACATAAATCGTCACCATTGTTAAAGGGTTTTGATGATAAATCCCCATCCTCAGCAAAGTACGGTTATGATTGCGTTTGTTCTAAAGTTACCTTATTCGTTGTTGAATTGAATCAACGGAAAACGATCGGTCAAATCCTTTTTGGAAAATAATCAAAATAATTATGAAGACATGACTCCTACTTTGAATTATATTTTTGCACATATCAAAGGTTTATAGGGTATAGGAACCACAAGCAATATTAGGTTCTATTGGACGGAAGTTTCTCGATAAGATAAGTATAAGAATAACCAAATCATCATTTTCTTTGTAGTTAACAACCAAACTTGCACTGTAATAGGATCAGTAACATTATCGTTACAATTTAGTACCATATTGATTTTTCCAGAGTTGAGTTATCCCTCAACTTTATAAATCAATTTTTGGAGAACCGTGGGAGTAATTCCAGAATTCAATCGGAATTGTTGAACATCGAGAATTAAACTGCTTGGTTTGATATTAGTGCTGTAGTAGACAAAACAACATTGTCGCACGAACAGCAAATACAATTGACGATAATTGTTTTAGTCAAATGGAACTAATATTGGTTGTACGGATCTAATTGAACATAGCTTATCTTTACTGCATCTTTAATTGAACAAAGATTATATAGAACATTGGACCAAATAAGGAATGTGAAGTATGTTAGCTCCTTGATGGCATACTGACAAGTCAAAGTTAAAGAAAGTCCAATGTCTTACACAAAACTATTCCGATTAACAAGAATGCCATTTGGTTTAACACTTTGCAACACGGTAGAGATTCGTAGAGTATTAAGCCTGGAACTAAATAAACATGAGTTTTTGATTATTTGGATTATCTTATTATTAGAACTGAAACTTTTAAAACTGATCTAGCCATATTAGAAAAAAGTTTAAAACGGGGTTCTATTAGCGTTATCTACAGAAAAAAGTCATCTGTGTCTTTTCCTGTTATATTATTTAGGTTCAATTAGAGTTACATATACACCAATAACGTTAAAGCCATATTGAAATTCCAAATTCTAAAGAAGCTAGGTAGTTGATTGGAACAGCATGTTAGTATTGCCTAGGTTTGCTTGATTAATTGTTTCATTAACTTCATTATCGTACAATAAAAAAGTGAAAAAGTATTTCCGCTGCTGTATTAAGTTATCCCAATCTATCATTTAGAGTAAAACAGGAGGGTTAAAAACAAAGAACGTTGATTTGTTACGTCAGTCGTTCGTTGAGTGTGATAAAAATTATTAAGCCACTGAGCGTAAATGTTTGCGGTCATTTTAGCGATAAAAAAACTACGACCCCATTTAGAAGATTTTTTCGTTTTAAGAATTTTACTGACTATTATTTACTACTTTGCTTTTAAAACAATAAGATTTTAAAGTGTGTTGTCGTAGAAGAAAAGATCACAATATTTCTGACCTATTATCTAGTACTGTCACAGAGCTATCGGCTATTGACGAATTATACAGGATTTCTGGTACATAAAATAATGATGAAGGTAAAGAAAATCCATTTATGTATTTGTGATAAAGGTGGAAAATGGCAGTGCTAAAAAACACAAAAAATTATAATACACAAACACACAACTCTACAAAACGATGCTACACCGGTATCTTCAAAACGTTTAAAAGATTGCAAGCCCGATATTATAGGTCCAAAATAAAGACCGATACAACTAAATATGTGTGCTCTTGCAAATTATGCGCTCAAACTAAATTGGACCAAAGAGCTCCTGTATGACTTTTGGGAATGCACCAAAAACGTTTGGTCTCTCAAAACTAAGAAAACCTTTAAAATGACCGTAATTTTTTAAGCAATGCGGGGTCTTCCAATTGCTTCTTGATAAAGCGAATTTTGTAACTTCTTAAACTAGACTGCAAATATGTGTTTAGTAGTCAATGCCTTTTGTTTGACAGCAACTTTTTTTACAAAGGGAGCTTTGTAGCGTTGACTTCAACTTGTAGTATCAATTTAGGTTTATAGTTACTGGTAGTACAGTTCACTCTCTATTTGTTCTATTCAACTACTATTGCTAATCCAAACATCTCCACCTAAACATCCCACAACTATAGAAGAAAATAAAACAGAATAAAATCTGTGTTAAATACTATTATGTGCAGATTCATATTTATAATATTTACACAAATTGTGAAATCAATATTTATGTACTATTATTTAAAAATATTTATTCTACAGCATTCAAGAAATGTTATATTTTTATTTAAAATATGTGAAACAAATACAAATACAAATATGTTAAAGAAATAAGTAAGTTTGTTTTCAATTTTTTATGTAATAGGTAATTTGTCAAATTTTGCACTATAAGTGTATCTAATTAAAATGAATGCATGTAGGCTTTGGTAGACACCACTTAGTTAGCGGTTTTTTATCTCCCTCTTTTTACAAACCTTTTCTTTTCTTTGGGGTGCTTTTTTACTGGTCGTGATTGTGAATACAATTACTAGCTTTTACTTAATAAATTAAATTATTTTTTAATAAACAAGAATTAGACGGCCTGTAGAGACCATATAATCAAAAGCACACTGCAAAATTTAATTTCATGTAAAAACTCAATTAAATAGGTTATGTATTTATTATGCTTATACGACACACTTTTTGGTCGCAACAAAAAAGAACGGTTTCCTAACGCTATCGACCAGGAAATAGAAAATACACCCTTCTCGAGCTACAGCCATCTTAATTTTTTTTAAAAAATCGATTTTTTAAAATTTGACTGCAATTATTTATTAAATTTTATTAAAATTTGTAATACACTGCTGATTTGAACTTTCTACTGTTTCTTATGTCTAAAATCACATAACAATAAATTGAAATGGGGTGGAAGGGGTACGCACATATTATGTTTTGGTTTATAAATTTTAAAAATAAGTATTTTATCTGTTTGAGCATTCAAAAATTCAAGATTTCGGTGTTTTTTTGATACAATTGACCGTTTTCAAAATAATCATTGTTAGAGGAACAAGGGTTATTGTGAATAAAAGCGAAATTTGTCTCTTACGACATATCGTGTAATAGGGACACGTATAAATAGTGTTGGCATTACTTAGTTTGTTATTGTGAAACTAAATTGGTGTAAATTTTTTTTTTATTTAATTATAAAACAACGATTAAGCAAATCGATGTCTTTATAACAAGTGCTGGAAGTTTCCTCCGCCATCTACAACACTGATCTCTATTCTTCTCCGCATATAAGATGGCTGTAACTTGAAGAGGGTGTATTTTAGGACACATGTTATAGGAAAAATTTCATCTCAAAAATACGTCATTGAAATATTTGTACTGAATTTTGAAATACTCTGTATTTAAAAGTATCAGACTAAGCACTGCACTTTGCTGCAGAGCATCTTTTGTAGACAAATTGTCTGAGTGTTTGTTGCATGACCTGACGTCGTTTATGTTAATAGAATAGACACTTCTTATTACATTTATTAATTTCATTTCTATATTCCGTTTTTTCAAACTTTCCCACACTGTTTTTCGCGGTATTCAATCAAAAGCTTTCTCTTGACTTTACGATAAAAAATAATCACTTTTTGTTCAGTATTCAATTTTCTATCGATCGAGAATATTATATACAGGGTGTCTCATTTGAAAAATAGAACAATCTGACATAACTGGTGAACGGGTTGTTCGATTTTTATTCTGCTTTCACCATAGTGATGAGAGAAACAAATACTATTAGTTTACCCCTGTAGCTCTGATAATAACGAAGTTAGCAATAGTGCCGACTTAAGTTTGAAAACCCTGTATATGGGCAAGATTATTTCTACTCTCCAATCTGCCGGGACCTGTCCTTCTTGCCATGTTTTTTTAAATATTTGTCTAAGTGTCATCAGTCCTACTTTGTTAAGTGTTTTAAGTATTTTCACTCTTATCGCGTCATAGCCGCCTGTTTTTTTTTATTTTACTTATAGCCTTGTATATTTTTTTCATTATACAGTTATTTATTGGTTGCTATAGTTCTTCAATATGTTTGTCTTTTCTAGAACCCCAGGATGATGCATTATTGGTGTCGTCTTATCTTAGTAGTTCTTAGAAATACTCCTTCCATCGTTCCATTATATCGGTATCTTCTTTAAGTGTCTTTTCTTTTTATTTTTGATGAATCCCGAGTTGTGATTTTGTAGAATAGCTTTTGATTACTTTTCCATTCTTGTCCACTTTGGTTCCAAATTCTTCCCATGCCTTCTTTTTTTTCTTCTATTACTAATTTTTTCACCACTTTTCTGTATATTGTATACGGCTCTGCATTTTGATATTGTAAATAAGTTTTCCATTTTGGTAATTATACAGCAAAGGGGACCCACCTCCGATCGCCTTCTAAATAGGTGCGTTGGACGCGGCTTCCGATGCGGAACAACTTTTCCCTCTGACATAATTGGGGTCACGTCGGTAAAAAGATATTCACCATTAAAGATGTGATAAATATTGTAATTTGAATAGCATGACACTTTGTACATTCGACGTCTTTGCCATATTGTCAAGGACACCCTCGAGTAACTTGCAAGTAATTTTACTCGGGGGTCATTGTTTCTTAAAAGTTATTAACAAATGAAGGTGGTGATAACAGCCGTACAATGGAATCTCAATTGTACCACACCGTGTACATTCGAGACGTCTTCTATTATGAGAACACTTACTCTATCTCCAACACTTGTTTAGAGACGTTTACAGGTTATTGTTGTTATTCTTACTTGATTTATATTCTACGTTTAGAGAGCGTAGTAGACCTTAACTAATACATTAACTTTATTCGTTAATAACTTTTTAACAAACAATGACCCCCGAGTAAAATTACTTGCAAGTTGCTCGGGAGGGTGTCCTTGACAAAATATGTGAAATTTAAGGTCATCGGAGGTGGGTCCCCTTTGCTGTATGAACGGGGGTGAACGGTGTTGGTTGGTAGGTTACAGTTATTACAATTTTCTTCTTAAAAAAATTACATGTTTGCATGTGGTTTGAGGTAAACGGTGTTGGTTGGGAGGTGCGATTGGGGTAAATATACAGCAACACATCTTTAATGGTGAATATCTTTTTTTACCGACGTGACCCCCAATTATGTCAGAGGGAAAAGTTATTTAGAAGGCGATCGGAGGTGGGTCCCCTTTGCTATATATTTACCTCCATTTTTTCTTTTTGAGTTTAGTACTTTTTTATATTTTGGTAGTCCAAGATGTCTGTTTTTTTTTAGATGTGCTGCAGGATTGTGTAGCTGAATTTTTTTAAATATTCCCCTCATTTCTTCTAAATTGCTCTTTTATCTCTTATCTTAAGGTATTTATATCCTACTAGAGATTTTAATTTTAATGCTGTTTCTTGGATTTATAGTTTGTATTTTTGTATGTTGAAGAGATTTTCCTTCCGTAAAAATTTTGGTCAAAATAAATTTTTGTATTTTTTATTTTTCTATATCTCATTGTCTTTACTAACTTACTTGCAGCACTTGTTTCTTCATTGCTTGCTTTTATTTTAGCAACCAACAAGTAATGGTCTAAGCCTATATATGGTCCTCTATGTACCACAACATCTTTCACCATTCTTCTCGAATTCTTATCAATTAAACTGTAATCGATTATGGATTTTTCTTTTCTGTTTTTTACTTTCCTAGTATATCTGTGTATATCATTGTACAGGTAGAAAGTGTTTGTAAGTATTACTTTATTTTCTCTACAGTAGCTTAATATTCTTCTGCCTTTGTCATTTTTCACATTTTCTCCGTATCTTTCTAGTATCCTTTTTATCTAATCAATCTTTAATTCCAACCCTACCATTGAAGTTTCCTAACACTTTTTTTACACTTTTATTCTTCGGTCACTAAATTTAACTGGTCGAAAAACTTTTTTTTTCTTCCGTTATTTCGACCATTTTCAACACTACACACAAGAGTTTTTCTGAAACACATTTTCATTTGCAAACTCTACTTTCTCAAGATTTGTCTTTTAAACACCCTACTTTAGATTTAGCTCTCTGTTATGATAAAGCACCTGAGTAAACAAACAAATGTCCATCATCTAGTGGAGTTGAACCCATTCTTTTCTTTTTTGTTTTTGTTACAGCTAATTTTTATTTATATTTTTTATAAAGCAAATTTAAATATTTGATAAATATTTGCTTGAAATACTTACGTAAGATTCATTTCAGATATTTTGTATGTGGTTGTTGATTATTTTGATAATGTATACAATAACGCAGTATTGTGTCTGATGATCCGGTGCATTTTTATAATAATAATAAGGATGAAATCATAGAATCTTTTCTTTTTCTCTTGCTTCAGAGGAAGAAGTCGAAGTTGTCATACGTAGTGTCAAGTCAAATTCGGTGGGACCTTTCAATTACGTTGTTCTTCAATTCTCCCTGTAATAACATATCTGATAAATTCTTGCTTACTTGACTCTGTTTGTCCTCAAGCTTGGAAGATTGGACATGTGTTGTCAATACCGAAAACAAAGAAATGTGAGGACTTATGCGATCTCCGCCCCATAATCATTCTCTCTCCACTGTCTAAACTCTTAGAAAAGATAATTGCAAAGCAAATTATTTCTTACCTCAATAGATTTAGTATTCCCCCTAAAGTTCAGTCTGGGTTTAGACTAAATTACAATTGTGCATCGGCTTTAGCTTCTGTCACTGACGACATAATTTTGGGATTAAACTCAGGATCTAATACTGTTTTGATTCTTCTTGTTTTCTCGAAGACGTTCGACACCATTAATCATAAACTACTACTTTCTATTATGCACTTTGTAGGGTTCTTGCATAATTTTCTTTAAACTTTTTTTAAATAATAGAACTCAGTGAATTAGAATTTGTGACAAATTATCGAATCCTTCAACAGTGCCATGTGGTGTTTTGCAGAGATCAGTGCTTGGACCTTTATTGTACAATATTTATACATGTAATATTTTCCAGTGTCTAAAATCATGTAAATTTTACCTGTATGCCGATGATTCACAACTGTACTATTCATTCAAAATGTGCAACATGCAAACAGTCCAGCAGCCTATTAACAACGATCTTTAAAATCTTTTACGGATCACTTATGACCACTGTCTTAGTGTAAATCTCAATAAATCCTTTACACTTTTGTTCTGCAATAAGGCTGAAAGAACGTTCCTCGAAACCAATATTACTATTTCTCTCGATGGCAACATTATACCGTTCAAGCATGAAGCAAAAAAATTAGGCCTGATATTAGATGTGGATCTAAGGTTTGGGAATTATGTTTCTGCCACAATGAGAAAAACATACTCGTCGCTTAGAGCTGTTTATCCTTTTCGACAATTACTCTCCCCGTTTGTTAGAAGACTTCTTTCCGATTCATTAGTCTTAAGCTACTTCAACTGTATATGGACCTTGTCTGGACTGTAGAGAGATAAACCGAATTCAAAAAGTACAAAACTGCTGTTTAAGATTTATTTATAGTATAGGTCGCTATCAACATATCTATCCAGCTCTTCGATCAGCTTGTTGGTTGTCCATGAGTCAAAGAAGGTTTTGTATTTTAGTTCGTTTGCTCATGCAATAATAGTTCATAAGACTCGCCTTATTTGTTTGAAAGAATCTCTTTCTGTACCGATGTTCATAACTTGAATCTCCTTCATCGTAGATTAATATCTATTCCACCACACAATAAAGCAATATTCAAACTTTCATTTTTGTATAACATCGCATTAGTTTATACCAAAATACACTCGGAATGAAAGTTGCTAATGCCTCACACATTTAATAAGCGCCTCAAACAGATTCTTGTAACTGAACAGCAAACATCATGTTTATTATTAGGTAATTAATTTTTCAAGTATTATTTATTTTCTTTTCTTTTTTTTTCTTCTATATGTAGTGCTATTGCGGGTTCCTAACTAACTATATATGTATTTTTTGTGTTATTATTTTTTTAATACTTTTTGTATTTAAAATTATTGAAGAAGCGTAATTATTTTTTTTTGTTTGTAAGTATTGAGACCTGATAAAAATCAGTTTGCTTGCTCCGGTGGGTAAACTGATCAGGTGCTCTTTGGCAGATGGTAATTCATTAATATTGTAATCTGTTATTGTTATCTGTCAATAAACTATATTATTATTATTATTATTATTATCATTATTATTATTATTATTATTATTATTAAATTTAGTTTAGTATTCAGACTTAAAGAAAACTGTGGCAGTTACGCAACTAGTTAAAAAAAGCTTTTAAAATTAATTCAAAGGCATTATTAGTTGAAGATACTATTTTTTATATTTTTTCTTAAAAATTTAATTTATTTAACGAGACAAAAAACAAACCAATTACTTCCGACTGAAAATTAAAATTCTAAGAGATTGCGCATTCAATGGAAAAAAGCAACAAAAATTTTATTCTTATTTTACCACTAAGCACCTTATTCAATATTACAAATTTATACAATAATTAGTGTTTGAAACGTTCGATTCGTAAAAGGATAATTTTTTTCTTGATTTTTGTATCGGAAAATTAATGTTATTTTTTTCAGATCGTGAACGTGTTAGTAAACGTCGTTCCTGAAAATCAAGTTTCCGGATAAATCTTAAATTTTTTTTTATTGAAGTATGTCGTAAAAGAGTTCGCTGTTTCATTTTAGAAAAGTATCGAGGCTTGATTTAAAGCAAGATTTTGTTTTGTGTTTGCATGCACGTTGAATTTCTATAACATTATCTATCAGTTTCTTAGCAATTTCACGTGTCGCATGCACACTCAATTTGTAATATAAAATAAGAAAGTATAAACATTTTTGAAAAGCTCTCGGAAAATTTATTTCTGTTTTTTGCAAACAAAATTTTTTCTATAAAACGATGACGTGTAAAGTTTATTATTTTTGTTACACCATTTATTTTGTTTAATGTTTAAGTTAATAAAGCTCATTACACGACCAGTAAGTAATGTGACATAAGTGTTATATATTAGTAGTGCAGATTTTGCAAAATTTTTGCACGTATGAAGATGAGACACCCCAGGTCAACAAATTTTTTTTCTTCAATTCATAGCTAGCGATTGGAAGAGGTGGCTAACTTGAGTGCCACATGTTATCGAATGCTTCAGATCTACATCAGAACTTAGACTTTGTTCCGGATTTCATGGATCCATCCATTAAGACCACTGTACTGAAAAATTTTATTGCGTTGAATTCTTTGTGACAGTAAAATAGAAATATTAAGTTTGTGGTTGATGGATAAACTTTTTCTCTTTTGCTAAAATGTATTGTAAATACCGAGCGATTATGAAGTTTTTAGATGAGATTTGGCTATGACTTTACATTCGCAAATTTTGCATGTCTTTGATAACTACAACTAATAAACGTCAATTAATTGTCAGTTATCATCAAATTTTTTTTTAAAAAAATGATGATTAGTAAAAACATAAAAAAACAGCTTGTTTGGCCAAGTTTCGGGAAAGATTTAGATGTATATACAGTCAAGAATGCGCATCTTGATATCAAAAACATAAAGAATTTGCTAATGTCAAAGTCATAGCCACATCTTATCTATAAACTTTATGATCGGTCGGTACAAAACTATACGGCAACACAAAATAAAAATTAATTTTAATCACAAAAAAGTGCCACTAATTACTTAACATTAAGAATAAAAAAAAACACATAATTAAGTTCTAATAGTTATGTTAGAAGGGTTCCATAAAAATAGAAAAAAATAGTGTCGATGACTTTGGTTGGTTGTAATTGTTAAATTCAGGTGTCAGCACTCGCCCATTAATTTAAAACTTTTTAAAAAATTTCTTGTGTATTGACATTTTTCTTTGCTTAGGAGTTAGACATAATTTTTAAGATGTACAATAAAGACAAAGTTTTGATATCTTCAGTTAGAATTTAATGTCATTATAAAGAGCCACCCCAAATTAATACTTAATAACAAGTGTTAGGACAACCTCAGCAGTTTGTAGGTAGTGTTTTCTTCTATGTTCATTTATACAGGGTGTCCAGAAACTCTCCTGACAAACAACGACCAGAGATTCCTCAGATAATGTTAAGACAATTTAACTCAATTCACCTAGTCCGAAAATGCTTCCTAAGGGAGCTAGAGCTCTTTGAAGATGGCGCTTGGTAAAGTAAAAAATTAAAAGATAAACTTCGCAAACTGACAACAATTTGACAATGAAAAACGTAGGTTTTACTTTTGTTGGCAGTTCAGAGCCAACTAGTGCAAAAATATAAATTTAACTTTAATGACAAAAAACAAAATATTTTCAAATCCATTTTTCTAGAAAACGGTGTATCCTAATGATTTAAAGTAAGTGTACCTTTTAGTATCAGAATACCTGAAAATTTAATAGTCTAGTGTCACAAATGCTTAAAAAATTAAAGACAAAAAGTTATGCCTTAAAATAACCGTTGACCTACCCAAAACGGACGCCTATGACCGGTACTAGAAATTTGCAATTGATAGAATCGATTCATCTCTGAAGGCTAAACAAGCATACCAGTTTTTGCTTTTCTAAGTAGAAGCGTTCTGGAGATATTTAAAAAAAACTATTTACAAGGCGCCATTTTCAAATATCTCTAGCTCCCTTAGGACGCATTTTCGGACTAGGTGAATTGGGTTAAATTGTTTTAAAATTATCTGAGGAATCTTCGGTCTTCGTTTGTCAGGAGAGTTTCTGGACACCCTGTATAACTGAGTGTAGTTTTTCTTTACATATTATTACAGATTTATCTTTATGGGACCACAGGTTCCTGTTGAATAATATTTGTTTTTCAGAGTATATTTACTGAAACTGGTTTTATTTCGTCTATCAATACATGTTTAAGTACACTTATTAAGCTTCAAAATTTTAAACGGGAAACGCAAGCTCAATAACAAATTTATTTTAAACCAAATTAAAGAAAGTATGTAATGTACACATAGAACCAATGACAATTTGATTAAATATTTCATTTGGTGGAAACCATCAAATTAAATCTTACGCTAATAAAATGTAACGCACAATGTTACCGTACAACCAAAACATCAAAATTCTTTTAAACCAAAAAAGAAGTAAATTACTTACAATTGTATAGTAGCTAATTGCTAATTAATGTTAAGAATATTTTTCGTTGTTGAGTATGATAAAATTATAGTTCTTAACTGTCGAGTTATGTTTTTGATTGCGGAGGCAGTTATCCTTTACGAAAGCAATTCCGGTTTCGCATTCTTGATTGTTCTATCGGTTAGTACACAGCGAAACAGTGCATAAATCAATTGATTTCCAAGATGTCATTCAATTACAACTACTTCAACGGCCACCCACCCCAAGCATATTAATTGCGGCAATTTCAAGCATAGAAATAAACGTAAATTATTGTGTGTGCTAATATCAAACGTACTGAAACAAACACAAAACGTAATGCCTAAACGTGTACCTAAAGTATTCGTACGTACTGCAGAATAATAGATCATAGTTTGGAAGTGAGAAACAAACAAACAAGGTAAACAAGTAGATTATTGTGCGATAAAAAAGCATTAGGCTAGTGTGCACCTAGTATCAGAACATACGTAATAATATTATTGCCTTTTTTATAACTTTAATTTTCTGAGGGAAAGAGATTTGTCTTAAAATTTCCAATTTCTTAGAGTTAATACGCTTTTATTTTACCAGATGTTAGTATCTTTCTTCTATACGAGCTTTAAACCTGGTTATCTTGTTCGGGTCCGATTAGTGTTTAAGAGAGTACTTTGGGTCTGAAATTGCAAGGCTTAAGAACTTCTGCCGAAACTACCGGAGTAGTTGTTGGTTTAGGAATGTCTGATGATATATTAGTTCTTCTATTTATAGGTGATTGTTATTTGTTAATACTCCTTTCGTAAACGTTTTGGTTTCGTCCTCATTATTAAGTGGGTGTTCGGAAAGACGTAATACTTACTGAAAGCGGTAGCCGTAATGGCAATAAACTAATTCTATGTGTAATAGAAAACTCTGATACCTTATAACACGATAGATAAACTATATCAGTAGATTAAGGCAGGTTTTGTTTGAAGGGTTGACCATGGCGACTCGTAATTCAGTTACATTCACCTGATTTTTACGAGATAGAGGATGGATAGATAGAGTCATGGTATTAATGGGTAAGTTATTTTTAGCTTAGTGCATCACAAAAGTTTTTAAGCATTAATATTACTTGAATATGATCTAGAAACTTACTGCTATTACTGATTGCATTTTGATTGACAGTTTTTTTTTTAAACTTGGGTATAAAATTACCGATTAAAGACGTCAGCAGCTTTTCCACGTTGTAAAAATTCCTGTGGTTTAATGTAGAAGTCCTAAAAACACTCATGGGACTAACCTTGCTATCTTAAAAACGTATGAGACTTGGTTTTTTAAAATGTTTGATGTAGTGATGTTTGTTCACATTCTTTATGTAAATTGGAATACTTTTGATTCGCACATGGAGGGTTTAACACTATTGGTACTTTAATGAGATGGGTGACTGTTTGGGGCAAGATACTGTGTATAGTATGAGTCAATAAATGCAATCTAAATCCAACTTAAAAAAGTTGTTTTTGCTATTGTTGGTTTTTAGAGTCAAAACACTATGACTTTTCATTTCCCTTCAAATGTGACCTTGTCGATCATGGGCACTTTTCTATTTATCTGTGACAATGGCTTTTACTGCTCAAACATTTGGTTCAATAGTTTAAAGTAGAGTTTGCGGTAGATCAATAGGTAGTGGAAATGCCATTGGTACTTCTGATTAACTGTAAAAAAAATGTTTCTAGTTATCCGAGCGTTCTATTAGTGATCGAACAAAAGGTTATTCACTATTTTAATGTTTCTGTTTGATTTAACTTTTTACTTGAGTGTGCGTTGATGATTCGATGATGCTTTAAAAATGCTATAGTAACAATTTTTAGAGAATTTATGATTAAATTTAACCAGGTTTGAGCGATATTTGTAGCGGCACATTTTGGATACATTTTATGTTACATCGAATTACGGGGGATATTTATCAGCTATCAAAATATCGGTGAAATATTAATAACTTACAAAACCGTGTTTAAGTTCTTTATTTGTCTATAGATTTGCTTCATTTACATTTGAAAAACAACTTCGTACTTTTTTCAGTTAAGACTTTTGGTAGCAGCTACGTAGTTACTTCAGAGTGTTCAGACTTGGTGAATGCAACTAATGATACGAGTTTAGGTTGTAAAAACATTGAGTTGTTAAATAGATTTTATAAAATATTTGGTTTCCACAATCAACCTTAAATTTAGTAAATAAATGTAAAGCTATTTTATTATGGTGGCGAAATGTGTCCAATGTAACAACCGATTGCTGTTATGGGTCTATGGTTAAGTTTTTTGAAAAGTGCAAACCTGCAAATCCATCAAATTGGTAAATCCGGTGTACATTTGAATAGTAAAATTAATAAACACGTGGCTCTTATCTGTCTCAAACAGACCATGACGCCCTAAGCAAAAAAAAATTAAAAAATCATCCAATCAAGATCAACTGAAAGAACAAACCACGCCTAGCTGAGCACGTTCAGCGTTATGCAACAAAACCATCGTTGGAATAACATTACAACCACTCAGCAGTCACGATTGCCTTGAATGTGTACAAGTTTTTGTATATATTCTGTATATTTGTTTGATAACTATTGCAGAGATGTTTTTAGATTACACTCTATTCTCTGACGAATATATGTAATGAACCCTTTAGTCAAAATTACTAGGTATTATTTAAAGATCTTTATTTACGGATCGAAGACATTTTCACGTAAAATAAAGAAAGCCGCTTCATGGAAATAGTCATACCAAACACTGACAAATTGGTTTAACTTTTGCAGCCTGTTTGTAAATTGGTGTCGTCTAGATTCAGGTTTAAAATTCATCGTTGCTTGTAATTTCTTCTTAACGTTTCGCTAACACAAGTATTCAGCTTTTTCAGTGATCCGTTTATATCCGATGGCAAATGTAGATTGATGATTTCTACTTTGCAGCTTATATTTATACAAGATTTGACAGTGCGGGGATTGAATCGCGCAAGTCAGATGAGCTGTTCTTAAGAATCAGATTTCAAATCAAAAAGTTCCTAGTAAAGATACGAATCTAGACGACACTAGTTAATGTCTTTATTGTACAGAGTGGTCCGAATTGATTGTAGGAAACTTAATGGATGGAAAGTACATCAAAAATAAAGACTGAAGTGTTATATAAACCATGGTTGAAAAGTGCCTCTAGCGGAGCTAGCGACACCTAAAGATACTCCCCAAAACCAGTTTTTTATTTTTAATTCCTAAACGAAAAAAGTTATTCAAATAAATTTTTTTTAATTTTTGAAAAAAAATTTGACAGATACGGGAGCTGTTTAAAAGTTTGACAAGTTTAAATTTTGTTAAGCTGTCACTTCAGATATTCTGATGCAGCTCATGTCATAGCCCATACTTTTCTTTAGAAAAGCTTATCTTGACGTTTCTTTTATTTTGGGTAGTTTTGAGATATCGTCATTTTATGAACTAATACATGATAAAAAAATTGCGTTAGAAACCAAATTTTATTTTTTAACTTTAAAATTACAAAGATTAAAATGAAAAAAGACAGAATTAAATTAATTTTAAATTGAATTATCACAACGCTTGTTTAAAGTGCATGCCATTGGCATCAATGCATTTTTCACATCACCCCGCTAGGGGACACTTTTAGTCCATAGTGTATATGACACTTCAGCCTTTATTTTTGTTGTACTTTCTACCCTTTAAGTTTCCTACCCTGTATATTGAGGTAACCTCAAAATTGACAACTGATTGACATCTTAAACTGTCAAATAGACAAAATGAACAGAGCGACCTGAAAAAAAATATATGTTATAAATGCAATTGAAATGTAAAAATTTACTTCTTTGTAGTAATTTCTCTAAGCGTACCATTCTTTGATTGTAATTTACAGATATTATATGTATGTCTATAGTTTACATACATAAAACCATAAGTAGGGACATTAAAAAAATTACAAGTGCTACTACTTCTACTTTATTTTTTAATACACCGACTGTTAGGTTTACTGAAATATATTTGATTTAAATTAGTAAAACTCAATTTTCCGTACACCCATTAACACTAAAATTATTAAAAAGTTTTTGTTTATCCAAGTGATTATCATATGATTAAGATACAAGTTGTAATAAAATACCACAAAATCCTATAATTTTTGTCGTTCCCTTAAATAACTTAGAAATAATTCAATTATGAATTCTCGTAAATCAAACAGGTGTAAACCAAGCCAGGGTTTTGGTCGAACCCTTAAAGTAGCATTACACGCCCACAAAAGGGATTCAACATAGCATCGCGCACTTTATTAAAAATGTATCGATCCTCTAACACAATGAAATAATCAATTGATTATAAGCGTATCGCTAATTATTTAGTTCTTAGTTGCGTTCCACAAAATTCAATAAGTTCTTGTTCTGAATACGAACGAACACAAGAAACACGCAAAAGAGAAAGTAAAAGTTTTATAATAAAAAGATAACCGCTTGTGTAGCTACGAACCTCAAAACAATTTTGCTTTGACCTCTAAAGTTTTCAGTTACTTTAACGATTATGAATCATTACTGAAATTGCAATATGCTCAGTTTTTCTATGCAAAACGAATCCAATTGAATTTGAGGCAAGATCTTATTTAATCGATATTCTTGAAATATTTTTAATGATGCAGTTTATCGCTTATAATTACAATGTTATGTCGAACGTTTACCTTCAACTTCCTCTTCATCATTATTTATGACCTTAAACAGATATTTTGTATTCTGGAAGTAACGTTAACTCCGAGAAATACTTGGAATATTCAAACTACACAAAGGTTAAGATAAATTTCAAGTTAAGTTTGTTAAATGAAAATTATTCACGTGGAAAACTACGAAAACAATAAATTTTATTACATTAATTTATGTTTTTATATTATGTTTTGTAATCAAGCCGTATAACAGTAGCCTGTTGAATCCTGAAACAATTATTCTGTAAATAGAAAAGCACGATCGATGAAATTGTTTCCATTCATTTTTGTTATTAACTTTAAAATAAAAAACAATAAAGAGGTTGGAGTGTTGGATAATGACTGTACATGCTTGTAAACATTTATCAATTTTTCAGTTACGCAACCAATTAGTGTACAATTAACTGTTTAAGCTTTAAAAAAAAATTCGAAAAGTTCAAAGTTGAAATGGAACCTAATCGGATTATGTGTTAATCGGATTAATTTCAATAATTATTCAATGTCAACAATGTACCCCACCGTTTTTGAATAATGGGGTAATGCGAAAAAATATCTACTTGCAGATTAGGTTTTTGTTTAATTATTGATTTTTAAATTTGATGTTAAATAAAAGTAAATTCCAAGAACTTCTATTGTTTACTAACCTACAGCATTTAAATATAAATTTTTCTCTAAGTTTGAACCTATACGCTTACTACGTTGTATAAAACTTCAAAACTTCTATATTCAACTTTTTTAGCAAGTTTGTTACGCTATCAAAACCCCAAATTAAAGCTCAATAACTGATGTTGCTTTGCCAGCTTAAGTTCAGTCGGGAGGGGAAGAGTTTTTTAATTATTAAAGAAGATTGACGACTAATAGGGATGTTATTCAAGTTGTTCAACAAGCGCAACATTATTTTTAATTTTCTGAAAGTGTAGAAAATTTAGATAAACTAGAACTCTTTTAAACAAATGACTAAAATATAGTACGACAAACAAAATGGTAGTTTTATTTATTTTTTCTGAGATCTTTAAACACAAGAGCTTCTCCAAAGGGGCGTTAAATGCTTATACATAGTCCTATCTTGGCGATGATAATTGACGATGTTGCGATATTACGATACGACCATATTTTCTAACTATCTATCAGTTTCACTGAACAAAAATATACAGGTTGACATCATATATACCCATTTTTCAAAGGCGTTTGATACTACTGATCATGGTATTCTTTGTCAAAAATTACTATCTTACGGTTAACATAGTAGACTAGTCGGGTTATTTAAATCATACCTTTCAGATAGATCAATGTACGTTGGATATTGGGGGCATAAATCTTGTATCTTTAAACCTACATTCGATTGTACCACAAGGTTCCAATCTAGGACCTTTGTTATTTAATTTATTTATAAACGACATTGTGTCTTTTATTGATGTAGAACACTTTTTATTCGCCGATGATGTGAAGATTTACACTAGAATCTTACTCTTCTGTCTATGACTGTATGAAACTGCAAAATAACTTAAATAATGTTCTAAACTGTTGTAACCAAAATCTACTTCATCTAAATATCAGCAAATGCAAAGTTCTATCTTTCAGCCGCCAGAAAATTTCAACATGCTATGATTATTCTTAAAATGGTGTTGTTCTTCAAAGAGTAACATGTGCGCAGAACTTTGGAGTTACATTTGATTTCAAGCTTACTTTTAATGACCATATTCATTTGTTAGAAACTGTTCAACGTAGATTATTGAAAACTTTATGGTTTTGAGTTAATCGTATACAGTGTGTCCAAAATTGACTCACATTGGATTTAAACGGTAAGAGTTACAGGGTCGGTTAAATAACAATATGAGGTATTTATCTACCTCTTCAGACCTTCTCTTGTTTTCCAAAGAATGCGTTGCCTACTAGATATTGCAAAAAGGAAAATCGGCATTTTTTTAAACTTGGTAGAATCCACACTATTTATCCTATCAAAATATTAAATATAAAGTTGTAGACATTTAGATATTGAATAATATGCTCATTAAATATTTTTTGCTTGCATCAGTAGCGAAATATGACCCAAAGTTGCATTTTTTAAATGGAAATGATAATTTATTTTATACAGTTGAATTACTTGATTTTTCCTTTTCAACGATAAAGTTCGAGATATTTATCTTGTGTACTTTAGAAGATAATGTACATAAGTACGAACTTCTTGCCATACCACCGTCATTCGAAATTTTCTTACTGAAACGGAAGGCTCAACATTAACAGCGGCTAGAACAGCTATTTCAGCATCCTCATTGTCTTTGATAGGTTGTAGACGAATGGCGGTGAAGGATCCACCTTTCGAAGATTTTGCTCGAGTCGGGAAAACAAAGTTCTGTGAGGTTGCCTTCTTTCGGATATAAGTTGTGATATTCATTTGCTGCCGCAGTTGAATTACGATGGCATCTTATGTAGACAACCCGTTTTTTCATGGTTTGAAAACTGCATCATCAATTTTAATATGAATAGCTTACTACAACAACTACAAGTTCTGACACGATACTACTGTAACAATATTATACAGATTTGATGTGCAGTTGTTTGTTTCTTAAAAATTGCAATCATGGATAGTGTGATGGCTTTAAAATACATCTACAGATTCAAAACGATTTTTCTTTATATCTTCTAAAGTACACAAGATAAATAGCTCGAACCTTATATCGTTGAAAAGGAAAAATCAAGTAATTCAACTGTATAAAATAAATTATCATTTCCATTTAAAAATGCAACTTTGGGTCATATTTCGCTACTGATGCAAGCAAAAATATTTTAATGACGCATATTATTCAATATCTAAATGTCTACAACTTTATATTTACATATTTTTATAGGATAAATAGTGTGATTCTACGCAAGTTTAAAGAAAATGCCGATTTTCACTTTTTTTCAATATCTAGTAGGCAACGCATTTCTTTGGAAAACAAGAGAAGGTCTAAAGAGGTAAGATAAATACCTCCCATATTGTTCCATTTAACCGACCCTGTAACTTACCGTTTCCAAAATACCAATGGTGAGCATCGAATTTTACACACTTATAACCTACTAAAGGTTTTCTGCAAGATAACTTACTGAAAGAGTTTCTATTTGAGTCACTAGAGTCTCGGCCGTTAATGTTATTAATCACACATTTATTCAAAATAATAAATGGTTTTATTGACGTAGTCATACCCAATCGTTACTGCGTTTTAATGTTCCACAGAAGAATTTGCGAAATCACTTAACTTTCTATATTATGAAATATAATTCTAATATAATGCGTCATTCACCAATTTATGAAATGTGCAGATTATACAATGTCCGCCATAAAGTTGGAACCATATGGCAATTTTTTTAATTGTTGTAGTTAAAAAAACTTTAGGGGGCAATTACTTTGCTTTTAAATAATTTAAAATGCACCAAGTCAAAGTTGACAAGTAACATATGTCAATTGTCAAGTTCGTAATTTTGAAAAAAATGTGCTAGAAATGGGTCAATTTGTTAAAATTTCGAAAAATGTTACTAGGAAATTATGATGCTAATCACATTTTATGCCCATGTGCCAATTTTTGAGAGAGAAATTTTGATGTTCAATAAATTTCATATTTTCGTATTTTTTATTCACCCCCGTAACTGGCTGCTTTAAAACATTTAAAACGGTTTAAAGCAGTATAAAGGCTACCATTCCATTGCATATTATGATCATAATATTCGTACGTAAGTTGGTTTTGATGATTATTGATATTCACAACTAAAAGAGGTAGCTCTGGATTATTTTCCAAATTTCAAAAATCAGAAATTGTTTTTCAACTTTTCTTTATTAAAGTTTAGTTGGATAGTACAAAATGGTTTTAATTATAATTTGAATATCTTAACACATAACGACTACTTCCAAAATTACAAACAATAAATAGGGGGGAATAAAAAATCGAAAATATGAAATTTATTAAACATCAAAATTTTTTCTCTCTCAAAATCGGCACATGACCATAAATGTGATTAGCATCATAATTTCCTAGTAACATTTTTCGAAATTTTAACTAATTGACCCATTTTTAGGACATTTTTTTCCAAAATTACGAACTTGACAATTGACAGATGTTACGTGTCAACTTTGACTTTAAGTTATTTTAAAGCAGAAGTGATTGCCCCTAAAGTTTTTTTTTAACTACAATAATAAAAAAATTGCCATATGGTTCCAACTTTATGGCGGACACTGTATAACAGCTTACAATCATACGACAACTTCGATATTTTCCATCAATCTCAAATGGTCTTCATTTATACTGTACGCGTACATTTAACTCCATACTTGATTTATAACTAATTATTGTTTCATTAATTCAATATTCATCATGTATATAATTATTAATTTACTACTATTACTATTATTTATTTTGGTTATTCCTTTATTATTATTATTATTATAAATTGCATTATATAATTATTTTGCTTGTATATATTTAATTTTATTGGTTTTTCTTTTTTATGTACCTGACCCTCTCATTTTCTATTAGAGCGAGTCAATAAAATAAAATAAAATTAAAATATTATAGAATTAGATCTTCATTTTGTATTTATACGTTAAGTGCAGTGTACCACAAACATAATTCGTAAAATTTATCAAAATTCAAAGAATTCACTTTAAATCTGCATAAACAAATTGTTATTTTAATGTTTCAACTAAAAATACACTCTGTTAATTACCGACGCACAATTATTTTATCAACAAAGCGAACCCTTAAGTTCAGAATCTTTACAAACGCAAAAAAATCTAAACTTCGTTTAGTTGGTTTTGCTGAGAGTATTCTCTATCCATCTCAATTTCCGTAATTACATTAACTTATTAAAATACTACTATATACGTCTGTAATCAATTTATAATAATACACAAAGGTTAATCTCTTTCTACCACGCTCATTCCACCCATTACGAGCAATATCGATTCTCGGGAGAACACTCGCTGATAACGAACGCGACGTTATTTGAAAAATTTTCAAACTAATTATACGTCTAAACAAACCGCGATTTTTGAAAAATTCTTTTGACATCCATAGATAACGAAGAGATAAACGCGGTTTCGAAACGCAAGAAAAATCGGCGATCGGAGGAACTCTCTCAAAAGCAAAAAGGTTCTGTCTCTCAGAAACAAATAAACTGTTACCATAATGACGTATAAGTATTTTATAGAGCTTTTCACACTTTTCATACAATACAACTAGATAAATCTTAGTTTTATCAAGCAATATTAAAATCGGGGAACAAAATTGTAGGTACAATAAAGTTAGATCACCCGTGTTTGGACTAACTTTGTCGATCAGCCCGTTGTCCTTAAGAAACACAAGAAACAATATAATAGGACACTAAATTGACACGTTTCAAAATAAGAATAAATACGCTTGTTACACAAAAAAATACTAGAGCAAGATAAAAGAGGTTAAAGTTTCCTTAATTGTAAGTACGCAACCACATTAATATTAACAAACCTACAAAAAACAAGATGTGAGAGTTACATAGTTAGATCGGCAGTGCGATCACAAAATAATTGTCACAATAACGCGTTTTCAATACTTATAACAATTAGCATGGGTAGGTCGAAACAGAAGTTATTTTTAAAGACGCGATAAACGCATGCAAATCTTAATTAACTAGGTATCCCTGATTAGTATTAGGTCGAGATGTCTTAAGCATCCACAGCTGTCGAACAATCCTCTAAAAATGCGTACCCAGCAGGAGATTTGAACCTGGAATTTTACTTTTATGAGTCAGGCTTGCTTACATCGACATAATTTGACGCTTACATTGCTTACGAATATCTGAATAATAATTAATAAAATAAACACTTAACTTAACTAATTTTGCAGAGCATTATTATGTTAACACATTTTCTAATTTCTGTTTTTAAACTTAAGCATGTTTGTTTACGACCGCACTAATGCCGTTTTGTAGGCCACGCAATTAAAGGTTCTATTTAATCTTTTCAAAGCTCTCTTAGTTTAGTTTGTGTTTTAATTACAGAAAATCCAAATGCGGCAAACCCGGAAATGCAAAATGTAACAATCGTATACAACTAGACTAAGAATATTTTACAATGCGTAATTTTCAGACTTACACGGTTTACAAGATTAAATTTAACTCGTAACTATTGTTTCCAAAATCTTTAACTTACTCAGAATTTGTATATGTTTTAATTAAAAAGAACTCAAAATTTTTAAAAATGGTGGTTCTAAAATTATAAATTACATTTTTCTTGAAACGCAGACCAGCATATTTGTTAAGTACAGCGACGCGAAACTTTGGCAAGAATATACCATATATCTTAAACTTCTTTTTATGGAGTTAAAGTTTTTTAAAGAACTAAGTTACAAATCCCTTGTCGGCGTAAAAAATTGTAAATGCGCTTTGAAAACATAAGCATAAATCATTGTAACGCTTAGAAATTAATAGTATTTTGAACTATGTACGAATACAATAAGCACCATAGATTTCATAGTTCAAAGCTCTACAATGGTTGGCATTTACTAAAAATATTACGTTTTACATTTAGCAAACGTAAATTGCTTTTAAAATGTAACAGTATTAAACTGTCCGTGTAATTATCCGTATTTATCGGCGTTGAGAGATAATTACCTGTACATTCATTGTAAATGTACAGAACAATGCATTTATTTTTAAAGTAGCTGCTCTATATAACTTTTTTCTCAATATTAATTTTTAAAAAAATGTGCTTTATGTTTTGCTGAAACTCTTTATCTTTTTCCATTAACTCAAGCTCAGCTGTATTTCCTAGAAGGTATAACGTATTATTTCCGCAATATCGAATAACTTGTTTTATTAACGAATGTATACAATAGCAGCATAGAATGGGTCTGTCGTCTCACATTATTTCTGACGCTATTGACCAATGACGCTAGCCAAGTTTTTGTTATAAAAAGAAAATTTGAATTTAAATGCAGTTGCGTGTAAGAGAAAAATTTACTAGAATCTATTTTAATTTTCTACTTACTTAATATATAAATAATAGTAATAATAATAGTAAATTGGTGATGATGTAAGTAATGCTTGTAACGCCTATGTTAATTCGTTATTGTTGCTCTAACCCATATGTTAAATATTTAATGATACGCCTATGGAAAATTTGTATTTTTGCGTTATCGAAGTTTCAAGTGCGAAATATCATGCGGGGTTTTGATCGTTCATTAATTTATTGTTCGTAATGTAAATTGATACATGTTCTGTCAACATTCTTAAACCTTTTAATTAAATAGAAAGGTAAGCATTTGCAAATATTGTTGAATTTATTGTAATTTCGTTCAATCGTTAATAGTAAGGTTTAGTTATCAAAAATCGTAATGGATTGATAACACACACATTGTTGATCGTACATCGTCAAGTATTTCATGGCTCGTTCGTAAACGAGAAAATAGCGTCAGGATTTGATGTATCGATAAATTGTCGTATTAGAACGTTTGAACTGGATTCAACTCTATCCAGATATTGAGTAGAGTAAAATGGATGTTGTCCTTATTGCTACATATTGGTATCGTTATTGTATTGGAAATATTGAGTAGGAGAAACGGAAGTTGTCCTTATCGCTACGCATCGTTGCTATCGTCATTGTATTAATTGAAGAATTCAAATTGTCTGCAGTCAAAGAACTGATACAATTTTAAATTGTTATTGTTGAAAGGAATCCCTTATCAAATCTAAATTTGCAGAGCAGAAGTATGAAATTCTTATAATGTTGATTGCATATAATTCGAAGAATATCGTATTTTTTACCATTGTTACGTCGTTGATTGACTTGAAAATCAAGATATTGCGTTTTCGTTATTTGCATTGGCGTTTTGTAAAATGTAATTAATTATTATTACATTCTTAAATTGCGTTTGGTAGTTGATTTGCATTTGGTTAAATCAAATTGATGGGAAAACGCAAATACAATTTGCTTAGATTGTTGAATTTACATTATTAATTGTAAGTGTAATTGTAATTGTAATTTATTTACTCAACAGCCAACGGCCAATTACAGAAGAACATAACTCATTGTGAAATTCTTAGGTAATAAGTACACATACGAGGATGTATTGATATCTAGTTAGCCTAGACCAGTTCCTTGCATAAACAAAATATTGCGTTACCATAGCAACAAACAATAACTTATTAGAAGTGTCAGTGTAAAGTTTGACGTCAAAAAGTAAACCAGAGTCACGCAATAAATTAAATGAAAAAGATGTCCACCGAAATTGTGAAAATCGAAAAATTGGAGTATCGAGCCATCATCAAGTACCTGTATTTAAAAGGGTTAAGAGGTAAGCAGATTTACGAAGATATGCTTAATACCCTTGGTGATCAATGTCCTTCGTATGCGACCGTCAAAATTGGAATGCAAGCTTCAAAAGAGGTAAATTTTCCATTGAAGATGATGACCGATCGGGAAGGCCAGTTTCTGTGTCAGTCCCCGAAAATATCGATGCAGTTCATGACATGATTTTATCAGACCGTCGAATTGGGCTAAAACGGATATCTGAAGCACTGAATATTTCATACGAACGCGTTCATCATATGGTTCACGTCAATTTGGACATGAGAAAATTGCTGCAAAATGGATCCCCAAATG
This sequence comes from Abscondita cerata, assembly GCA_030710515.1. Lineage (NCBI taxonomy): Eukaryota > Metazoa > Arthropoda > Insecta > Coleoptera > Lampyridae > Abscondita > Abscondita cerata. The sequence goes on along the minus strand of JALBCR010002419.1, from coordinate 176,626 downwards.
TTTGAATGTTGACCAAAAGCGTGCAAGGGTAGAAGCATCGCGTTCGATCTGTGCTCGATTTGAAAACGATGTAGACTTCTTAAACCGAATTGTTACTATGGATGAGACTTGGGTACATTTCTACGATCCAGAAACAAAGCAACAATCGATGGAATGGCGACACTCTGGTTCTCCAAGACCTAAGAAGTTTCGTGTCCAAAATCTGCTGGAAAAGTTCTTGCTTCAGTTTTTTGGGATTGCCATGGAGTAATCATGATTGATTTTTGGATAAGGGTAGAACAATAACTGGAGATTACTATTCGACATTACTGACCACTCTACGGGAAAATATTAAAGAGAAAAAGACGCGGAAAGCTATCCAAAGGTGTTTTGTTTTTGCAGAACAACGCCCTGCACACAAATCTCATGTTGCCATGCAAAAATTCGTGATTTAGGGTTTGAATTACTAGAACACCCCCTTATTCACCCGATTTGGCTCCGTCCGACTATCACCTCTTTCCTCAACTGAAAAAAAGTTTAAAAGGTCGTACATTTTCTTCCAACAAGGAGGTAATAGAAGCTGTGGAGGTCTGGTTTGCAGAGCAAGAAGAAACATTTTTTTTGAAAGGTCTAGAGACGTTGCAGGTTCGCTGTAATAAATGTATCCAATTAAGAGGAGAATATGTTGAGTAATAAAATATTTTGACATTGAAATTTTGTTTGGTTCTATAGTAGGCTAAGAATTTTTCAATATATCCTCGTATATACAAAATAATAACAAAAACAAAAAAAGCAGTAAATAAAATATAAAATAATAACTAAACATAGATAGTATAACTTAAATAATATCAAACCTCAATTGGTTAATAAATGTTTTTGAACACATCCATCACATTTAGCCTTAAAAGCTTTTAAATCGGAAATAAAAATAACAACGTTATACTGAAATTGTTTATAAGTTTGAAACATACTATATATAGGGTAATTGCTGAAATGATTTGTTGAAGGTGTTGGATATGTAAAGGTTATCCAATTCCTTAAAGCTATTCTAGGTACGTGATAATTTACCTGTTTAATTAAACATATATCATCGACATCGGCTCAGTTTAAATAAATAACAAACGGAAATTATTTTATGCTTATTTTGATTCGAGATAAAATTAAATTCATGTAACAAGTCATTGTATAAAATGCTAAAATCACAATACTTATTATATTTAAAAAAGTAACAATATTTTAAAACTTCTTCTGAACACGTTCCAAGGTGTAAACATATTTATTATACAGAGGTAACTATACAACAAATCAGTAATTAATCTTGCTAATTATAAAAGAATTGTATAAAATTAATAACGTTGACAAATTAACGAAAATTTTACATTTTGTACCAATCATTTGCAATTAACATAATCCGATTGTTGAACGTAAGTCTACTGTCGAAAAATACTCCAAGATTTTTATACTCTGTAACTCTATTTAACAATTTATTCGATATACTATAATTACAATGTTTAGGTGTATGACTGCGTAAATATAACACCAAACAGCATTTATTAATATTAACTGTAAAGTAATTCGTTAAGCAGCAAACTGCAAATACGTCTATATCTTTCTGAAGCTGAAAACTGTCGTTTTGATTATGTATATGATTATAAATTCTACACCATCTGTATATAGTAGAACCGGAGATGTAAGATTAAAACTGATTTCATTAATAAATAACAGAAAAAAAAGTGGACCAAGTGTGGATCCTTGAGGTACGCCACTAGTTGCAAAGTAGGTGTTAGAGCTACATCCATAACAATATAACAGTTTAAGGTCGACGGTATAAGTAAGAACAATTCTAACAATGTTATTGTTTAGTCCATAAGCACATAGTTTAATCAAAAGCGTCTCATGTCTCAAACTATCAAAAGCTTTAGTAAGGTCAATATAAATTACATCAGTCTGAATAAGAGCATCTAAATTTTTGATATGTATTGGGTTATATTGCACAAGTCAGATTCAGTGATCTGTCCTTGAAAAATCCTTGCTAATAAATTGATATCTTGCTCTTTACTAACGAGTATACAGGGTGGCCATTTAGTGCGAGAAAGGTAGATATTTCGGTAAATATTGGAGTTAGAAGAAGACTTTTGCAATAAAAGTTAAGCAAATCAATAAGCTACACATTTTAAAATTATTTTCGTTTATACAGGATGTTCCATAAAAGTGTGACATTCCGAAGTTATGGTTTTTTAAAGAGAACTACCAATTTTTTATTACAAATTTAGCTTCCTTGGAAAACTCTTATGTAACTTTATACATTATACATAGTGTCTAAGATGGAGAATTTTTGCATTATTTCAGTTTTTCGGAAAAATTGACGTTTCGAAAAAATTAAATAACTCAGTTGTCTTGGAATTTATCCAACTGCGCTTTCGTAGCTTTAATATGCATTACATGTGCTAACTAAAGCTAGTTGTTCACTTTTCTAACCTTGCTAAGTTTTGAGTAATCAATTATTTAAATTGAACTCCTAAATTCATGGATAACTTGATTTTTCAAATGGCACTACCTAATTTTTATGTGCCGACTTCTTAACGCTGTGGGATACAGCGCACAAATTCTCTCAATTATACTCCGAAGCAACGCCAGATACTCAATACGTCACACCAACAACCACCTTCTACAACGCAGAAACAGACACATCCACCACCATCAAAATAAGCCACATCAGCAGCTACATTTTACAACGCAGCACAGCAACGCCAACATTCTCAATAGTTTTCTGGTTGGCCGTGCACCATCGAAACCTGTATCGTGGTAAAATTTTTCACCACTGGCCTGAGAATAATCTGTGGTGATATACATTTCACCGTCAAAATATTAATTATGCTAATGTCTAAACTCTTAAGTTTACACAACATGTACAATAGTGATAATAGTTTCATAATTATGTAGGTTGCACAAGAAACAACCTAGCAAAATATGCATAAGTAAAACGGCATTGAGTACGCAATACTGCAGAGGTATCAAGTATCTTAACGTATAAATAACGTAGTAAGAATAATGATGATTATAGTAAAGAGAGAAACATAGACAGTATAAAGTATAAACGATTATATACATAGTAGTAACACGGTAACATAAAACATTCTGCATAGTTTACACACAGTGTATTTATGTACCGCCAATAAAATAAAATTTCAACCCTCATCTAATTAACCACCAAGACAAACTCTCTTTAGGAAGAAACAAATTGTTTAAAAACTCACCTTAACGGTTGTACTTAAACCGGCAAAGTAACTTCAACTTAATCTTAGGGTTTGATGGTGTAACAACTTTTTCGCAAATTGGTGATGAAAGGTATGAAGTAGGTTATGATTTAGATTTTTAACTGAAATCTCTACAAGTACAGAGGAACTTTCAGAAATTGTTCAAATTGTTTGCTTTTTTTAACACATTTTCATTTTATAAATACGATAAGCTAGAATACCAACCCCGGCTTAGTTGCCGATAACTCGTAGTTCTGACAAGTCTCGGATCGGGCAGTATTTAAACTTATCTGGGAATAGATTCAACCAGTGCCCGATTAGTCGATAGGAAACCACCTGCCTTGTCTGCGGTTCAATTACCATATAGCAGCCCATTCAGAGACCAACCGGCAGGTGCATTATGGTCGAACTGCTCGGATCTATCTAGAGTCGCTGAAACCACCGATGGTAATGTGCTAAGAAGCCTCAGGACTGCATTAAGAGAGCTGGTCATAGAGATGGGCAGACTACACTTTAAGTTGGTTCAATTATGATTTTAATCTCTAGAGGTTGTCGTTCTTCAAAATAGCTATAACCTAGAATTTATAAACGTTTAAGCGCTATAGTGACTAGGTCAGTAACTTAAGAGTATCAAACAACCAGAGAAGAGACTAGAATCTTTAGTCCTTGTTCTAGGCACTTAAAGGGCGTTGATGGTAATAACGACGCGCTTTCTACTTGTACCCCTTCGGTCTCATACTCTTCCGATATGTGATTAGACTCAGAACAACCAGTCAACTTGACTACTACCAACCCCAATCTTGAAACTACAGGATCTCTGCGATCTACCCCTTGAGAATTCCGGTAACTGTGCACATGTTGGGGAAACCGACATTCCTAGAGTTTAATTTTTCGACTTAGAGTTGTTAGGAAAGGAACCCTGGCTCCGTTTTTATGTTGTGTGTGTGTAGTAACTCCCAACCATTATGCGGGTCGCCATCAACAACTTGCAGTAATTTAAAGAGACACGAATGATCGGGCATTCTCTAGCCCTTGTTGATCACAATGTCCTAGAGTACTAGGACTAACCACAATGGGTGTCCTGGAATCCGCTCATCAACAGAATCGTTTGCTAAATAGTAAGCAAATACAGTTGCTTGCAACTTTTATTCAAGGAAACGCCAGAGTTAACCGCAACGACTGTCATAGTTGAGGTGACCCAGGTGCGTTTCTATAGTCACTTTCGCGTTTTTCAGGTGAGGTCGTGCAGGTTGCAAAGGTCGTTATTTGACTTCTTCCTTCTTTGGACACAGACAGGTAACTCCAGCAGAGATTTTTGTGAAGGCAGTCCACGTAAATATGGCCGGTATTTATTGCACGCTATGGTGATACACTCGTTAATCTACTTGGAGATTGAAAATCTCGTTAATATAACGAATTAGAGTACATTATAATTAATTCAAAAAGTATTTACCTATATTGAGGCCAACCGGCCAGCGGACCTTCTGTATGATGACTGTATTTTAAAATTATAGATTTTAATTATTTTAAACTTAATTCGCTTTCAGCTGGTCTGTTCTAAGACAAAATTTTGTTTTTATCGAATTTTCTCTCACCCATTTGGATAACTTAAAATAAAATTAAAAAAAAATTTATAAACAATATCTACGGTCGTAATTTTTTTTTTAATTTTTGTTTCTTATTTTTTGAAAATTTTTATTTAGTTTACTGGTCAAAATTTTTAATTTTCTTTTATTTGGTAAATTTGTCCTTGGTTGTTTATAACAACCAACCTGCTAATATTCCTTCTTGTATTCAATTTCTTGGTCACCTATGTAATGCTTTTTCGTTTCCAAAATTATTATAAACAGATTCTTCACGATTCTAGTGTAATTAATATTTTGCTTCATTTCAAGATCTACTCTTAAGTTTTCTTACAAAAAATTCGCACAGAACACCAATCAAACGTAAGCATTTTCTTTTTATTGTTCTTCTGTTGTTTTAGTAATTTAACAATACAAAAATACAGTTAAACATGTTGCCAAAACTACTTTTAAGGTTGGCCAGTATGAGTGCAAAATAAAAAAAAAACTAATGCAAACTAAACTACTTTTACATAAAATAACAATGTAGAAATATTGAATACAAATTCAGCAAGCGTTGTTGTTGGTACAATGATTTATTTCATACATGGAGGGTATACGACTGATAGATTTATCTTGTACCCTATTTTCTAACACAAGAACTATTGACGGTAAGATAAATGTTTATTTAAAAAACAAATTGCTATATACATATACAAAGTACATATGAACCCTTGCTGATTCTATTAGCAGTTCCCACTGTTGGCTAACTTTTAAAAACAAATAAAACGACTTAATTACTCCCGCTTATAAATGGAAAAGCTTTTAAGTGAATATTACAGTTTATTACTTTTTAATTTGGCGAAAGAACTTAAACAAGTGCAAATAAAGAGGTTCACTGTATTTGTAATGAGAGCTTTCGTAGAAATACGCATATTAAAATAACTGACTCTATTTAGTCAAAAAAAAAAAAAAACAAATGTAAAAAATATTTAAATTTTGAATTAATTTCTCTAGAGTAAATATTCGTTGGTGCATGAAACAGCAAACATGATTATTGTTCGTGTATTATAAACAAAGCAATATTGATTGGCAAATTTCATTCGATAGATAATAATTTTAAACGGCATTTCCTTTAAACGGTTACTAAATTTATGATTCAAGTGTCCCTTCAGGCGTTTATTTGGTTGTTATTGTAAACGTAGTGAATTATTTGACTTGTAAATGTGCCGGAAGCGAATTGCATTTGCTGCAACATATTAAATTCAATGCATGCTACAGTTTAAGTGTAAACATAATGAAAAAATGTGTGAAATTAAACTTCGATATTTGTTTCGTTCGTAATTTATTCATAATAATATATTGGACGTTGTTAAAAATGGAATTTTACGTTATAAATTTGAATGGAGAAGCATAAAGCGACGATTGTAAATTCAGCGCAAGGCGAGATATCGGGTTAAATAATTTTCAAATAATTAATAAAAGAATAACAACGTATTCTTGGTGCTGGACACTCTTCTAACAAAAAATTATTGAATATTAAATAACTTCATTAATTTGTAAAAATAGTTTAAATAATTTTCTTTTATCTCTGAACATAGTTTATACCGTCAACTAATACTGTTATTACACGGTCGAATTTCGGTGGTAAATAAAGAGAGATAAATTAGTTTGAAGGATACTCATTGGTGCTTTCGTAATCCAGAATTCACCTGAAAATTTAACAACAAATTTATTTTAAAACAAAAACTATGTTTGAAGTGCTGCATAAACTATATTTTTTGCTTTTAAAAGTACCTACATTAAACGTTGAGTTCGTTGGAAATGTTAATTATTATTAAATTGCTAACTTTTTATCACACTTTTCCACCAGATATATGTAATAATAAATTTCTATAAAAATGGATTCAAAATAGACTGGAAACACACTAACAAAACCGTAAAAAATTTTTAATTACTTCTGATAGCCATGTCGAATGTGTACCAATATTAGTGAAAAACTAAAATTCAAAAATCCGATATGGACGAATTAACGTTATATTAAAATAAACATATTCTGCAAATACTAATCGTGACTTCAATATGCAAATGAGGCGTCATTGTAGGCTGTAAAAAATAATTAGAAATTACTTAAAAGCAAAATATAATAATAATAAACATATAAAACGTGCAAGTTAATTTAATTTTATTATACTATTTGTGTTAAAATTAAACTTTGCAAATTTTTAATGACTATTTAGCTGTTTATTTAATTAAAATTGATTCAATTTCTTAAAGAATTTTGTTCAAAAGAAATAATATTGTCAGTTAAAAGTTCTCTAAAGATTGATATTTATTGGAAACTAATCACGATAAAATTCCGAAAATTTGAAGAATTTTAATAATGGAGTATTTAATGAAACTATTTTGAAAAGTATTAACTTCTTTTAGTATACCGGAAGTCGACGTTTACTTACTAGTGGGTACAATGTCCTTTATGTATAAAATTATTTACCCTTATATTACATATTAGTTTGTGTGTTCCTATTTCAATTCTTTTTAGTTTTTGAAATATTTGGCGATTTCAAATTATTGTTGTTAATTTTTGGAAATTCTATCTAATTATGTTTTTGAGGTTAAATTTAATGTACTTTTCTTTTATTTAAATTGGTTTCTGTCTGTACTTTCTCCCTTCAACTTTTCAATTTAATCCTGTTATATCTTCAAAATATATTTAAAATGAATATTATTGAAAGTGTTGGTTACAACTCGTTAATATTGTTTAAGTTGCAGTTTATGAACTAATAATCAAATGTAAAAACACACAAAACATTGAAACAAAAACAAATAAATATTGAATGACTTAGTTTGCTATTAATAAGAAAAATGAACTAAAATTAATTACATCACTAAAACCAAAGCGTATGGTCTCTAACAGTACGGGTATATTAATACAAAAATTCAATAATAATAATAGTGTGGGATTGCGAGTCTCCCATCGTGCACTTCCCCAGAAAGCGGATACAGAAATTCTCACCAGACATGGTGGGTAGTAAGGAAATAGAATACTCAGGGACGATCAAAATTAGGCAGAAAATCCAAAAGGAGTCTGCAGTGATAATAACCAGTAATTAAGCTTTTGGATTTTGAGAAGTATGGACCTGTGCTCTGAAAGACCTCCACAAAGAAGTCGTGCAAACTTGCAAATTACATAATCTCATCAAACAGAAAATTCAAATCTTGCCTTAAACACGCATCACTAACTCAGAAACAATCAATTATAACAAATATAGAATCTCCAAGAGTCGTATCAACAAAGGAGAATTACTATTTGACATGGCCTTTATTGTAGACAAAAAAATTATAAATTTTCTAATTGATGTGAAACCGATCAGTAACACACTAATGATCACAACAATCAAACAAACAAACAAATGTTACTCTACATGAAAGTCTGGGAAAATTTAGACAAGAAAAATAAACGTGTCAAGACAGACAATTTATGGGAAGAACTCAAAAAACAATTGCCAAAAAAAGACGTATAAATTCTTATTGGAAATTTTAATTCATAAGTAAATATAACAGTAGGCAACTAGATCACTCACAAATTTACCAACAAAATCGGCATTAGAGTCACAGAGCTACGCTAACAGAATAATCCAAAAAATATTTCAACTTCACTACAAAAGTTCCCCGAGAAACAGAACACATGGCGATCACCTATCCAGCAATTGAATGAACTGATTATGTTGCAAATTCCTACAATCATCATAAAGAAATACACAACGTACGAGTCCACAAAAAACGCGAAAGATATTCTCACCATTACTGAGTCAAGATGAAATTTTTATCCAAGAGAAAATCTAACAAGAAATCTTAGAAGATCCCAAACTTTGACACAAATAACATCATTGACTTCAAAATTGCTAAAAAAACGAAAGTACAACCCGCAGAAAACTGGAAAAATTTTAATGACAAAAACATCGGGACCACTAAAACTTTCATTTTTTTTACTAAAAACCAGAACTTTTTTGGTAGAATTACATATACATCGAAAACAAAAAACTGCCTTCCAAAACTACAAAAATATAAAAACCGTAAAATCTGCTTTATAGAAGACCAACAGATATCTAAAATACTGAAACAAACTACAACCGCACACAAATCAAAAAATGTTTTTTTTAGAAAACGAGATGGATAACTGGCATTGACGAATAAAAAACTGCCACATTCTTCTCGCAATTTTTGAATTGTCTAAGAACTACAAAAACATTACAACAGAACAATCAGAAGAATCATCATCACCAACTCGAGACAAATTTAACTTACACAATAAAAGAAGGAATCATATCAAAACTACCCTAAAACCTCGAACCCAACTCGTTTGAAGAAATCACATATCTCATCCAAAAAATTAGGCAAACTGAAAACAAAAACAACATTTACTCATTTACTACATAAAAAGAAAACACATCAGACGTAAACAACTGTAGTGGAATTCTCTTCCTGCAGATCACCTACAAAGTTCTATCAGCCCATTTTCGAAAACGAAGAAAAGAGCAACTAGAACTAGAAAATTATCAGAAATTTAAACAGGATTCAGAATAAACCTCTCCTGTTTTAAACATATTATTAATCTTCATGCATATTTGTCAACGTTAAAAGAGCTTACGACTTGATCAATAAACAACTTTTTCAATTCTTTAAAGAAAAAGTACTAGACAACAAGAAAATAGAAAAAAATTCATCGAAGAACAACAGATTCATAGAAAATCCAAAGTAAAGTTTATGGATCAAATCTCTAAACCATTTAAAATTTGGACTGATGTACTTTAAGGAAATCTTCTCTTCTATTGAAAATTGCCCTGGATAAAATGATGGAAGAATGAAAAACTAAACTTAAAAAACAAAATATTGGAAAACAAAATAGTCACACTTGGCTTACGCCAAAACACATACTGCATCTTGCCTTTGCCGACGACTCAGATATACTACTTGAGAATTAAAAGACTAGTAAAACTAATAGAAACACTTAAAGAATGTGTCAACTAAGAAGGATTACTGGCATCCTTTGAAAAAGTCATGTAGCCGAGAATTAGGATACTGGTATTAAAACTAATAGAAACACTCAAAGAATGTGCCAAAGAGTGAAATTACAGATATCCTTTGAAAAACTGTCCTGTGCCACAAAAAGCACAGTGTATTCAAACCAACAACCGTCTACGCTAGTAAAACACTCATAGTCAGTATAAAATAAGAACTGGAAGACATTAAGAAAGAAGAAAGAAAAATCATTCGGAAGATAATTGACGCAAGACTCACTTTCTGATGAATATGGCATTTAATCGAGACAACTGAAAAATATTCAACATTAAAGTCGACATCAAAAAATTCATACTTTTAATTTTACAGCATTTTTTACATTTGAACAAAAAGCTACCTTTTCTTGAAAAATTAACGTTTTTTTGCCCCTCAATAATGAGATATTCTAACAACTGAATCTAATTAAGCTACTTTCCTTACATCTGACATCTCCTACCGTACTCATTTAAAATTAAACAAAAAAACAAAATTACAAGTGAGTGTTGAACCGGAACAAAAAACATTACAATAGATCAAAATATCTCAGTGATGTAAAAAAAATATATAAAACAAACAGAATAGAAAATAAGGAGATAATAAAAGAGCTAGAAGTGGAGTCAATAGTAACTGCACTTAACATGGTGGTATTATATGGAATGAGAAACCAAACAGTTCAGGAAAGAAGGTTGAATCGTCAAGGACTAAATGTATCAAAAAAAATACTAAATACTAACAAAGAATAAAAGAAAATTATTTTTTATGTAACCCTTTATAAAGAACAGTTTTTGTCACTGCATACTCGATAGAAGAAAATTATTTTTGTTGTTAGTGAGAAAAAATTTCACAGTGTTAACTTTCGCCACTAAAGACATAAATAATCTACTAATTTTCACAAATATTTAGGTGCCTTCTATAACTACGAGGGTGGTTCAAATATAAACCGGAATTTTTTAATAAACGCGCGAAAAATTTAGTGTTAGATTGATCTGTTACAAAGAGTAGAAAACAGCTGGGACCGCATAACCTTGCTTTTTAGGGTAGTTATAGCCATGAACGAGAAGGACGTACTAGTGTCAGTTACGCAACGCATCATTATTCGTTTTATGGTGAAAGATAATGTAAAATCCGTGAAAATTTATCGAAAATTACTCGCGCAGTTCGGGCATGAGTGCCTCTCCAAGTCTCAAGTGTGTGAATAGTGTTCCGCTTTCCGAAAAGGCCGAGAAATGGTTGCAAACTTCCCACATGCGCGGCGCCCAAGAACAAGTGTTATCGATGAGAACGTCAGCGCTGTAGAAAAACTCATTTTGAAAGACCGACGCAGTACTGTATGCACTGTAGCTAAAGAATTGGGCATCAGCGTAGGTAGCATTGAAGAAATAATTTATAAACGACTTGGTTACCGCAAAATTTCAGCTAGATGAGTGCCAAGACTTTTAAATTTTAAGCAGAAATTCAGATATATATATATATATATATATATATATATATATATATATAAGGTACTTGTTGACCTATTATGTCATTTCAGATTATCGACATGGGGGCTGCCCTACTCTACTGGTATTTCAGGGTCAACTTTGTGTTTTGAAAGTGTCTCACTTCAAACAAAAATTGACGTGTCCAAGCAATTTTTTTAAATGTAAAATAGCTCCAAAAAACGGTATATTACGTTTTCGGTAGGCCACCCTGTATTTGTGACTAACGCATTATGAGTAACCAAGATAATTTTGACATACGTAATATTATGATCTGAATAATTATCAATAAATGTTTAATGATAATGAGTTTAATAGATACGATAAATTATATAAACAATTAATTTATATATACAGGGTGGGGCACTATCAACGAATTATTCTGTAAAACTAAAACGACAAATAATGTAAAAAATCTGAAGGCATACATATATCAAGATTATTTGAAACCACATTTTAAAAATATTTTCCATTGTACAGGGTGCTCTAGAAACACGTACTATATCAAAGTTGGGTTGTTTAAATAGAACACCATGTATTTTTTCTATTTTTGAATTGTAAAATAAAAAAATAATGTATGTTCTTTAACATGTCCGTATACCAACTTACCTCCGTTTCTGAGATAAATCGATTTTACTTGATTTACAAACCCTCCAAAAAATGCATTAACTTCAAGATAAATAAGAACAAGCAACTTTGGTTTACACCACTTTACTAAGATCCTTCAATATCTCTTGTGGTGGGAAGAAGAAAAGTGTTGGTTTAACCTACGCAGATAATAAGGTGGTCTTAGTAAAAACAGAGAAAGAGATGAAGGGATGATATGGGTGATGAATAGTTATTTAGAAAAAAAATTAGAAGTTAATGTAGAAAAACAAAAAATATGGAGAAAAAAGGTAGACTAAAGAGGGGAATGGAAGTGGGGAACGAAGAAATAGAGATTGTGTATAAGTATAAATACTTAGGATATACAGTGAAGTACGCTAATAAAGAATTAGAGCAGAAAGGAAATAACATAATAAGAGTGGTATAGAAAGAGTATTTGGAAAAGATTTAAAGAAAAGAAGGTGGATATTTGAGAGACTAATGAAAAGTGTGTTGTTGTATGCAGTTCAAGTGTGGTAAAAGGTAGAAAAAATGGTAGGAAAAAACGCGCGGCGCCCAAGAACAAGTGTTATCGATGAGAACGTCAGCGCTGTAGAAAAACTCATTTTGGAAGACCGACGCAGTACTGTACGCAATATAGCTAAAGAATTGGGCATAAGCGTAGGTAGCATTGAGGAAATAATTTATAAACGGCTTGGTTACCGCAAAATTTCAGCCAGATGAGTGCCAAGACTTCTAAATTTTAAGCATAAATTCAGACGTTAAGAAGTTTGCACGCGTCTCCTGCAGCGGTACGAAGAGGAAGGGGAAAATTTATCGCAACGAATATTTACTACAGACGAGACTTGGGTACACTACTATACTACGGAGAGTAAACGCGCGTATATGGAGTGGAGGAAGAAAGACGAAGGCGCCCCAGTTAAAGTGAAGGTTACACTGTCAGCGGGGAAGGTGTTGTGTACCTTGTTTTGGGACATGAGAGGAGTAATTACCGTTGATTTTCTTACTGAACAACAAACTGTGAACGCGCAGTATTATACTAACCTCCTAAAAAACACGGTGAAACCTGCTTACAGATCGAAACGACGCAAAATTCCAATCTGTAGTGCGATATTGCTGCAAGACAACGCCAGGTCGCATACAGCTCGGCTTACGATGGAAACATTGTACGAATTGGGTTAGAAAACACTGGAACACTTTTCTTATAGTCCTGATTTGTCGCCATGCGACTATTATTTATTTGGTCCGTTGAAAGCGGCACTTGGCGGACTGCGATTCAAAAGAAATGCGGATGTAGAATCCTTCGTGCGCGAATGGTTACGTGACAAACCGAGAGATTTTTACGAAAAAGGCATCCGAAAGCTTCTGGAGAGGTGGCAAATGTGTGTAGAGTGTGACGGAGACTATCTAGAAAAGCTGTAGACAATTTCAGCTCTGTAATTTAATAATAAAATTTTTTATAGCCAAATTCCGGTTTATATTTGAGCCACCCTCGTGTATCGCTGTCTTTATTAAATCGTCTCAGTTTGGATTTATTTTGGATTTGTTATAAATTTTGATTCTGAGAGTAATTTAGATGTTCCAAATTCTGTACTACAGATAAGAAATCAAGCAAAAGAAGCATCTACGGACTACTTAAGGGGGTAATACACACTCTAGAAATTAAAAAAAATTTTTTTTTCTTTATTTAATATTTTAAGTGTTATCCTTTACGCGTCAAACGCAGAAAAGCACGTGAGATCGGTTAGCAAGCTTCGGAGATTGTTTGGAGAGAACATTTTAGCCGATACACAATCATGCAATATGGTGCCGGAACAGCAGAATAATGAGAAGATAAAATAAGGAAAAACAGTGGCCGAAACTTTAAACACGTTTATCTCGAAACGACTTTGTTTAATACGGTGTAAGCGATTCCGAACTTAATTTTCTTCCGACTGTCTTCGCATTTCGCTAACATCAATATAATAAAACAGTGCCTAGACTTACGTAAAGTTTTTTATTTTTCAGTTAACCATTTGCTTATAATAAACAAAAAATTATTGCTTTTTTCTTCAAGAAATAAACTTGTTTTTTGAACGACTACAACTTTCACAATTTTTAACTTCTTGGAAATTTTCGAACGATCAGACTGAAGGGAATGAGTCCAAGTTTTATACCCTTTTTGATTTTGATTTCAGGTACATGTACAGCAGTTATCAGGTACACGGTTTTTGACTTTGCTCGCGAGTCGGTTTGAAAAATGGCCTACTACATACACATTTTAAATATTTTCAAATAAATAAAATATTATAAACGTTCATAAACATCTACTTAAATCATATGGTAAACTTGATGGCCTACTACTTCGTAAAAAAGTTATATATACAGTGTCCGCCATAAAGTTGGAACCATATGGCAATTTTTCACCCCGGTAACTGGCTGCTTTAAAACATTTAAAACGGTTTAAAACAGTATAAAGGCTACCATTCCATTGTATATTATGATCATAATATTCGTACGTAAGTTGGTTTTGATGATTATTGATATTCTCAACTGAAAAAGAGGTAGTCTCTGGATTATTTTCCAAATTTCAAAAATATTTATTGTTTGTAATTTTGAAGTAGTCGTTATGTGTTAAGATATTTAAATTATAATTAAAACCATTTTTGTACTATTCAACTAAATTTTAATAAAGAAAAAGTTGAAAAACATTTCCGATTTTTTTGAAATTTGGAAAATAATCCGACTACCTCTTTTTTAGTTTAGAATATGAATAATCATCAAAACCAACTTACGTACGAATATTATGATCATAATATGCAATGGAATAGTAGCCTTTATACTGCTTTAAACCGTTTTAAATGTTTTTAAACTAGCCAGTTACGGGAGTAAATAAAAAAATACGAAAATATGAAATTTATTGAACATCAAAATTTCTCTCTCAAAATCGGCACATGGGCATGAAATGTGAATAGCATCATAATTTCCTAGTAACATTTTTCAAAATTTTAACAAATTGACCCATTTTTAGGACTTTATGGCGGACACTGTATATATAATTTTTTTACGAAGTAGTAGGCCATCAAGTTCACCATATGATTTAAGTAGATGTTTATGAACGTTTATAATATTTTATTTATTTGAAAATATTTAAAATGTGTATGTAGTAGGCCATTTTTCGAACCGACTCGCGAGCAAAGTCAAAAACCGTGTACCTGATAACTGCTGTACGGTGTACCTGAAATCAAAATCAAAAAAGGTATAAAACTTGGACTCATTCACTTCAGTCTGACGTTCGAAAATTTCCAAGAAGTTAAAAATTGTGAAAGTTGTAGTCGTTCAAAAAACAAGTTTATTTCTTTAAGAAAAAAGCAATAACAACTTTGACTTGACGCATTTTAAGTTATTTCAGAAGCAGAAGAGATTGCCCCCAAATTTTTTTTTTTTAACTACAATAATAAAAAAAATTGCCATATGGTTCCAACTTTATGGCGGACACTGTATATAATTTCCTTGAAATCTCTGTCCGTCTGTTTATCATCTCCTCCTAAGTGTTTTAAAAAAAAAACTGAATACACCATTCGATAGAGGATTTTAAGGAGGCCTGAATGCAAGGGTTTTAGAAACTCTAATTTAACTCCCTGGGGGGCTGGCCACACCCACTCTCCCCAAACTTTACAATTAATTTCTGTTTTTATTACCAAATATGTTTGTTTTGACAAGACAAACATCCTTTATATACATCATTTTGACCTATAACCTTAAGGTCAAAAGTTATAGGTCAAAACTCATGCATCCGTACGACGTGCTTAAAGGCTAGTTTCATTACAATACCTAACATGTTCGTTTCATATTTTTAGAACTTTTCTATGAAATATTAAAATTCGGCCACTAAATATGGACCAAATTAATTCACTAGTCTTTATTAAGTATCATAGAATGGAAAATAGAAGTTGTCGCGGGATTAATAAATTTAGTAAATTTTCTGTGGAAACAGTTCAGTATATAAATTTGCCTTTTTCTCAAGACATGGCTTTCGAAGAACCTCACCTACTTTACTAGTAGATTAAGGGAAAGTCAAGTAACGTTGAAGAAGAATATATTTACAAATTAAATATCAATAAAAGCTTCTTCATCTGAATTGGAAAAAAATTCTAGAAAGAATTTTTTTCATAATTTTAGTAAGTTTGTTATGTGGTCATAGAGAAAGTACAGTGTTGAAATCGGAACATTACCTAACGAGGCGAGTTTGAACAATATACTATTTTATAATTTAGAATATACGAGGGAAACGTATTATATCTACGCACGACTAAAAGAGGTAATAAAGTAATAAATTTACAAAAGTAGCAGGAGAAATTTTTGTCAAAAATAATAAAACTAATAATAATAAACTTGAAAGCAATACTTTCTTTTTGTATCATATGTGGCAGATTGATGAAATACTACAGAGCAAAGAATTTTCAACACGACTTAATTAACAGCGGTATAACTTTATATGTGTTTATTAGGTCAACTTACTGTTTTAGGTCGTACTAATTTGAATTTGTCGTTATTGTGTATTATAGTTGTAGGACTACTGATAATAATTATCATTGTTATACATTCTTGACATTTTGTGAATAGACTAGATTGTAATACACAGTAAATGGAAGGAACACACGCCATTCATAATTGCCAAGAAGCGGAACTGATTCAATAATCTAAGCAGCCCTCGAGAAAGCTTTATAGCTTTAGTTTAAAATGCCGTTATATTACAACAAAATTCCTTCAGATGATAATTATTTTCGAGAAGATTTCTATGTACACAAACAATCGCATGAGTCTGTAAAACAAAATCTTAAAGTTTTTTTTTAATTAAATTTGATATTTTGTTTGCGTAAATTTTTGTTTCTAATTTACTTAAGTTGTACTAGCAACGAATTATTCTATTGCATTAAAACTACAAATAATGTTAAAAATTTTAAGGCATACATATGTCAAGAGTATTCGAAACCACATTTTAAAAATATTTTGGATTGTACAGGGTGCTCTAGAAACACGTACCATATCAAAGTTGGGTTATTATAAATGGATCACCCTGTATTTTATTTATTTTTGAATTGTACAAAAAAAAATAATGTATGTTTTTTAACATATTTTCCGTTTCTGAGATAAATCGATTTTACCTGATTTGCAGACCCTCCAAAAAATGCAATAACTTCAAGATAAATAAGAACAAACAACTTTGGTTTACACTACCTTACTAAAAGCCTTCAACATCTTTTTGCAATATTTACTATTATGTTATGATGTACAGAGTGTTTTTAATACTACCGCATAACACTAACGACTTAATAACTGGCTTAACTTAAATGGAACACCTTAAATTTCAAAGCTGTTGAAAGCTGGAACTAATTACCTTTTAGTCGGTATTAGGGTTACCAACCCCTAACTATGATAGTTTTCGAGATATTTTAAAATTTGGTAGTTAACAATTTATGATGTATTAGAGTCTAAATTACCTGTGAAATAATTGCAATATGGACATTATCTTGCAACTTTCAGTTTTCAATATTTACTTTAAAAATATTTATTTTTTTCCAGAAAAAATAAACAGATATGTGTTTATGAATAGTATCCCGGGCTCTAAGAGTCAGTCGAATTACGCAAACCGGTCACAATTTACTGATGTTTAACAACAGCAACCGTTATTTGGTACATCAAAAACCAATCATACTGTAAACATCGACAAACTTTAACCTGTTAACTAAGATTGTAATACAAATCGCTCTAATAGTAGTCCGATAATTTCGAAACCCATTATTTTTAGAATTTTTTTAACAAAGTAACCAATGTTTACAGTGTCATCGATTTTGCTGAAACTAATAACGGTTGCTGTTGTTTGTGACTAGTGAGCGTGATTCGACTGACTCTTAGAGCCTGGCCTAAGTCATGAGCACATTTCTGTTATTTTGTTCTGAAAAAAAAAATTTTCAAGGTTAATATTTAAACTGGATAGGCCTATACATTAAAAATGTTTAAAATATAATGTTTATTTTACTGATATCTCACAGGTAACTTAAATTCCAGTAAATTGCAAATTATTAAACTAGCAAATTTTAAAATATTTATAAAACTATCAGAGTAGGGTTTAGTAACCCTAATACCGATTGAAAGGTAACTAGTTCTTAATTTCAACAGGTTACAGAAATACAGGATGTTCTATTTAAGTTAAACAAGTTATTTAAGGTTTAAGACGTTAGCGTTATGCGGTAGTATTTAAAACACCCTGTACATCATAACATAATAGTAAATATTGCAAAAGAGATATTGAAGGATCTTAGTAAGGTGGTGTAAACCAAAGTTGCTTGTTCTTATTTATCTTGAAGTTAATGCATTTTTTTGGAGGGTCTGTAAATCAAGTAAAATCGATTTATTTCAGAAACGGATGTAAGTTGGTATATGGACATGTTAAAGAACATACATTATTTTTTATCTTACAATTCAAAAATAGAAAAAAACACATAGTGTTCTATTTAAAACAACCCAACTTTGATATAGCACGTGTTTCTGGAGCACCCTGTACAATAGAAAATATTTTTAAAATGTGGTTTCAAATAATATCGATATATGTATGCTTTCAGATTTCTTACATTATTTGTCGTTTTAGTTTTACAGAATAATTCGTTGATAGTGCTCCATCCTGTATATATAAATTAATTGTTTATATAATTTATCGTATCTATTAAACTCATTATCATTAAAAATTTATTGATAATTATTCAGATCATAATATTACGTATGTCAACATTATCTTGGTTACTCATAATGCGTTAGTCACAAATACAAGGTGGCCTACCAAAAACGTAATATACCGTTTTTTGGAGCTAGCTTACATTTAAAAAAATTGCTTGGTCACGTCACGTTTTTTTGAAGTGAGACACTTTCAAAACACAAAGTTGACCCCGAAATACCAGTAGAGTGGCACCGGCAGCCCCCATGTCGATAATCTTAAATGACATGATAGGTTAACAAGTACCTTATATAAATGCCCTTTTAATTCTCTATACAGCAATATGCAACTTATTTTGTCCCCGACAGTCATATTTCCGCAAATAATAAAAAAATGCAATATGGACGAGAATGCCAATTCATGTTTACAAGTTACATTCATTAACGATAAATTTTGTCTTGATAAATAAATAGGATAGGGTGCCTCGGCAGTTTTCACCTCAAAAATCTCAATTTGCAGGGCGGGTCAAGTGCCACCTTATATGAAAGGTGTTGTAATTCTCTATTCTACCAAATACATTTTATTCCGAGAAGGAAGCCCAAGGGGGTCTAAGGAACTCATTTTCCTAGAAAACAGTAAAAAATGCAAAAATGCACCTATTTGACCACAATCTTCTAAATCAACAATTAATTATTATTTATAACAAATGAATTATTTTTTAAATTACATACACTACCAAAAAAGAAACGAATCCTCCTTTCTTTAGCTGTAGCAGTAAGTTTAACTAGCACAAAATGTCTGTGATTGCAAAAAATCATACGAAATCTTACGTATGAGATGTCATTCTACCCCCCATCCCATTTAATATTTTAGAGAAGGGGTTACTCTTTCCTACACAGAAATTTCATTTATTTTAGAAGTTCACTTCAAACTTGAATTGATCCTACCAACTAGTTCAGCATTTTTTGCATTATCTATAATTTTCTAGGAAAAGGAGGTACTTGGGCTCCGTTAAACCCCTTTTGAAATAAAATGTATTTGTATGAATAGAAAATTACAATACCTTGTAAACATGAGTTGGCATTCTTGTCCATATTGCAGTATTTTCTGACTTTTTTTATTTTCGAAAATAAGGCTGTCGGAGGCCCTTGGAACCCCCTGACCAAAATAAGAAGCATATAAAGAATTAAAAGGGCTTTTATATGAGGTACCTGTAGACCCATTATGCCATTTAAGATTTTTGATTTAGTGACCGCCTGTTAATACTTGATACTTCGGAGTCAACTTTGTCTTTAAAAGATGTCACCCTGTAAACAAGAATGGACGTGCTAGAGGTTTTTTTTAAAGTGTCAGATAGCTCCAAAAAAACGGTTTGTTTCTGTTTTCGGTGGGCCACCGTGTATAATATGTTAGATACAAATTAATATTTGAATTATTTGTTTTTGTCTTGGATGATACGATAAAGCTTTGATTATCACTTGACTAGTGGCGATTTAAACCGACTCGAATGTAGTGCAGGTGACTCGGGTTTGCCTCGTCACCTGGCAACGTTCTCGTGTGTTATAAATTACATAATATTCTCGATATATTAAGAGCTATAACACATCAATTAAAAATTCACCATAATTCTTTTATTGTCTTTAGACTACACTGAAGAGTAAGTAAGTTCCTAATTACAATGACACAGAACATGTAATTAAAGTAACTATTAAAACGATACTATCAGAATTCAAGGTATTTGTGGACGGTTCGAAAAATGTACGCTGTGTCGGAACTGTATATTGTATTTACAAACATAACATATTTGCAAAATTTAGACTACACCCAATGTGCTCTATCTATACAGCAGAATATGCTATCAACATGGCTCTTCAATGGACTTTAATATTTTGTCATTTGTTATTTTTCAAACAAATACACTTTATGAACTTTAATATGATTTAGTTGAATTTTTCAAAAGGCAGAAATCAGCTTATTGTCTAAAAATTAAATAAACAAATAAGGTATTATTAAAACAAATACACACAACATCAAGTTGATACTGTATTCTATTGCTAGTCAATCAAATCGTAACTTTCCTATTTGCGCAATGAACAAAATATTCAAATAGTCTCAATACCAGAGTACCTACTAAAAAAAGTAAAAAAATTAGAAATTAGAAACAACGACCTTGTTTTAATAGGACACGCTAAATCGGGTAACCTACCATTATAAAAAATTTGCTACTATTTCTTTCGGTAACTGCAGGTACAACTAAAATAATTTGGTTAATTGTCAACAATTTAAATTTTGAAGCCGCTGAAACGTTTGTAGACAAAATAATTTCTGTTATTAAGTATTCATCATCTGAAGTGTTTGCAACAATTAATTATATTTCAATTTTTAGATTGAACTGATATTGGTATAAAGATTCGGACTACTGCATCTAGAATGTCACTGAGATTCTGTGAAATTTGTTAAAAAAATGAAATATACTCGGTATATTAAAACGCACATAAAATTAAAAAAAGTTCCGAAGTTCACAATGTGGCTCGTGAGTTATGAACAAATAAAGGGCACCTTGTATCTTAGTTATAAAGGATCGGAGACCTGCACAATATATGTTTTTTAGAATCATCTTGTGTGCCTTGTCTAGTCCTAACGTATGCACATTTACCAATGAATCACCGTGTATATTTATTTATATTCATTACAACTACAAACGCTAATTTTATAATTTTTTTACACCTAATGATAATAATGATGATAATCTTTTAGAAATCAAAGCGAAAAAAAAACAAAGTAACTAGTTTAACTAATAAAATTATAACAAACAATTTTTGTATAAAAAAATAGTTTAAACTGAATTTTAAAGATTTGTATTTACAAAAAATGTAAGTAGAGACCCTTTGTGGGTTTTTCATATAAAAAGAAAATGCATATGATCAACCCTTTCTTAGTTACAGTCTCTTAAAGAAGACGCAAAAAACAGTTTTTAATTTTTTTCTTGAAAACCGCCTACTAGATAAATTCGACTAAAATTCTAACCTAGGTGATTTATACTATCAGTGACTATATATCCTAGACTTTTAACAGCTTTAATTGGGAACCAATACCGCTAGATGTCGTGGGACCAATACTATTGGCAATAGGAGTCGCATCGCTACTTACAGTGGCGTAACCATTTAATAAACATTAAAATTTATTTAAAAAAACATTTTAATTCGTTTATTGGTGTGTTTAATTATTGAAATATATAACAAAGATTTCGTAAACATGCACACGACATCTATCGCTATTGATCCCCAAATAACGCGGTTGAAAGTCTAGGATATATAGTCCCTGATACTATGTACTTATTAAACATTTTTCTCAAAAATTGTCGTTCCTACGAAAAAAATTAAAGACACCTTATTTGTTTAGAAAGAATCAAAATATCTGAAATAAATTAGTATATAATGAAATATGAAACAGGTGTCATTTTCTCCTCTTGAAATTACACGAGAATACCAGAAAACTATTAATTTAATGCTTTTTAAATAGCAAGAAATGTTCACTAATTTTAAATTTTCTTTGTTTTCAAGAACAACTGTATTTTTGGGCCATCTTTTAAGGGTCTGTAACTAAACAGGGGTAGCTTATATAATTTTTTTTTTCACTACTAACTTTGAAGTGGACAATTATTGCGTCTCCTAGCCAACTGAGAAGTTGAATTTCTCTATTAGTCGTTAATAATTTTTTCTATTGTTGACCTAGGTTAGTAATGGACAAATTCAAATTTTTTGAGAATCTAAGAATAGTTGTTTAACAAAACGAGTGAAACATAATTTTGTATATCTAGGAGATTATCTTTAACGTATTTGCTACTTAAAATTACTTAACACGATAAAATTATTTGAATAAAAAATGCCATTAGTTTAAAATTCGGGCTTCCATCCCATAACAGCAAATACATAACCTGAATTTATTTATTTATTAAATATGATGGTAGAATCAGTTTTTTCAAGTTTCCCAAAGGAGATTTAACCAGGCGAGTTAAGTTACATTATGAATTTTAAATAAATTACAAACATTTTGTTGTAGGTATTTTGAATGGTTAACAGAATCTGGAAGGTTCGATCTGTTGCATAAAAATCTCGACTATAAAAACTTAACGAGTATGTGGTGAACACTTGCCATTCCTAAATGAATTACTGTCAATTTCTGAAACCCAATATTCAAATGATGCAAGGTATATTGGCGAAGCAATAAATGCCCGTTAACATCTCTAGCTATACCAAAACTACTCAAGCTTGCAACTCAAATACTCTTAGGTAAAGAAAATTACGGAGGAACATTCTTAAATTGCAACGTGAAAAGAAGCACTTCAATTGAAGTTAACATTTCCCAAGGATTACTTTCCGAAAGCAGAGCACAAATTGTGACAGCCGAAGTGGACTTAAAAATAAACCACTAAGAAGCAGGAGATAAATAGAGGAATACAAACAATTTTCACTAAAATTATATTTTACGAGCCCCAAAATGTTAATTTTAAAGTAGGTTTTAAATTTTTGCCAGCTCAAACTGCTACGTGATCATGGTTAGAATTATATATAAAAAATTTAAACAACCCTTGTGCTACATCTTTAGAAATACGATATGTAAAGGTGACAAATTGAAGTCGATAGTATTAGACTGCATAGAAAAGCTACAACTACAATGCGGTGCCAATGTTAAACGATAAGAAAATCTATTATTTCTTCGATGTCCCCTATTTATTGAAGTCGGTGCAAAATAACTTGATTAAATACGATATAATCTTTAATAACAAAAAAGCATCATGGAAAGACATTAAAAATTTCTACATGTCAGACAAATCTAAACCGCTGCAATTGACTCCTAAATCAACTAATTTACATATCACTCGAATAATTTTCAGAAAATGAAGGTGAAATATGTCACACAAGTGTTTAGTGAATCAGTTGCAGTTTGATTATCAACGTATGTAGCTTTTAATGCTTTTTGATTTATTTGCATTCCTGTGCTACTTGATTTTTACAAGAAAAATGTTTATTTTTATTTTTGGCCTAAATTTGGCTAGCAGTGGAAAAAACAGTATATAGACCATGGTGGTGATGTCCACTATTGCCTACGCACCAAACTGGTGCTAAGACAATAATGACAGACTTCACAACCTTGGTGTATAATATACTATTTATTATTATTATTATTTGTGTTATACCCTTGAAGAGCGCATTTAGACTAAACGTCATGTCCATTTCCCTGTTGTTTCTCTTTACGTTCTGCCCAAACTTCCCTCATTCGTGTGCTGTGTTTCTGCTTCCGTTCTTCAGTCCACTTTAGGTCTTGTCTTTTCTTCGGCTTTTCTTTTTTCCTGTTCACCCAGTGTTCCTTCATCTTCTGGCTGTGTTCTTGTCGTCTCTGTTCAGTCCATTGTGTTTGTTTATTGTATGGTGTTTCTTGTAATTTATTTCTTCTGGTCAGATTCCTAAAGAGTGTTTTGATTTGTATTGTTTCCTGTGTGATGTTGGTTGTTCCAAGTCATTTCTTACTTCATTCATCCATTTGTTGTTTTTCCTTGTGCTAACCTAGTCCAAGATCTGTCTTGTTATCCTATGTGGTGCCAATCTGCTGAGGTGCCCATAAAATTGTAATCTTCGTTTCCTGATTTTGTCTGTTATTTTCTCCGTGTGTTCATATAATTCTTCAGCTGGCCTCTTTATCCATACCCCGTCTTTTGCGTCGCCCCAAAAATTTTCCTGAGTATTTTTCTCCGTCTTCTCTATCTGTTTGATTCGTGTCTGCCCTTGTATTACTGTGGTCTCGGCTGCGTATAGTGCTTCTGGTAGCACCACCGTCTCGTAGTGTCGTAGCTTGGCCTTTCGTGAGATAGCTTTCTTATTATAGTGATTCCAAGTCAATTTGTAGGCTTTCTCTAGTTTCACTTTTCTCTCTTCATTAGATACGTTATTTCTTCCTGTAATCTGTAATGTTTCTCCTAGGTACTTTCTGTTCTGTGTATTGTTCCATACTTTGTATGTAGTGATAAGTATTTTTGGGCGCTCATGAACTTTGTTAGGCACTTGACTTCCTAAAAGGACTCCTTTCTGTGCCTTTTCCCATTCCTTCACTATTTTGTCCAGTACTATGTTGAACAGCAATGGTGAGAGGCCGTCGCCCTGCCTGACTCCTGTTTTAATTTCAAATTGTTCTGAGAGCTCTCCACAGAACTTCACTTTATATGTCGTGTTTGTTAATGTTTGCTGAATTAATGTTAGTGTCTTCCTATCGACTCTGTATTCTTTCAGGATTTTGAAGAGGGTTTTTCTGTCTATTGAGTCGTACGCTTTCTTAAAGTCGACGAAGGTGATGGTTATGTTCTGTTTGTGTTGCAGAATCATCTTAAGGTTCCATATCTGTTCAGCGCACGACCTGTGTTTACGAAACCCAGCCTGGTATTCACCAATTAGGTGGTCTGTTTGCTTCTCTAATCTATTTAGCAGTGCTTTCGAGAGTATCTTATATGTGACAGGTACCAGTGAGATGCCCCTATAGTTGTTTGGGTCCGACTTATCCCGTTTCTTGTGTAGAGGGTGTATCAGTGCTGTGCGCCATTCTTCCGGTATCTCTTCCGTTTCCCATATCTGTTTCATGATGTTGTGAATGTGTTCTGTGAGATCTGTGTCTTGTAGCTTCCAGAATTCTGCGATGATTCCATCCTCTCCTGGTGCTCTATTGTTCTTGAGGTTTTTTATGATTTCTCTTACTTCTTCTATTAATGGCGGTTTGCTATCTGGGTTTGGTGCGGGTTCGTCTGTGTCCAGTTTATCTGTTGGTGATTCTGCGTTTAGGAGTTTCTTGAAATACTTCGCTAGGATGTTACAATTGTTTTTGGTATTGGTCTCTAGCGTGATATCCGGTCTCCTAAAGCAGAGGTTCGGTGCTTGGTATTTCATCATGTTTTCTCTGAATATCCTGTAGAAATTCCTCGTGTTGTTCTTTGTGAAATCTGCTTCTATCTCTTCTAGTTTCTGTTTGTCATAGTTTCGTTTTTCTTTACGGATAATTTTACTTGTCTGTTTCTGTGTTTTGAGAAATTCCTGCCAGTTTTCTGGTACCTTGTTGCTGTTGAACTTCTTCCATAATATACTATTTATACGAAAGATTTACATTATTTTTCGACAAAGAATCATCACTTACATTTTTTCACACTTAATCATTTATAACCTGTATGTAATTTAAATTGGACTTGCGTTCAAGCTACGCTTCACTGGAGAGTGTCTATGAAAGAGAAATATGTGTATGGAAATGTTGTTCTTGGATTTGATATTATCATTGCCCACTGTTTATGTTTGGTTAATGAAAATTTTAAATGTGGTATAATTAAATCTCGTAGCTTTTAAATCGAATGTAAAAATTTGCAGCTGACATTACAGCATCTACAATTTTCTACAAATTTTATATTAAACTACTACAAGATATAAGGTAAAGTGCCGTAATATGAGACCTCTCCTAATATGAGACCCCCTATTATTTTGTTGTCAAGTGCGCTATCTACAAATGACGATTTTAACATAAAATGTAATATAGTAGAACACTACAATATTGTGATTTTTCGTTAGTTTATTGCAGTTGCACCAGGTAATATGTCAAAAGTGTTCAAGTCGTTACTATTAAAATTCTAGTGCTATATTTTGTATGATAATTACTAATTAAGGTGAGTTGTAAGATCTTTTTATTTAAATCATCAGACAGTAGATATATGGAACATTAAATTATGCTAGTTAGTATGGTGAAAACTAAGAAGGGTGTCACTTTAAATATTTTTTATTATGATAGAGTTATGTTTCCTAATATGAGACCCTGCGTGGTTCCTAATATGAGGAAGGTCTCATATTAGGAATCTAAATCAGAGAATGGTTTTCATTATTAACCAAAGTATGAATTTTTCAAAAACATGTAGACGCATTGTGATATTTTGCAATATTTATTTTTTCTAGATGTCTATAAATACGAATAAAACCCTAAACGTAAACAATGGGACAAACATAACATGATATTAGCTGTTAAAGCTGTTCGAAAACGTGAAATGGGATATAAAACCGCAGCTAGGCAATTTGGAGTTCCGAAAGGCACCCTTGAGCGTTATGTGAAGAATACACAATTCAGTCCCGAGGAATTAATAGCCACAAATCTTGGCAGAAAGCCTGCTTTAGGAGCTACTTTAGAATCTGAGCTCGTAAAATATTGCATAGATATGGACGATAGATTTTTGGATTGAGAAGATTTGATGTAAAGCACATGGCTTTTGAGTTAGCAATTCGCAATGGTATCCGACACCCGTTTTCAGTTGTAAAGGGTTCTGCAGGAAAAAAGTGGCTAAGAGCATTTTAAAACGACATCCTCAATTGTCGATCAGATCACCTCAGGGTATGTCTAACGCAAGAATTAACGGTTTTAATCGTGACAGTGTAGCTAAGTTTTTACCATATATCAGCCCGAATTAGAAAAAATTAACTATAATCCCCATAGATTATATAACACTGATGAAACGGGCATAAGCGTGGTACAACATAAGCGGAGCAAAATTATTTCCGCAAAAGGCAAAAACAAGTATCTACATTAACGTCCGCAGAAAGGGAGGACTAATCACGATTGTTACATGCATGAATGCTATGGGCATGTACGTCCCTCCACTTATTGTTTGGCCTCGTAAAAATATGAAAATCGAATTAATGGATGGCACACCAACAGGATCCATCACTGCATGTCATCCGTCAGGATGTATCCAAGCGGATATATTTACTCGTTGGTTTGATCACTTTATTAAATTCTCCAAGCCTACTGCCGAAGAACCCGTGTTGTTGGTGCTAGATGGTCATTACTCACACACACGTAATATTGACGTCATCAACAAAGCTAGAGAAAATCACATCTCGATTGTTTGTCTGCCTCCTCATAGCACACATAAAATGCAACCCTTAGATGTTGGCTTCATGGCACCATTCAAAACATATTATGCTCAAGAGATCGAAACCTGGTTGCAAAACAATCCTGGTAGGGTAGTAACCCCGTTTGTTATTGGAAGGTTATTGTCTGCGGCTTACAATAGATCAGCTACTATGGAAGTGTCGGTAAATTCATTTCGAAAAACGGGTTTACTTCCTTGTGATCCAAATATTTTTCGAGACCACGACTTTGCTATCCATAACGAAATTGAACCAGAAGAATCTGAACATAGCATTGATAATCGTCCAAATACTTCTGATGATCTTAGGTCTAAAACATCAAGACATTCTGAAACATCTTATGATCTTCGACCTTGCACACCAAAAGATTTTGGAACATCTGATGATCCCTCCCCAGCACCTCGAAAGATCCTGGCCCCAGAACACCAAGACATTCTGGAACATCTTATGATCTTCCTGCCATAACATCAAAAAATTTCTATGGTCGCTCTAATAAGGACTCTGCTGGATCCACCACATCTGTTCTGCTTAGTCCATCACAAATCAAACCCCTTCCAAAGGTCAGTAGGAAAAGACAAACTGGACGTGAAGGGCGTGCAGCCCACATTACTTCGTCTCCCTACAAAATTGACTTGGAGACAAGTTTGGATAAAAAGAAAAAGCAAGAGGAAACTATAGCAAGAAAGAAAGTCACAGTTACGAAGAAATTAACATTAGATGATGGTAAAACAAAGAAAAAGAAGAAGAAAACCCCAACGCCGGTTGATAGTGGCAGTTCTGACAGCAGTTGCACAGAAGAAGTTCCACTAATAGACGAAAGTGATGACGAACATGACATCGATGCGGAATGTTTATTTTGTACTGGCCTTTACTCTGCAGATCGTCATGGTGAACAATGGATTCAATGTATCAAGTGTTACCGTTGGGCACACGAGCACTGTGGGGTTGAAAATCCAATATTCATGTGT
Organism: Abscondita cerata; assembly: GCA_030710515.1. NCBI lineage: Eukaryota > Metazoa > Arthropoda > Insecta > Coleoptera > Lampyridae > Abscondita > Abscondita cerata. Next base: position 148,073 of record JALBCR010002419.1, on the reverse strand, counting down.
CCAATGTGTACAAAAATCCAAAAATAATGTTTACTTTTATCGGTTTTTGTATATTACATGCAGGGTCTCAAATTAGGAATCCTTTTTATTTTCAATAAATTTGCAAATTTGTATGTATATTTATTTTTAATAATAATATAAAATAATACGACAGTGTCCTTTTTGTACCTGAATACAAACTCACGTAGAAGTATTTGAACGTTTTTATTTCCTACAAATGCTATTTAGGTCAAATGTTATGAGCGGCTGAAAAAATGGGTCTCATATTAGGCTACTTTACCTTAGTGTTTCATGGGGTTTAGACCCCACTTACGTATTATGCAAGATGAATTGGTATTGTTACCTTGTGGAGTGTCTACATACTAATTATTTAACAAATAAACAGTAAACGGTAGACAACGCGTACCTTGAGGGGTAATTTGAACGTTTATTGCTTATATAATGAACCGCACAAGTCAAATCAAATTAACTTTTGAAAACAATAACTAGTAATTATTAGAGAACAAATCTAAAACCATAATAATTTCTGATAAAAGCAAACATTTAATAGAGATGCCATACACAATACGTCCCAATCAATTTTCAACAGAAACGTTTATATGACACTTCAAATGTATAATTTCAACTAATTATCCTCCTAAGGATTCCTTGAGGTAGAGAGATAAATATAAAACAACTATTCTGATTTCAATTCGCCGACGTTTCACCGAGTTTTTCAAGGATTCTGTTTATGTATGTAAAGCAATTAGAAAAATTAAAGTATATAATTAAAAAACAATATTATTACATTTTGTTAAGTTTAGAAACAACATATCATTAAATTAAAACTAATTAGTAGTTATTAATTCAATAGTTATTACTTTATTTATTTCTACTGTATTATACTGATTGTACCGTGAGAGATAAAATTATTACAAAACCTAAAAATATTTGTTGCTTCAATTTACTTTAAAATTGCGATGTCAAAGTCTTATATTTGGCCTTAAATACAAGAACATGTTTTTGTATAAATATGTCAAAAAATTACTAGAATTTTGTTACCAGTTTTGTTTTGTAATCAGAATCTACAGCTTCAGTAATCATTTCTTCTGTGCGTGCTATTTCGAAAACTTTTCTTTCTGAATTTTTACAAAACTCAATTTTTTCTTTTACTAAAACTTCATTTGCGTTTATTTTTTTATGAGCAAACTATGTTCTCAGCTTATAGTGTTTTTGTCGCTGCAGCTTTAAACTAACTAGAATCACTTCGATTTATCCTATCCACCTTGATGTTCTCAAAATAAAAGTAAATACATATTTTTATTTTATATTTTTAAAACTTCCCAAGTAGAAGAAATTTTGCTCATCTGATCTTGAATGGTTAAAGATAGTACTGACGAGGAAGATAAATACTGTCGCAACTGCTCCCCACTTACCATTTGCATTACCGCTTCTACTCACATCAACTGATGCGGTAGATCCTGAGGGATTATTCCAGTTTCCTATAAAAGATAGGTAAATGAGGCTATACCTCAGTTTCCAAACTATTCTATGCTTACGTGGTTGGGTTTGCCAGTATATCTGTTTGCAATAAAATAAATTAAAATTAGACAAATAATCAAAGAATTGACAATATACTTACAGCATGTCCCTAATTGCTGGCGAACGTATTGGGATCTTACAAACTATAACAGATACAGATACTGTTAAATAAGGAAAGTTTTAGGCAATTATGTTAGCAATTTGGCATTGTTGGCTGAACGATTTCAGCTGTTTTTGATTTTGACATAATTTTGAAAAACAAAAATGGGAATTTTCTAAAGCTCTTCGTTTCTTTTTTATTTATGAGAATTTTTTGAATCTGAATAAAACATTTTTATTGCAACTTTTTTCGGAAAAGACGTTTGTCGAGTTAAATCTAACATACTACTTTTCATTTTATTAATATTATCATAAACTTTAATTTTTCTTATGGTCGCCCAATTGGATTTTTATATCATCAGAAATATTGTTTCAAGAGATTTTCAACGATGTATCACACTCGATAAAATAATTTTGTTTTAGTAATAAAAAACGAAAAAAAGTCTCGTACTTTTCAAACAGAAAAATACTTTGCCACCGCAATCAAGTTGGGTCTTGATTCAACTGTTTCAACAAAACACAAAACATTAAGTTAAGTCAGTTTACTGAGCGATCAAATTAAAATTTTGTCAAAATCGCTCATAATTTTAGCAATAAAGAAAAGTTTGATTTTTTGAATCACAGAAACTGCATCAAATAGATCCTAAGGAGTTACTCTAGTTTCCTATAAAAGATAAGTGAATGATACTGTACCGCAGTTTTCAAACTATTTTATGCTTACGTGGTTGTGTTTTCCAGTATATCTGTTTATAATAAAATAAGTTAAAATTAGACAAATAATCAAAGAACGGACAATATACATACGGCGTGTCCCAAATTTGTGGTGAATGTATTGGGATCTGACAAACTATAACAGATACAGAGACGGTTAATAGGGAAAGTTTTAGGATATTATGTTAGTAATTCAGCACCGTTGGCAGAACGGCTGTTTTTGATGAAGCACTATCATTCGTACGAACCCACAATTGTGTCCATGTTCTCCTAGAAATAGATTATCCTAGAAGAACGGTGTTTTGTGAATGGTATTTGAATCAATTCAATGCCGATGAAAATTTCCAAAATTATGTTGTATGAACTAACGAGTCTAATATTAGTAACTGTAGTAATCTCTTTTGAGTTACAAAAAATCTAACGGAGACCGCAAATCCGTTTTGGTTTAAATGTTTGGTGTGGCATTTTAGGTAAGATGTATTTAAATTATGATATAGCTTCTGGCCCATACACTTTGATTTTTGAAGAATCATTGAATAGAGATCGTTACCTTAAAATGTTAAGAAACCAGACAGTTTCTGCTATAAGAGGAATTTTTCTAGATACAAATTATTTGGGCAGTGTCTGGTTTCAACAAGACAGATGCCCGGCTCACAAAAAAGTTGTTAGAAAATTTCTTCGGCAAACGTTCACAAAAAAAAATAATTTCAAATAGTGGTCCTTTTTTTTGGCCTGCTCGGTTCCTCGAAATTACCCCCTTAGATTTGTATCTATGGAGATATGTCAAAAATGAGGTCTATTAATTTGAGCCTCCAAAGACCCGAAAAATTTTAGAAGAAAGGACACGTGACGTTATAGGCACCATAAATTGTAATTTTTACATATGATAAGATCCATTTCCATAAAGTATTAAAAGTGTATCGAAAAGAATGGAAGACATTTTCAACATTAATGCTCACTGTTGAGATAACAACAAAAGTTTGTTTACATTAGTTTAGTTATCTGGGTAACTTTATTCTTTAATTATTGTTAATCAATAAAAAAATATAGTTGGCCGTGTATGCTTGTTCGCTTTTTAATTACACCTTTGTTAATCTGCGGCGTTGCCAGTTGTATAAAAGGATTACGCTTTTTATATTTCTTAACACTTAAATAAGATTATTTTCCCAATGTGATATAGCAAAAGATTTTGAAACGCTCTTTCCGATGATTTAAAAATCCAATATGGGAATCATAAGAAAAACGAAACTTGATAATGATTTCAAAAAACCGAAACGTTGTATGGAAAATCTGACTTGGCGTGTTTTCCGTGAAAAGTTGTTATTATAATGTTTTTGCAGATTAAAAAAATTCTCAAAAATAAAAAAAGATAAGAGTGGTGTTAGAAAATATTTTTTTTTGTTTTTTCAAAATTACCTTAAAATCAAGAAGTGTTAGAATCAATCTTTCAACAGTGCTGTATTACTAACATAATTGCCTAAAATTTTCCTTATTTAACTGTATCTGTATCTATTATAATTTGTAAGATCCCGATACATTCACCACCAATTTGGGACACGTTGTATCCAAAATTTAAATTAGTAGTATTTTACCGATTACAAGGATATTTTGGTCACCTACTAACTCCTGCAGCGTAAAGTCAATTTTGGTGCTAACTTAGAGGTCGAGAACTTTGCTTCGACGATCTTTCTGTAGTTGTAATATTTTTGGTTAAGAGTTGTTTTTGATCTAAATACAGTTAATTTTAGTTTCTGTTGTTATAGTTTCTTTTGTCATGGTTTCAAACTGCTTATTTTTTTGCCAGTGCACAGCGCATTTTTATAAGCTAAACATATAACTAATGGTAAGTATATTGCTTGGATATTGATAATAATTGCTTTGTATTATAGTGTAGGCAAATTAGAGTTTTTAGAAGAAAAAATGTATAAAGTTTTGAAATTTTGGTTATGAACTCTCAGAAGGAACACAAATACAGATACAAAGAGTCCTCCCCCCCTGAAGAAGCTTCATCCTCTTTTGTCTAAAAAACTACCCTTAAAAGTAACTTCACCATGGTTTTTTGCATTTTTCGCGTAAACTGTGACTCAGACGAGAAAAAGTTATAAGACTTTTTAGATTCAACATTAAATTTTCCACAAAAATTGTCTTATAATTTTCTTGCGCGTCTCCTACTCAACCTTGGAAAATAAGCATAGTTTTCAGCGTGAAGGCAAAAATGAGCATTAGGCCGTCTTTGCATCGGTTATCTCAAAAGTATTAGCGTGATCAAAAAAACATATAGAAGCAAAATTGTAGAGAAGTTCTTCCTCTACAAGATCCATGTTGGGTAAAATATTTTTGAGAAAGTATTATTGGTCATAAGATAATATATTCACTTGTGCATTTTCAATTGTTAAACCCCTGCTTAAGAAATATGGAGCAGGATATCGATTTGCTTACACTCCTTATCGCTGTTTGTCCGTCAGAGAAAGACAATGGCTTTTTGAGAGACACTCATGGAAATACTAAGGAAAGAGTGTATCTAGTTCCCAAGACTTACGAAACTCGACAGTTTTAAAAGATTGCAAAGATAATATTTTATTTGCTCATGCGTTTAGTGGCTGTGACATCACTTCTGCCTTTTTTGGCAAAGGAAAATCGCAAACCGTAAACTTGATAAATATAAGAAATGATGTACAAGAAGTGTTATTCAATAATCCTTCATCGGCAAAGATGACATTGCAAGAGCTGGGGAAAAATTTATGCTTGCTCTATACAAAGCACCCCAAAAAGAATCATCTTTAAACCATTATCGATTTATTTTATTTAATAAACTTGTTGATCAGTCGAATAACGCAGTCATTTTGTCCAAACTACCACCTACATCTGCTGCAGTAACACAACATTCATATCGGATTTTTTATCAAATTGATTTGTGGAAAGGAAGAAATTTGGGAGCAACTAAATGTGGTTTGAGAAAAACTAACAACATTTTAACGCCAGTGCTCACGACTCAAGCACCAGCTCCAGCCTCAATTCTGCAGCTCATATCTCGATGTAGCTGTGTAAAGGTTGGCATGCGCTGCTCTACAATGTGTTCTAATTGTCATGGGCACAGTGTAAATTCCATTGAGGAGAACCATTTTCCAATTGATTAAATATTTCATTAGTGGAATAGCCTTCCAGAGGAAACCACTAAACGCACTGAGAGCTCTACCTCAAGGGTGGTGTGGAAACGCGCTAAAAGTGCAGAATCCATAGGTATAAAAATCATCATATTACCACTAATATATTCTCATCTAATATGGATCTTACTTTCAAAAGTCATTTATGAGCGTTGGGTGAGAGATACGCAACAAAATATGTAGCAATTTTTGTAGAAAATTTAATGGAAAATCTAAAAAGTCCTAGAACTTTTTTTCATCAAAAATACGGTTTACGTGCAAAACGCAAAAACTCGTCGTGAAGTTTGGAGATTGTTTTTTGGGCCAAATTGAATGAAGCTCCCCCCAGGAGGGTGGGAACTCTTTGGATCTGTATTTGGGTTCCTACTGGGAGTTCATAACCAAAATTTCAAAACTTTATAAATTTTTTCTTCTATTCGTCGTTATTTTATCTAAATTGCCTACACTATTAATGTAGTTTTAACTTACTTTGCACTTTGCTGTAACATCCAAATTTTTCTTCGCCACCTTACGTAGCAAACCTCATTCAAGCTTCACAGAAGTTGGTTGAAATTGCTGATCAGGAGTAGAAAATAAGTAAAGTTGAGGTTACCAAACACTACTACTAACATATTTGCTAACATCGTGAAAATATGATGTCCGCAGATAACTACTATAGTTAACTAGTACTTGATGGTTACCAGACCAACAGGTTAACTAACGATCGAATTAACGAGTCTTATTAGTTCTCATACTTATGGCATTAGTCCTTTTGTTTACTTTAAATTCGATGCCATTTAATTCTTTTTTTTTGCGTTTGATGTTTTCATGTCACTTTGAATCCTTCTTCTTTATTTATTATACTTATGCACATTTGAGTATTTAAAAAAACGTTTCGGCCACTTAAAATTAAATCACTCAATTTCCTTTTTTTGTTAAAAATTTACCCCTAATTTAACAATGTTTCAAATGACTCATCTTAGTAAGTATAGATATACACAAACTTTATTGAAAAAGGAGCAAGCGCAAGTATAAAAGTAAAAAAAAAATCAAATGCATTCTACGAACTTGTTAACGAGTCACAAAAGGACTTATACTAACTACCATTAAATGTTACGATAAGCATTATTAAATGACATCATTAAGTAAAATGGTGCTTACATAAAGGTAACAGCGATTATACACTTGTATTAACTAATCTACCTAAAACGCATATTAGTTGATGTAACAAAATTACTGTTAATCTTTAACAATAACCATCAAACAATTAAGGTAAAGCTCTGGTAATCAATAGTTTGTAGGTATACAATCAGGTTTTATATATTTTTTTATGACGTCATAGACTAATGACTCAATCGTGTGTGAAAATTTAGATGTTATCCAAAAAAAAAGTAAATTTGGTATAATAGCTTTTATTCTACAACATACAAATCTCCGCCTTATACTTACTTTCTCAAAATCGATTATAGAGTAAATTTCATATGAAAAAAGTTAAAAGCGCATATAAAGTTTTATGTCCACAAAATTTATTATCGTAATTTAAGAGTTACTCTACATTAGCAGCTTTATTAAGCGCTCTTTCATACGAAAATAAACATTAGACCGAGATTATCTCTTGTCTACACAATTTTATATTAATTATTCGTACATATTAGAAACAAAAGCGCCTTTTCATTCAATAGCCTCTGCTTTATTAAATATGAAATAAATCAATACATTTATTTTTGTTATAAACTGTAAAAGCCGGAAATGCTGTAATGTTTTTAAGCACAAGCGTCGCATTTTTGAAGTCATTTCCTGACGATAACGGCCCGAAGTCATCGCATCCTTTGAATCGTTTTTCCGTTCATTTCCTTAAGAATGTGGGCTTTTCTTGTAATAAAATTAATAAGCGTTTATAAAAATTCAGAATTTGCGAAATACTTTGATCGCCGAACCTATTTTTGTGCAAAGAATGTTAGAAAATAAAATATATATACGCATCAAATTAACAGCGTTATTTTTTGCAACAAGCACATTTTTTAATAAGTAATCTAAAAAATTTGTAATATTTGTTTTATATCTTTAAAAAATAACCATAAATGTTTTTTAATTTTATATTTGATGTTGCTGTTGAAATTCTAGGAGGAACAATCTTTACACTACTTGTATGTATATAATACTACACTACTTATACCGTGTGTTCCACGTGACATAGGCGTTTTTTTTGTTAAATCAGTGTTTGTTAGAAAAATTACAATTCAGGGTACCAACAAGAGCATTAAGACGTATTTCACCTTATCACATTCCAATAACAAGGAGTAACTTATTCTATTAATCACCCTTATGTAGTAATTATAATCGAATATGTCTTGTGGTGGATATTTTTCACAATAAAAGTCGATTCAAAATGAAGTTTCTAAATATTTAAATGTTTTGAGTAAAACTTTTAGTTTAGCCTGTACGGTTTTCTAAAATTTATTTTTTTCAGTAATTTGCTTATGCTGTTGGGCAGTAATTCAAATAAATAAATAAAATAAATAAAATTCCATATTAATGTAGGTATATATTTTTTTGCACAATTTGAGCACATTGTAGTAACATATTTTATTTTATAGATAAATGAAAACAAATTTATGTGGTAATGTAAGTATTTACAGCGTATTTTAATAAAACAAAACAGTAAATTTTTAAATGATTTACACAAAAAAATTTGGCTTTGATTCCGATTGTCGTAATTTTTTTTTGTTGATAATTTTATAATTGATGTTATTATTAATATAATTTTTATAAAATAAGTATAATCATTTTTGAAAATGTTACAAAATTGTATTATAATGATAATAAAGTTAATAAAAAAAATAGTATAAACAGAACCGAACCCTAATTTAAATCGCAAAAAGATTACTAGGCAGCAAATTAACCAATTCGTTCCACGAAGGCCTCTTAATAAATGAAAATGTATTCTGTTAATAAATAAAATTTCACAAAAATTACTTATTCTATTAATCACCTTTATGTAGTAATTATAATCGAATATGTCTTGTGGTGGATATTTTTCACAATAAAAGTCGATTCAAAAATGAAGTTTCTAAATATTTAAATGTTTTGAGTAAAACTTTTAGTTTAGCCTGTACGGTTTTCTAAAATTTATTTTTTCAGTAATTTGCTTATGCTGTTGGGCAGTAATTCAAATAAATAAATAAAATAAATAAAATTCCATATTAATGTAGGTATATATTTTTTGCACAATTTGAGCACATTGTAGTAACATATTTTATTTTATAGATAAATGAAAACAAATTTATGTGGTAATGTAAGTATTTACAGCGTATTTTAATAAAACAAAACAGTAAATTTTTAAATGATTTACACAAAAAATTTGGCTTTGATCCCGATTGTCGTAATTTTTTTTGTTGATAATTTTATAATTGATGTTATTATTAATATAATTTTTATAAAATAAGTATAATCATTTTTGAAAATGTTACAAAATTGTATTATAATGATAATAAAGTTAATAAAAAAATAGTATAAACAGAACCGAACCCTAATTTAAATCGCAAAAAGATTACTAGGCAGCAAATTAACCAATTCGTTCCACGAAGGCCTCTTAATAAATGAAAATGTATTCTGTTAATAAATAAAATTTCACAAAAATTACTTATTCTATTAATCACCTTTATGTAGTAATTATAATCGAATATGTCTTGTGGTGGATATTTTTCACAATAAAAGTCGATTCAAAAATGAAGTTTCTAAATATTTAAATGTTTTGAGTAAAACTTTTAGTTTAGCCTGTACGGTTTTCTAAAATTTATTTTTTCAGTAATTTGCTTATGCTGTTGGGCAGTAATTCAAATAAATAAATAAAATAAATAAAATTCCATATTAATGTAGGTATATATTTTTTGCACAATTTGAGCACATTGTAGTAACATATTTTATTTTATAGATAAATGAAAACAAATTTATGTGGTAATGTAAGTATTTACAGCGTATTTTAATAAAACAAAACAGTAAATTTTTAAATGATTTACACAAAAAAATTTGGCTTTGATCCCGATTGTCGTAATTTTTTTTGTTGATAATTTTATAATTGATGTTATTATTAATATAATTTTTATAAAATAAGTATAATCATTTTTGAAAATGTTACAAAATTGTATTATAATGATAATAAAGTTAATAAAAAAATAGTATAAACAGAACCGAACCCTAATTTAAATCGCAAAAGATTACTAGGCAGCAAATTAACCAATTCGTTCCACGAAGGCCTCTTAATAAATGAAAATGTATTCTGTTAATAAATAAAATTTCACAAAAAATTACTTATTCTATTAATCACCTTTATGTAGTAATTATAATCGAATATGTCTTGTGGTGGATATTTTTCACAATAAAAGTCGATTAAAAAATGAAGTTTCTAAATATTTAAATGTTTTGAGTAAAACTTTTAGTTTAGCCTGTACGGTTTTCTAAAATTTATTTTTTTCTGTAATTTGCTTATGCTGTTGGGCAGTAATTCAAATAAATAAATAAAATAAATAAAATTCCATATTAATGTAGGTATATATTTTTTTGCACAATTTGAGCACATTGTAGTAACATATTTTATTTTATAGATAAATGAAAACAAATTTATGTGGTAATGTAAGTATTTACAGCGTATTTTAATAAAACAAAACAGTAAATTTTTAAATGATTTACACAAAAAATTTGGCTTTGATCCCGATTGTCGTAATTTTTTTTGTTGATAATTTTATAATTGATGTTATTATTAATATAATTTTTATAAAATAAGTATAATCATTTTTGAAAATGTTACAAAATTGTATTATAATGATAATAAAGTTAATAAAAAAATAGTATAATCAGAACCGAACCCTAATTTAAATCGCAAAAAGATTACTAGGCAGCAAATTAACCAATTCGTTCCACGAAGGCCTCTTAATAAATGAAAATGTATTCTGTTAATAAATAAAATTTCACAAAAATTACTTATTCTATTAATCACCTTTATGTAGTAATTATAATCGAATATGTCTTGTGGTGGATATTTTTCACAATAAAAGTCGATTCAAAATGAAGTTTCTAAATATTTAAATGTTTTGAGTAAAACTTTTAGTTTAGCCTGTACGGTTTTCTAAAATTTATTTTTTTCTGTAATTTGCTTATGCTGTTGGGCAGTAATTCAAATAAATAAATAAAATAAATAAAATTCCATATTAATGTAGGTATATATTTTTTTGCACAATTTGAGCACATTGTAGTAACATATTTTATTTTATAGATAAATGAAAACAAATTTATGTGGTAATGTAAGTATTTACAGCGTATTTTAATAAAACAAAACAGTAAATTTTTAAATGATTTACACAAAAAATTTGGCTTTGATCCCGATTGTCGTAATTTTTTTTGTTGATAATTTTATAATTGATGTTATTATTAATATAATTTTTATAAAATAAGTATAATCATTTTTGAAAATGTTACAAAATTGTATTATAATGATAATAAAGTTAATAAAAAAAATAGTATAATCAGAACCGAACCCTAATTTAAATCGCAAAAGATTACTAGGCAGCAAATTAACCAATTCGTTCCACGAAGGCCTCTTAATAAATGAAAATGTATTCTGTTAATAAATAAAATTTCACAAAAATTACTTATTCTATTAATCACCTTTATGTAGTAATTATAATCGAATATGTCTTGTGGTGGATATTTTTCACAATAAAAGTCGATTCAAAAATGAAGTTTCTAAATATTTAAATGTTTTGAGTAAAACTTTTAGTTTAGCCTGTACGGTTTTCTAAAATTTATTTTTTCTGTAATTTGCTTATGCTGTTGGGCAGTAATTCAAATAAATAAATAAAATAAATAAAATTCCATATTAATGTAGGTATATATTTTTTGCACAATTTGAGCACATTGTAGTAACATATTTTATTTTATAGATAAATGAAAACAAATTTATGTGGTAATGTAAGTATTTACAGCGTATTTTAATAAAACAAAACAGTAAATTTTTAAATGATTTACACAAAAAATTTGGCTTTGATCCCGATTGTCGTAATTTTTTTTGTTGATAATTTTATAATTGATGTTATTATTAATATAATTTTTATAAAATAAGTATAATCATTTTTGAAAATGTTACAAAATTGTATTATAATGATAATAAAGTTAATAAAAAAAATAGTATAATCAGAACCGAACCCTAATTTAAATCGCAAAAAGATTACTAGGCAGCAAATTAACCAATTCGTTCCACGAAGGCCTCTTAATAAATGAAAATGTATTCTGTTAATAAATAAAATTTCACAAAAAATTACTTATTCTATTAATCACCTTTATGTAGTAATTATAATCGAATATGTCTTGTGGTGGATATTTTTCACAATAAAAGTCGATTCAAAAATGAAGTTTCTAAATATTTAAATGTTTTGTGTAAAACTTTTAGTTTAGCCTGTATGGTTTTCTAAAATTTATTTTTTTCTGTAATTTGCTTATGCTGTTGGGCAGTAATTCAAATAAATAAATAAAATAAATAAAATGCCATATTAATGTAGGTATATATTTTTTGCACAATTTGAGCACATTGTAGTAACATATTTTATTTTATAGATAAATGAAAACAAATTTATGTGGTAATGTAAGTGTTTACAGCGTATTTTAATAAAAAAAACAGTATTTTTTAAATGATTTACACACAAAAATTGGGCTTTGATCCCTATTGTCGTAATTTTTTTTGTTAAAAAATTATAATTAATGTTATTATTAATATAATTTTTATAAAATAAGTATAATCATTTTTCAAAATGTTACAAAATTGTATTAAAATGTTAATAAAGTTAATAAAGAAAAATAGTTTAATGAGAACCGAACCCTAATTTAAATCGCAAAAAGATTACTAGGCAGCAAATTAACCAATTCGTCCCACGAAGGCCTCTTAATAAATGAAAATGTATTCTGTTAATAAATAAAATTTCACAAAAAAAACTTATTTTACTGATATTTAGTATAATGCGCTTTGACTATTCATTTTAATCACATCAATTTATTTTATTTTATCTATTCAACATAATATATTGTGTTCAAATTGTGTCAGAAAAAAGATATAGGTACTTTATTTTTAATTTTACATAGTAAATGCCTATGTCAACTATTAAGTGGAACTCAAGCTATACATTCTAATTTGTTTAAATTTTTTTCATATATTGTAGGCGATGAATTGTAAACTAAATTAAATTAACTTCTCTTCACCGTTGACACCGAACGCCATTTCAAATAAATGTGAACGTCGTCAAGGAAAAAATCTCTTTGCCGCGTTGTTGTAACACCCCCTCGACATGACGATTAATTGATACCTCCGGTGCTTAGGCTGAAATAACGGTTTAGTGAACAAGTTTGCTGGCATCTCTTTTGTAGGTGTGTAGTGTACACTGACCTGCCCTTCTTGAACGCATTGTTTAACAAAGTGGTAGCGAATGTCGATATGCTTATGTCTGTTGTGATGCACAAAATTCAATATTTTACAACGATACGCTATCTTTTTTTTCATTAGCCCCAACCCTTTAAGAATTTTTGAAGGTGTATGTATTCGTTGGCAACGTCAGCAAATCTCATAGGTAGAGTACACTTCATTTGATGGCAAGACTTTTTTATCCCATCTAGTTAAGCTTCGGATTAGTTTAAAACAAATGCTGGTGTAAGACTATCTGTTTGTGTACTTACTATCCTAATCCGAACCCGATCAGTGAGATATTTTCTTTGCTCAACGCGCACTCGGGTTTGCAAACTGACACTCATTCCCGAAAGAATTGTTGCACATGTTACGTAAATAACTATTACAGATTTAAATGCTTTACACAACTCGATTTTTGTCTTAAAGAGACAAACTTCACACTAACGAGTGACTTTGTCTGTGAATGTGGCAAAACACCTTCACCCCCGAGCGAATTGACGCGCATCGGGTCGCATTGGTCAGTGTGAATAATCTTGAGAACTTTGACATTTTTCTTCTTAAGTTCAGAATCTAAAAGAGCGGATGGTTGCAAGATCTGAAACTTTTTCTACCCAACCCCACTATAAATATGAGAAATATCTAGATATAAATGATAATGTTGAGTAATTTCATAGAGACAAAAAACATCACATCAAATCCAAACGTAACAAGAACATCCAAAAAAATCAAAAGCGAAATCGTCACCTTCTTCGGACAAGAAGCAGATTTACTTTCTAAGTTTTTTTTCCGTAAACCACAAATTTCTTTCCACAGTGTTATAAATACTTATGAATAAATAATGGATTAAGAATGTACACAATTGGAAACCAGGTGCATCAATGTCCTTGCGTCAAAAAAATTAAGAAAACTACTGAACCCAAGTAACAAATTTAAATATAATGAATGTAATAAACAAACCTACATTTACCTGGCGTTTTGTTACCTAAAGCAGTCTACCTAGATGCATCGGATATCTCACGAAAAAAGTAAAGAATTACGTATTTGTTTAGCGGTTAATATTAAACATAATTGATGGGTTGTTTTGCAGTAGAGATTATCCACAGACCCTTCTAATTAGAGGACGGATAAAAAACTCTCTTTTTAGTATACTGCGACTTTTCGCATCAAAACTCGATGCTTCATCGGCCCGGTGCTAAAAATATTTGAGTTTCTTGCTCTACTTATATCTTGATTATAATTAAGTCCACATATGTATTTTCTAGTTATTTATCAATTTATAAACTGGGAAAATGTTGATGATTTGTGAAGATTGGGAAAAAAATTATGCAACGATGATTGCTTAGAATATAAAGAGTGGACATTTTTGTTGTTTATAATATTTATTAATAATGTACTTACCTAAACGGAAGAAAAAATGTATTTAAAATAATGGGTTAAAACATTTATTAAAAAAAATGTTTTGTATGCAGAATACAAATCCTACGTCGCGGGTTACCCTTTTTATGACGCCAAAAAAAAAAAGAAACTGCCGAAGTACTGCCTGTCAAATACAGGTACAAGCACAAGTGGTCTCTTTTCATAAAGTTTATCATGGCCAGTTCCGACGTCTTAGCGCTGACAAATACAGCACAATCCTCCTTTGAAGCAACGACAACATCTTAACACGCCACCATTGATAGTAGCAACATAAAACAGTAACCACCACCTTCACCAGTAGTACCTCTAAAATCAATACAGCATCCTTGATTCGTTTTTTGAATTGCCTACGTCATCAAAATTTTTAACCGCGGAATTATTTAACATTGAAAACATCGCCAAGTACAAAACCTATGACAACGCAGTTGTGCGTCGCAGACTTGGACTTCTGGGTGGTGGTTGCTTGTTGGTTTGGCTGATGGTGTGGATGGGTGATGGTGTTGATGAAACTGTTTTTTAACACACACATGTCGTTACAGTTAACTGTTGGCATTTTTCTTACTTTATACTATTCACACGTGTCAATGATTACACGAGATGTCGCAAGACACACATTTTACTGTTTTTTACGTTGTCAATTGCCTAATGCTACAAGATGCGTTACATTGCGGCTGTGATCAGCGTTGGTAGGGTTGACGAGCAATAAAAAAAATTGTGCGTATATACTTGGTTATGCGTTTTGGTTAGCGGCTGGTGGCCGCTACTCAAATGTCAGGATGTCACTATTTTGAAACCCGGCCTAATGGATAAATGGTAAATACGCACTATTTCACAATAACACAATGTAAAACGAGTGCAGAATGAATGCGGAATAACGGTTATTCCTGAATCTCATTACCAAGTGAACCTATAACATATAATTAGCTTTTCTTTACGTCTGTCACCACATTAAAATACGTCGGGGTCACCACTTTAGTATTATTGAAATGTGTAATACCAATTTTGATGTAGTGGAAAAGACAATAGCACAATGACATGAATTGTAGCGCATTACTACAAAAATACTGTAAATCACAAACCATGATGAATACAATAATTATTATATTTATTTAAAAAAATAAAAAATAACTTAATTTTCTACGGAGTTCCAGAATCGAATGAAGAAGCTAACCATGTTCAAAAAATTCTAGAAATCATCACCAAAAATGATAGCCAAATTATTACACCAGCATGCCTGATTCGTCTCGAAACCCGAAAGATGATAATAAAGCTCGTCCACTTCGCATAACCGTAAAAGATAAACAAACGGCAATTAAAATTTAAAATAAAATAATCTTACATAATTCCATGGATTATTGCAAAGTCAAAATAAGCGACGACAAAACTCCTTATCAAATGAAATTGTTGAATAATGCGCGCGAGGAACTTCAGATGCGTACGGAAGCTGGCAAAAGAAATATTACCATAAAGTACATAAATGGAATACCTAAAGTTGTGATAAACGTGAACCCTATAAACCGAAAAACCTAATTACTCCAACAGAGTAAACCTAAAATTTTATTATCAAAATGTTAGAAGTATAAAAAATAAGTTACAAAGTGTATTAACATCTACTAGTGATTATGAATTTGATGTGATAGCATTAACGGAAACGTGGCTTACAAATGACGTGCAAAATAACGAACTCATATCAGAACAGCTTTATACAATACTTAGATGTGACCGAGACCTAGAAGCCACCAATGTCACTCGCGGTGGAAGCGTAATTCTTGCCATAAAAATAATGCTATCATCGAACCGATTAACATAACCCAACTAAAACATGACCTACCGGCGTTAGATATAGTTGGATGTAAGTGTAAATTTTTTACACACACTTTATATATATTCAATGTATACATCCCTAAAACGCCTACTGTATCTGAACTCAACATCCTTCTTGAATATTTCGAAACTCTCAACTCAAAAATTTAATCCTACTAGGAGATTTTAATATACCTACATTTATCAATGACTCGGATTCAAATTTAAACACCATCATAAAAATTGGATGCAGCTACTTAATTTACAACAATATAATAATATACTGAACAACAACAAAAAATTACTAGATTTAATATTCTCCAATCTAAACTGCAGCGTTCTACGCGATCTCGAACCAATAGTTAAAGAAGACCTCCACCATCCCTCTTTAATTGTTGAGTTATCTTTAAGAATAGAAAATAACGTCCCGAAAAACTTCGAACCTCACACTTACGGAACAGAGAAATTTAATTTTAAAAGAGCAAATTTTCCTGCATTATATGAAAGCTTACTCAACCTAAACTGGAATGATTTATATTTAATTCAAGATGTGAATGAAGCTTGCAAACACCTATATGAAATGGTATACTCAACAATAAATGTATATGTGCCGAAGTACAAAAGCAAAAAAACGCTTTCCGTCTTGGTTTAATTGGGAACTCATAAAAATATTAAACTAAAAGAAACGTTTTATAAAAATATAAATCAAACAATAGTTTGCATAGTTTCCAACAATTTAAATATTTAAGATCTCTGGTCAAAACACAAATTAAAACAACATATAAGAACTATATGTCAACTGTAGAACAATCGATATATTCAAACCCGCGTAAGTTTTGGTCCTATATAAACAAGACGGAAAAAAAAGCAGAATTCCTGGAAAAATGTTTAACGATGAATGTACGTTTGATAAGCCGCCGGATATCGTCAACGAATTTGCAAATTATTTTCAAAGCGTCTTTTCTAATTCATATAGAACCTCAATAGAAAAAACTATACTATTCCTGGCAGCCTACAAATTACCCAAATTACTGATGTTGAAGTAGATGATGCACTAAAAAAGTTAAAAAATACGATGACGTCTGGACCTGACCAATTGCCAAGCTTTTTCATAAAGACTGCCGTAGTGTTTTTATAAAACCACTAAGTTATATTATTAATCTTAGTTTACGCAAGGGCATCTTTCCTGATCAATGGAAAATTTCACGAGTTTGTCCAATTTTAAAAATGGCGACCCTTCACAAATAACAAACTACCGACCTATCGCAATCGTATCAAATTTCTCAAAAATATTTCAGTTTGTTCTTTATAAACATATATATGGATACATCAAAAATCTCCTCTCAACCAAACAACATGGATTTATGGAAAACCGATCGACTACATCCAACTTGTGTATCCTAACCCAATTCATATCGGAAAGCTTAGACAACCGTGGACAAGTTGATGTTATTTATTTAGACATCAGTAAAGCCTTCGATAAGATCAACCACGATTTGCTATTAGTGAAACTGGACGAGATAGGATTTTCGGATTCTTTATTAAAACTATTCCGCTCGTATATTAAAGGTTGGGAGCAATTTGTAGAATACAATAACTATACATCTAACTCTTATATTGTAAAAAGCGGAGTTCCACAAGGATCAAACTTAGGGCCACTTCTTTTCTTACTCTACATAGACAAAATTGTGGACCAACTGAATTGCGAAGTGCTACTATTTGCGGACGACCTAAAAATATACTTATCTATAACAAACATTGAAGACTGCACAAAATTACAAACTTGCCTTAACCATGTTCTTAACTGGTGTAATATGAATATGCTAAAACTAAACTATACCAAATGCAAAGTGATGACATATACACGTAAACTGAAACATATCGAGTACAAATATCACATCAACTCTACTATCATAAGTCGATCAAACACTATTAAAGACCTGGGGGTTCTATTTGACAGTGAATTAAACTTCAACCAACATGTAACTAAGTTATCAGCCAAAACATTTCAACTACTTGGATTTTTGATTAGAAAGACAAAAGATTTTACCAACATACAAACGTTAATTAAACTGTACTATTCGATTATTAGATCTAAGCTAGAATATGGATCAATTATTTGGTACCCATACTACAAACGTTACAAAACTCTGTTGGAATCAGTACAAAGGCGATTTTTAAAATACTTATGGTTAAAACAACATAACACCTATCCTGAAAGAGGTTTTGAATACCAAATATTATTAAATACGTTTGATATGATTAGTGTAGAGGACAGGCAAAAACGCGCATTATTAATATTCCTACATAAAATACTTCATAATAAAGTAGACTCTCCTGAATTATTACAAAACCTAGATATTTATGTTCCACGCACAAACAGCCGAACCCATCCGTCTTTTTTCCTAAAAAAGGAAACACAAATCTATTCCTTAGGGCACCGATTACACTAATGTGTAAAAATGCCAATGAACTCTTATGTTGCGATATATTTGCATGCACATCTGATGAACTCTTATTTAACATTAAATAAACAATATTTCTAATATTAAAATAAGAAAACATTATTTAATTTGAATTAATTGTTAATTTTTTTATTTTTGGTTTAGTTAAAAATCACATGTACGTTCAATATTATTATACTTACATTTTGTCCTGTAATTGGGGTTACCTGTTGGTCAATTAAACTATTATTATTATTATTATTAAAAAAAAAAATTAAAATTAAAAAAAAAATTTTTCAAAGTTTTATAAGTACTAACAAGATGCGACTTCTTCTGGTGGCAATCAGACGAACAGCAGGACAGCGACGGTTACTTATATGACTCTTGACGTCACACGTCACAAATTTGTTTTAAGCGGAAAAATAATTTTTTTCTAAGAGTAATTTCTCGAAAACGATTATCCAAATTTCCAGTGTTCGTAGATACCCACAAATATTAATTTAATAATTTTGGAAAAAAAAAGTGTAACACGCAATTAAAAGGTTCTGCCTTTATTTAAAAGATAAACGATTTACACTTTTCACACTTCTCTGACTTGGTCGCATAGTTTGCCACATGCAGCAGGTCCAGGGTTCCCACAGCCGCATTTACCGCCGTCGCCAATAAGGATTACACTTAATAGTGTATAATTAAATTAAAATTTGATGAAAAAAATTATTAAACAAACATATATTTGAAAATATTCTATAAATAGGAAAAACTATTTAAGTATAAGAGGCCATTGAACTCAACGGTTTATTCCCAATATCTAGGGTAAGTCGGGGAGAGATGACCCACTTTTTTTTTTTAATTAGGACATTGTAAATTTAAGTGGTATCCAGACAGAAAAAATATTTGTAAAAGTAAAAACATTATAAAATGGTATTTTAATGGGAAAATACAGAAAATGTCATACATTTTTGCAGAACACAAATAAATTGCAACCCTTGCATAGAGCCATCTATCCCGGATTGTCCGGGTGAGATGACCCACTACTTAGGGTATTATGGCCCAATAGAAAGCTAATATTTGGAAGAAAATAGAACTACATTTTATTTTTTTTAAAGCTAAAACTTTTCCACAAGAATGGCAAATATTCATAAATTTTGAGCATCCATCGTGGAACCATTTTTCACAGTTCATACACTTAATCCAATCGTCTTGTTTCGATGTAGAGGAGTACTGTTCTCCACATCCCACGCATTCAGCAGTGTCGTCATCCTCAGGACTATCATCAGACTCTTGGGAAACAAAGTCAGAATTTTCATCGGAAGACGACTCATCTACAACTTTTTTAAGTTTGGACTTCTTGCTCGAATCTTTATCACGTTTTGCTAGTTTAGCCACTTTACGTTCTTCTAGCATACGTTTTTTTGCTTCTACGCTTTTTCTATTTCCAATGTTGTCAAATGAGGTTAAAATTGCTGCTACCTGTTTACTACGTTTTCTGGTTTCCTAAACACCACGTGACGTACTAGGAACAGGATTTATTTTATTCAACATTGTCCCTGGTGTATCTTTAGTAGGAGTTACTTCATTTTCATTAACAGCTGATTGTGATGAACCAGGCGAAGGGCGTTCTTCAATAATTTCGTCCATGTTTTCTTCTACAGCATCCGGCAAATGTTGTCTAGGTTCAGATTCATCATTCAAGAAGGCATACTCTGGAATGGCGTTAGGGTTATATGGATGGATTCCAGTTGCCTTAAACGCTGAGACCCCATTCTCTACCGTGGCTGATTTGGACCATGCATCTGCTAAAAGTTTCCCAAATACCATTCTGTTGATTTTTCTAGTTGGATTTGTTTTAATATACAAATTACAAGCTTTGGCATAGTTTGATTTTAAACTTTTAAAAATGCTCGGTCTAATGGTTGCAAAATTGCGTAGTGTGACTTGGAAGGCACAGCATTATTATTCCACAAGCATCCGCGTATTCCAGCATTTCAACGGAGTTGCAATGTGTTGCGTGTCCATCCAAAATCAAAAGAACTTTTCCATTTGGCTTCCTAGGGACGAAATGTGTTCTCAACCAGTTTAAAAACAAATCGGTGCTAATATAAGCAGACTTTTGATTCATATATACAGCCAAACCGGGAGGCATTCCATCTTCAAATTCGGATTTTTTGTTTTTGCCTTTAAAAATACAAGCAGGTGGTAAGAAGGAGCCTTTCTGCATTACAGCAGGAAATAACGGTGATAGTTTCCCTTTTCTGCTGAAGTAACTGCTGCAACATTTTTGGAACCCTTTTGGGCAATGACAAATTAATTGCAATCCTGTTTCGTCCATATTAAAAATATTTGATGGCTTGTTCATAATATCATTTTCAAGCAAAATTTTTTCTAAAAGCTGGAAATATGACTGAACTTCCACCTTGTTCATGCCTTGGCAGCGGGCAAGTGAAACCCCTTCTGATTTTCGAACACTTAGGTCAGGATGGCGTTTTAAAACATATTGAGCCAGTCATAACCTGCTAGTTCTTTGTTCTTATTAAATGTATGCTTTATGCCCAAATTTTCTGCCAAATGAAATGCCATCGATCGTACATCTTCGCGGGTTGGTGCAAAACCGAACTTTTGAGCTTAATGATGTGAGTTTTAAGTTTTTCCTCGTTCGCATTTCCTAACACTGAAGAAGGTCCTAAAGCTTTTTTGATAAGTCATTATTTTTTATTCTTCTTCTCAAAGTAGGAGCCGGGACACCGAAGTTTCTGGAAGCAGCATTGACACCCATTCTGCCACTTCGAACTGCTTCAGTAGCATTCAAAAGTGCTTCTTGTGTCCATAACCCTCTGCAATTGTTTTGTTTTCGTTTATATTCGGTCGGCATGTTGCTAAAAATAAAACAAGAGTATATATATATATATAGAAAATTCGATTTGAAAAAAAAATGTTGCTCGAAATTTGCGTTGTAGAAAAAAAAAGTTCAAACAAAAATTATACCTACATAATGTAATTTACAATAAATTTCTTTCTATAACTTTTTTCTACCATTAATACTTTTGGAGATATAATTAAAACAATTAATGTCACGTGATAACAATATCTTAGTAATTACTTGTCAGATCCAAAATAGTTTAAATAAAAGTTGTGTAGAAATAAATTGCAAACAACATTTATTTAACGAAATATTTAAAAATTAATATTTTTGAAAATAATCTAAAAATAAGAAAATCTATGTGGGTAATCTGCTGTTTTGGCTCAATGGATTATTCCCAAAACTAATCAGATCTTGTA
The DNA here is from genome assembly GCA_030710515.1 of Abscondita cerata. Taxonomy (NCBI): domain Eukaryota; kingdom Metazoa; phylum Arthropoda; class Insecta; order Coleoptera; family Lampyridae; genus Abscondita; species Abscondita cerata. Next base: position 126,210 of record JALBCR010002419.1, on the reverse strand, counting down.
AATTATAAATAACACCTACATGCTAAGTTTCATGAAAATCGAACTGGTGGTTTAGTCGTAATTTTGTTTACATACGGACGGACGGCCGGCCGGCCTAAAGACAAAAAATTTTTTGCTTCATACTAATAAGGGGAGTCCAAATTTTCAGTTTAGAAACTGCTGCATAACTCCCCATCATATAATGATGTGGAGTAACAACTGAATACCTAGTTTTTAAATGGGCCAACTATCCCCTAGAATACAGAGCCATCTAACCCGATTGTGTGGGAGAGATGGCCCACTTGTTTTTTCAATAAGGGTTCGGCAAAATACAAGCCCGCCAATGGAAACCTAACCTCTTGGTGCCACATTAACACATTATATCAACACAAAGTGATTTTTCTTTTGTAAAACATAAATCAATTACAAATTAAACAGCACCCAAAAAGTTTCTGGTGGTAGCAAATCATATTATCATCAATAACTTACCTAATTTATGGAATAAACCTGCACTAACCGATGTCGCGTTCGCGTCTTGAACATAACTTCATACACTAGCAACACAGCGGGAAATTTGAATTGTTGGAAAATAGAGGCTCAGCGGGCCCTCCCCCCAACCCACCTCATCACAACACTCAAACCAGTTGTTTGTTGTTCTTTTTCCAAATTTGAATTTGTGGGAAAAATAGACAAAGGTTGCAGCAATTGTTATGGTCAGAAATTAAAAGAAATGTCAAGCAAATTATAAATTCTTGTTTTTTTTATATCAATCTTTTTTTATTACAAAAGTAATTGGTGGTGCAAAACTTTCTATTCTCGTGAAATTCTTTTTGAAAAACCCGTTTTTCAAATTTGAAACTGCGATTTTATTTAATAGGTTGTGTCATTCGATTACGAAATCGTTTTGTTTCGTTCATCTTACTTAACCCACATCAACTCTTATTATTCTTTCAATGTTTTAATTAAACGTTGTAACCCTTCCTTTACAAATTAGATTCCTTATTTTATTTGCTTTGCTACGTAGCTGTAATTTTTTCTGCAACCTTAAACTATTTCCAAATTTTATTTTTGTTTGTTCATTTTTATGTTTGTTCACTTTAAACAATAATCGTTATTAATCATCTTTTCTGAAATGTAAACAACCGACTTCCTGTTTGTACAATTTTAATGTTTGTAAATTAAACCCTTTTCAAACAATATTAAACGGAACACCGGTACTTGAATGAATCTACACGACGTAGTTATTCAATTTTTCCTTGCAATTTAATATACAAGTGAAAAATTAAAATCATTATTAACAGTTCAGCAAAATCGTTTTCGACATTGACGGTACAAATTTCCTTGTTAAAATATTACGCAAGAAATAAAGTAATAAAACTTAAAACGAGATCTCAACATTCCTTTCGTTGAAAGATGAGGCTTTTCTTTTAAGATCAAACGCGTTTCCATTCTTTCATTAATTCGATTCATTGTAAAATAAAAATAATGAGATGCTTAAAACCATTGTAAGCTTAGGTTAAAGTACATTTTTTATTATTCGTTGCGTCGCGTTTGATAAGTTAGAATTGTTAGAAATGTAGACGTGCACATTTTAAAAAAATAAATGGCTTCATTAATAATCATTATTACGCAAAAATTTTATACGAGAAAATCTGTACCTATGTGGAAAATTTTGTTTTAAATTAAAAAAATTGAAGTTGTAAATCTTTAAAATTATTATTAGATTTTTCAAATTTAATATTGTTGGAAGATTAGTGTACTTTGGTGGAATATTTAGACACTAAATTGAATATTATTTTAGACAATTTCAAAAACCGCAAAAGCTTCATATTACATCATTACAAAGCACCATAAGTTTGACAATAATAGTTAGATGTATATGTTAGATTTAATTATACGACAAGAATGCAGTCAGCGTCGAAATAATTAAATTTTTTAAAGTGTTGCCTTTATAATCGGAGGTAGAATATTTCGGATAATTAAAATTGTAAAATAAAATACCCATTCAGCGTTGACTGCATCCTTTAAGATACAAAAGGAACGAAGGTAAAAGCGTTTTTATCCTGAAAGAAATTTTACATGACAGTTTTCAAACCTTACATAACAATTTAAAAAAATCTAATAAAATAAGTAAAGCATGCATTAAATTAATGAAATTTACTAACAACATTTTTTCTCTGTACTTTACTTTAAATAATCATTAAGTTTTACGCTCATACATTTTTTTTTTTCTTTTTAATAGAATACCTCTTAATATAAAATTAATTTAAATTAATTAAATTTTACTTAAGGTTAAATTAAAAGTTGGAAATTAGAAAATCATCTTAAAATGAGAATCTATAAAGACGAGTAAAGTTTTGGAGCGCAGTATTTTCGCTCTGCTACCAAAACATTAAGAATTTTGAAATAATTAAATACAATTCAAATAAAAACCAATAATAGTAGGATCGGGGTATTGCTTAAAGCTAAATATATTAAAAAATAAAATTAAACATACTTTTGGGTATCTTACATTTAATATTGCAATAAGGAATTTCATTAGTTGCAAGAAATTTGTTGTAGAATGATTATTTGTTGCTAATTTAAATTTTTGCGTACAAGGTAATCCAAGTTTGTAAACAAATGAAAGAAAAACATACGGGAACCTGAAATTATAAGTTTGTTTGGTTAAATTATTGCATTTACTTGAATAACTCATAAATTAAAAAAAATAAATGAAAGAAATAACAAAAAACATGGAGATTTATAAAATAATTTTACTGTTATGCGTACAAAATATGTAAGTGTGATGTTCTGCATAATTAATTATTTAATTACCTTATGCAAAAATCTGTCAATTATACGAATATCCATTACAAAATAAAAATAGAATCATTCGATATTAGTTTTTAGTCACTGCCCTCTATTATAGATTCTGGATACGGTTTACATCTGTGATTAACTGGTCATGTGTACTTATTCACTGCGCTTTAAAAAAAAACATTAGCATTGCAAAACCACCACATTGGTCCCAATGTGTGCTTACTTTTATTTGATCCTTTGAGCCTTCTCACATGATTCAATCGAACTACCACTTTCAAAGCAGTATTCCGTATACCTTTCTACCACTAAGTACAAACGGTAATAATTAGTGATTTGCTTTCACCTTGTTTTTTCAGGAGCAATATGGCCTATTATTATTTGTCCTTCTTTTAATTATTATTATGTCCAATAGTTTAATCACCTTTTTATACATCAAATTCTTTTCTCTCCTCACTCCTTTCTTACCTCATTATTATTCCTCCCTTCACCTCTTCCTTGTTTTCTTTTTTGCGTACTATATCTCCTACATAAATTTGGCTGACATTTTATTTTTCCAACTTTTATTCTCTTTAACCATCCAAGTATCCACCATCTCCACAATTTTTTAAACCTTTATATATTTAAAAAATTCTGGTTTATGTTTCAATCTTGCTAGCTAAGGACTGAGGGCGAAAAAACATTAACATCGAAAAACTTGCATAACTTTTAAACCGCTAAATAAATTTAAAAAAAATTTAGTTTTGGATAGGTTATTTTATTATATAAAAATTAAAAAAAAAAAAAAAATCAATCAGACTTATCGTCATAAAAAATTTTGAACTTGACGGGAATGGTCTCCATCATGGCTTTTATGGTGGTGCTCGACACTTTCTTTGATCAAGCTACGGTCCACATTTTTCTAAAACTTTTAATCGATTTTGTAGCCTTTTATGTCTGCTTCAGCTTTCTTACCAAAGCCCAGTACCGCCCGATTGGGCGAAGCTCAGGGCAATTTGGGGGTTTAGCCTCCCTGGGTACAAAATCGACATGATTCTCTTCGTACCATATTTTGTCTGCTTACTGTAATGGCACAAAAGCTAAATCCGGCCAAAAAATGTGTGGATACTCTTATGTTTACTCAGAAAAGGCCGCTTAATCTTTTTGGAGACACTTTCGTAAAAATATTTGAGTTTAATTATTCTATTTGTTATTAAAAGATAGGCTTTTCACGGCAGCAATAAATCGCCCTCCAAACGAGATATTTTTTTTGGAAACTTGGACATTATTTTAGTTCTAAACTTTAGGAACATTTTCTCGTCCACAAGAAACATAAAACACCTGACCAGGTAGTTGAGAAAAATCGGCGAAGACGTAAGTCTCATCGTCCATCACGCAACATTGACGTTTTTGAAAAATCGCTCTCAACTTTCTGGCTCGTTTCTTGGCTTCAATGTTTTTCTCCGCATTACGATCTGGAGTTGTTTGAACTTTGTACGACTTAAATCCACTCTTTTTTTTTATTTTTCGAATTGTCTTTTCCGACAAGTCGACTTTACAGCTAATTTCCGGTTCGATATAAGCGATTCTTAACCATCGCAGATATTGCCTTTGCACCTTTTTTTTGGTGAATGAAAACCTCTAGTCGTCCACTTCCTGGTTTCCGTGTTATGGTAAAGTCTTCCTTGTACCGCTTGATGACTTTTGCTGCCACTTGCCTGCAAACTTTTGCCTCCTTTGCAATGCGAACGACTGACCATTGTGGATTCTCAACAAATTTTTTAATGATTAATCTATGTACTTCCACTACTTTTGCCATTGTGAACACAATTTGACTCAAATAAAAATAAAAATTTGACGACATATTCTGACAACTATTTCAAAGCCTACTATATCAAAATTTTGTAAAAAAATTATATGGTATAAAAGTTATGCAAGTTTTTCAATGTTAATGTTTTTTCGCCCTCAGTCCTTATGATCTAAAATATAATTTCTCAATTTTCTTTGTTTCTATTGTTATTTAAATTGGTGTTTCTCATTCTTCCTTGTCAGGTCTTGATCTATAGTCTATAGTTTAGTGTATGTCTTTTTCATATCTGTTTTCATATATCTATGTAGAGAGGTGGACAAAGAGATGATGTTTTATTTTTAATGTACATTTATATTGAAAAGACTTAATATACAGTATCCGCCAAAATAAACGGTACCGAAAATAAAAATAAATATGAACGAAAATAGTGCTCTACCAAAAACTGTTTTTTCCTTGTTAGAACCATTTTAAATCAAATTTAACTGCAGTGTACTATTAATATATCAACTAATGACAATTAAGTCAAATATGACAAATCCATATTACAGAAACAACTCCACAGCACTTTCTGTTTCGGTACTGTTTATTTTGGCGGATACCGTACTTAATTTTAAATTAATAATCTTGTTTCGGTTTGGGTACGACATCATCATTCATTCAATTTATTTAAAAATAAAATCAAACTTCAAAGAAATATGTAAAAAAAGAATGTAAAGAATGGTTGGAAAAAAGAATAGGAAAATATGTAGGACCAACATAAAAGTTATAAAAAAGAAGAAAGCACAAAGAAAGATAGAAACAACGGTTAGAATATATGAGAAAAATGAAATAAAAAGTAACAATCAAGAGAGACAGAAGGAAAAATATAAGCAATAGAGAAAGTGAATAAAGAAAAGGCACAAGGAACGGATGAAACACAAGGAGAACAATGCAGATACATTAAGAAAGATGAGAAAACAATTATGAAAAAATGGAAAGGGCAATTATATTTACCTAAATTCAGAAAAAAAAGATAAAAGGATTGATAATATATACATTCTAAATAATATAGCCTACAAAAAGATATCAAAGAAAGTAAGACCCATTTTTGAAGTATTTGTAGACATAAACACAGCATTCGATAAAGTGGAAGAGTATTGTCATGAAAAATTATGAGCGCATTGAAACAAACAAATATATCATATGCAAAAAACAATAAAGAAAATATATGAAAAGACAAAGTGCAGAAGAAGAGTGGGCGGTAAGTTGGGACACGAAGAAACGATGTTGGTTAAGCCCTAGTCTGCTTTCAATTTATATTAAAGATTTAGATAAAGAATTGGAAAACATCAGGTAATAAGAGTAATAATAGAAAAAAAAAAGACATGGGTATAAGCGTACGCAGTAAGTATTGAACCAATAGCGACGTACAGGGTGGTCCAACGTAAACGGTTAATATTTAAAGCTGATTTGGCTTATACATTAAAAATAGTAGCAAGATTATGTATATCTCACACGTAACTTAGAATCCAGTAAATCTTAAATTGTTAAACTGGCAAATTTTAAGAGTTAGGGGTTGTCAACCCTAATACCGACTAATAGGTAATTAATTCCAGCATCTAACAGGCTACACAAACACAAGGTGTTCTATTTAAGTTAAGCAAGTTATTTACATTTTAAGTGGTTAGTGTTATGCGGTAGTATTAAAAACACCCTATACATCAAAACAAAATATTAATTCTGCAAAAAGGATACTGAAAGCTCTCAGTAAGGTGGTGTTGTGGAAGTTATTGTATTGTTTTGGAGGGTCTGCAAATCAGGTAAAATCAATTTTTCTCAGATATGAAAGTAAATAGATATAGGAACATGTTAAGACACATACAATATTTTTCATAGTACAATTCAAAAAAGAATAAATACAGGATAACCCATTTAAAATAAACCTTGATATGGTACGGGTTTCTAGAGCTCCCTGTACAATCAAAATATTTTTAAAAATGCGGTCTCAAATAATCTCGATGTATGTATGCCTTAAGATTTCTTACATTATTTGTCGTTTTTATGCTACAGAATAATTCGTTGGTAGTGCTCCACCCTGTATATAAATTTTACGGTAACATAAAATATTTGAAATGTAAAATAACTCTAAATTATTTACTTAATTACTACTCAGTAACTACTTAGGTCAAATCGTCAGATCGTCATCATTCAGGTTGACCGATTCAGCATTATTGCAGATTCCAGTGCAGTTCTGACACCAATCACGACACACCATGCCTGCAGTCTGACAACCACATACGTTACCACAAACAGCCTTGCATGCGCAGCAAATGAGATTCAGCAGACTTAGTGGAGCTGCTGGAAGATCGAAAGTATGCGGCACGAACCCCGGTTGGTTGTCCAATCTTGTCCAGCCGTATACGGTTAGATCTAGCTTGGCACTAAGCCATTCTTGAACTTTAAAAATTAATGTCGATTAAAAAAAATTTAAAAGAGAAAACGTTAACTTTTATAAATTTCACGTTACCTACAGATACACCCGTAGGGAGGATGACGAGCAGCCACACTTGTAGGTACTAAATTTATGAGTTTTAATTCAGTACTCATGTGTTGCTTGCTAACAAGCTTGTTGTACTGCACGTAGCGAAGTAGTTCCAGAGTTGCAGACTTCAGTCACACTCATTTCAAAAAACGGTTTAGGTTAACGACAGGGTATTCTGTTTGAGGTTAGGACGTCCTTTAACCACTAAACACTAAAAAGCAACAGCGAAATATTATTTAAATAATCACTCACCTCGTCTTGTAGCATGTTCTGGTTTTGAGTGTAGGTATCTTTTTGGCATGACACATGCACAGACAAAGAAGCGCAGCTTAAAACGTTGCTACACCATCTTTCTTTAGTAGACTCACACTTCGCCGTGTTTCCAAACCTCTAGTCACTTGATCACTTTTTTCATTCTACAGATCTTGCACACTTTGTAGAATTCAGCGCTCCATTTTGACACATTAGACAAAATAAGCACATTAAAACACACAGCAGCGCACGAACCGCCGAGGAATCCCTGAGCGCCTCAAATTAAAAAAAAGGCGGTTTTAAACTATTTTTTCTTTTGTCAGCTATTTACAGCGCGACATACACACATAGTCGGGCGGGAATGCGCGCCAACTAATTTTCAGCTGTTTTTCTAGTTTTTCAGCCATTTTTACAATATTTTTCTCAAATGCAAAAACAAAATTTATTATAGAGTACAAACTTCATACTTTTACCAATATCATGCGAAAATATGACAATCTAATAATAATAATAATAATAAATCTTTATTTCCAACATAAACATAATTTTGTGGGGTTGACATCGCAACCCCATTCTAACAAATTCTACATCCGCGTATTACGTATGTAGTAAACGCGGAAACAATAACCTACAATTGCAAGTGCAAGTGCACACTCAGCTTTCTTAACGACCTTGTTTACTAAGCACACTAACTTACTTCGCATGTATAAAACAAAGTAGGTACAACAACAGATGTGGAGTTCGGTACATCAATTCGTCCAGTTCAACACACAGCCCAATTCGCCATTCAACCTGTGGGGATGACATTGCAACCCCATTCTAACCAATTCTACATCCGCGTATTACGTATGTAGTAAACGCGGAAACAATAACCTACAATTGCAAGTGCTGAAGGCGCACACCAGCTTTCTTAACGGCCTTGTTTATTAAGCACACTAACCTACTTCGCATGTATAAAACAAAGTAGGTACAACAACAGAGTAGAGTTCGGTACATCAATTCGTCTGTTCAACACACAGCCCAGTTCGCCATCAATTCGGTGCAGTTCCAACCGAATGATGATGGCAGCCGAGAAGCCGACAAGTCACCGCGCCAGCATCCAGTAGAGACAGGCCGAAGCTCAAGTCCATCGGTGCAATTCATTCCGGGCCACCGTCTTCCGCACGACACACAACACCGGAACATCAGGTGACATTGCATAGCACGTAGTGCGCCGATTACTACATGCTGACAACAACGTTCCCATTCATCATTAGGATTAGTATACCTCGATGACGTTATGTACAATTTATTTAATCGTATGGTACATTTTAAATATTATATTGTGATGTAAGTGTTATGTATGGTGCCTCAGAAGATCAGTATAAACCTGTACAGTGTGGTGACGAGAACCGTGCAATTGTGATGTAAGTGTTATGTATGGTGCCTCAGAAGATCAGTATAAACCTGTACAGTGTGGTGACGAAACCGTGTGCAATTGTGGATTGGTTCGCCTTGGCAAAGCATTTACTTCAAGGTTTAGAAAAACCACTAAAACCTAAACATGCCAACCCTTACCCACCTTAGTATTCACATGCAATAATATAATAATGTACAACAATAAACGCTACTAGATTCTACTCGAATTCAAACCCTTTCTCTGATCCAAACCGGCGTGTAGAGTAATACACCCTAAACGCCACAATTTAATAATAATTGTAGATACATAATACATAATTCTAAAATCATAATGGCCCATGGGGGCTGTAAACGCTATTTGAACTTTTTAGTAGTTAATATTAAAATTTCATATTTCTAAATTGGTTCTTGTAAATTTTCCATAACCCGGATTTTGAGGACTTTGTTTTCCGTTAAATATCACTCTCTTATGAACCGAAAACAGTCATCAGAAGTTATGAATTATTATTTTTGAGGTAAGAGCCCTTTTTTCCGTAAAATTCCTAAACTAGTATCAACTAATTTTTTCGAGATAAAGAGTGTTTGAGTTTTGCAAACATCTACTTAAGTCTTAATGTGTAGATATAAAAGCTACTGTTATTATAGTTTTACTTATAATTGTATTGGTGTATCCGTATATAGCGATAAATTTACTTAATTCTAAATTACACTATTTACTCTATTTTCTAATTTTTTATATTCATCGCCGTTTTCCTTTCCTTAGGTTGTTTAAGTATGCTTTGTTCTATAACGACAAGTGAAAGCTTTTCAATAAAGCACATTCTCTTTTTGGCGCTTCCGCAATAAAGAAAAGGTGGAATTTCTTATTCCTCACAAAAGGTTTCACGTTGATGTGCATTAATTGTCTTGACACAATGTTATTACACAGATTTTTAATTTGTTCTTGAACTTCAGCATTTCCTCTTTAAAGAGCAAATTTAATTATTAATTTACGGTATTCATAGTAACAAAAGCGAACAAAAAATTCTGACAGGTGAAAAATTTATCGGTCAATTAGAACAAATGTTGTCAGCATTCGTCACAAACTTTTTAATCTAAACAAATGCGAAAAAGGTTACAACAGATACGAATTTTTTTTTTCAATTATAAAAACACAATTTACATGTTTATCGAATGGTCAATTTATATGATTTTTGTTCCTTTCTTTTTTTTGAATGTTTTAAAACGGTTAATGATGATGAATCGTGTGTTACCTTTAAACCTACACTTTTGTAGTAAATTTTAATTTGTATAAAGTGAAACTTTATAAAATTATTAAAATTTAATGCAGTAGTAGTAATTTCACTTCTTAAACTCTACTGACTTTCGAGTTTTTATTTATTTTACATTGATTAATTAAGTTTATATACAAGCTTAAACTGGAACAATGCGTTTTTCGCGAAGTAGAAGCAAAATACCAAAAAAATCTAATGTTCGTCAGTTTATTTAGAACGCCAAATTAAATTCCTTAACACTTTTTAATTAATCTCATTCTCGTTCAACGAATGTGGGCGTTTATTTAAGTTGCTCGCGAAGCAAGCACCGTATAAACATTGTTAACAAAAATAGTTAGTATTTAAACGCAGATAAAAATAAAATTGGAGCGTTCTGCACTTTGCAAAATTAATTTTGCGATTGACACGTTCGAATTTAATCACCCTTGCTTGATAAGGGCATTTTAAAAGCTGACTTGCATTATAAATGAAAAAATCTTGTTTAGGTAGGAACAAATTCGCTAAATGTTTTATCGGATAAATTGAAATATTTGCAATTTCCCGATGTGCGATACCAAAAAAAAATAACTGATTCCAAGGAGTACGAAGTACGAAATTGTTGAGGAAAAAGGGTCAGGATATTAAAGAAGATCAATATGTTATTACGTCAGGCGTTAGTTGCAAAAATTTCAAATTCTAAAATGACATCTAAATCTATGTAGTCGTAAGTTTAATATACTTGAGAAAATCGAAAATGTAAAAATTGATACTAACAGTTTTTGTTCATCGTCAGAATCAAATTATGTTTTCAATTTAATTTTGTTTTGTAAACTGTGTCGATATTTTTAATTAAATTTTAACAAAAATACGATTTGATGTAGTTGTTATGGATTTCGTGTAATCTACACGTTTTACTCAATAACAAAGGTTTTTAATTATTATTTAAACGTTTTTAGCTGTATTTTGTGTTTGATATAATCGCATTATAAAAAACTTATTTTCTAAGAATTCATTTTATCGCATTAAAAAAATATGGATCAATAATTATAATCAAAATATTTTTTGGATTTATTTTTAATGGTTCACCGCAAACATTAAAACGGGAATTTTTAATAATATTAATATAGATTTTATTTAGATAAAAATACATATAAAAAAGAAAAAAATTAGTAATACACATTGTTGTTGGTCTCAAAAGAGTGAAGTTCAGATAGGTTTAAAAACCATCTTTCTTCGCTTAACCCAGTTTGAATTTTTAAATTAAATCAACTTATATTTAAATGTAATCTTATTTATTTATTTATTTGAATAAAGAGTTGTATACAGGATATACCCAAAATTTACAACTACATATTTAACACAAAAAATATAATACACTTAGTAATACTAAAAGCAAAAATAGTTGGAAAAAGAGAGAAGAAAAAGGAAAAGAGAAAGATCTACACAATATTCAAAATTTTTTTTCTAAATGATGCGTAACTAGCATAAAATATATCAATTCCAATTGGTACATTTTACTTATAAGTAGAATATATGCAAGGAAATGGCGAATATTACTATATGTTTGTTCTTGTCAGAGGTAGTGACAACAGCTACGAGTATTATGAGAAGAAAACATTAAATCGTATTAACGATAACAAATTAAAGTTATCATATAGTCTGTTTACAATTTTATATAAAACTAAGATGTTATTTCTAATTCTAATTGATAAAAGTGGACTAAATTTGAAGTGAGCACAAACCAGAATATAGTTTGTGTAGTTAATACCAAATTAGTAAAAACTTTTTGTACCTTTTCGATTCGGTCGATATATACAGTGTGTCCCAAATAAGGATGAACAGCATGAGGATCTCGGAAACCGTGAGAGATACAGATTCGGTTAAATTTGGAAAAAGTTGCCTACTCGAGGCGTCAATATTTTCTTGTTGAAAAACTTGCGGAGTTTGGGTTACTTCCGGAGATATTCGAAAAAATACCGAAATTGTGCTTTTTCGTTTTCATTATATTCTGAAGTTATTTGAATAGTTATCAAAAAACTAAATGCATTTTGTTATTGCCACTCTTTCTGCTCTACAAGATGGCGTTGACGAATTTTTACTACAACGTTTTGTTTCGAAGAAACCATTATCAACTTTATTTTTTCTTACGGCACTCAAAAAAAGTACACTCTGTATAAGAAAGCATCTTTTATTACAAATTCAACGATGTACTACACAATATGGTTATTCGTAATTTTATTGAAAAAATAACGTTTTAGTAAATTTCTAATCTTTTGGGTCTAGTGTGCGCTGAATGAAACCATGGCAGCGAAAAAATGAAGTATATGGTTAGTTCTGACAGAATCGATTTGATTGACATAGTAGTATCAGTTTAGCAAAGTCTTTCAGTGTAGGTCATATTTTACAATGGAAGACATAAATTTCAAATCTTTTTGATGTAGTGTGCGATGAAATAATTGCGGGAAACAGAAAATGTTGCCGTAGCTTTCTATTAGATTTGACACAATACGCCTAAATATGGACTTTCCTAGTTGCCTCGGTCCTTGATCAAATTCAAGTATTCCGCTTCTACAGAATTTCTTAGGCATGTAATGTAGCAGGACAGCATATCAAATTTCTCTTCATTTGAAAACATTACTTGCTCCATTGTAAAATATGACCTACACTGAAAAACATTGCTAAACTGATACTACTTTGTCATTCAAATAGATTGTGTCAGAATTAACAATGAAAGAAATGACGTCGATTGTTGATTCAACTTCATTATTTCGTTGCCATGGTTTCATTCACCGCATACTAGACCAAAAAGATTAGAAATTTAGGTACTAAAACGTTATTTTTTAGCAATAAAATCACGAATAACCATATTGTGTAGTAATCGTTGAATTTTTAATAAAAATGCTTTCTTATACAGAGTGTGCTTTTTTGAGTGCCATAAGAAAAAATAAAGTTGATGGTGGTTTCTTTAAAACAAAACGTTGTAGTAAAAATTCGTGAACGCTATCTTGTAGAGCAGAAAGAGTAGCAATGACAAAGTGCACCCATTTTTTTGGAAACTTTTTGAATAACTTCAGAATATAACGAAAACGAAATGGCACAATTTCGGTTTTTTCGAAATATCTTTGGAAGTAAAAACTAACTCAAGCGGGTTTCTCAACAGCAAAATGTCGACCTCTCAAGGGACAACTTTTTCCAAATTTAACCGACTCTGTATCTCTCACGGTTTCTGAGATCCCCATGCTGTTCATCCTTATCTTGGACAAACTGTATACATGGTGTCCAGAAACTCTCCTAACAAACGAAGACAGTAGATTCCTCAGATAATTTTAAGACAATTTAACCCAATTCACCTAGTCCAAAAATGCTTCCTTAGGGAGCTAGAGCTCTTTGAAGATGGCGCTTGGTTAAGTAAAAAATTAAAAGATAAGCTTTGTAAACTGACAACAATTTGACAATGAAAACGTAGATTTTACTTTTGTTGGCAGTTCAGAGCCAACTAGTGCAAAAATATAAATTTAACTTGAATGATAAAAACAAAAAATTTTCAAATCCATTTTTCTAGAAAACGGTGTATCCTAATGACTTAAAGTAAGAGTACCTTTTAGTACTAGAATACCTGAAAATTTAATAATCTAGTGTCACAAATGCTTAAAAGTTAAAGACAAAAAGTTATGCGTTAAAATATCCGTTGCCTACCCAAAACGGACGCCTATGACCGGTACTAGAAATTCCCAATTGATGGAATCGATTCATCTCTCAAGGCTAAACAAGCATACCAGTTTTTGCTTTTCTAAGTAGAAGCGTTCTAGAGGTATTTAAAAAACTATTTACAAGGCGCCATCTTCAAAGATCTCTATCTCCTTTAGGACGCATTGTCTTAAAATTATCTGAGGAATCTCCGGTCTTCGTTTGTCAGGAGAGTTTCTTGGACACCCTGTATAACTGAGTATGTTTTCTTTTACATATTATTACAGCTTTATCTTTATGGGACCACAGGTTCCTGTTGAATAATATTTATTTTTCCAGAGTATATTTACTGAAACTGGTTTTATTTCGTCTATCATGTTTAGGTACACTTATTAAGCTTCAAAATTTTTAAACAGGAAACGCAAGCTCAATAACAAATTTATTTTAAACCAAAATTTAAAAAGAAAGTAATTATATGTACACATTAGAACCAATGACAATTTGATTAAAAATTTCATTTGGTCGAAACCATCAAATTAAATCTTATGCTAATAAAATGAAACACACAAAAGTTAACGTACAACCAAAACTTCAAATTCTTTTAAACCAAAAGAAGTAAATTACTTCACAATTGTATAGTAGCTAATTGCTAATTAATGTTAAAATATTTTTCGTTTGTTCAGTAATGATAAAATTATAGGTTCTTAAACTGTCGATATGGTTTTTGATTGCAAAGGCAGTTATCCTTTAAGGAAGCAATTCCCGGCATTTTTGATTGTTCTATCGGTTATACACAGCAGAAACAGTGCATAAATCAATTGATTTCCAAGATGTCATTCAATTACAACTACGTCAACGGCCACAGCACAGAAATAAACGTAAATTATTGTCTGTGCCAATATCAAACGTACTGAAACAAACACAAAACGTATTGCCTAAACGTGTACCTAAAGTATTCGTACGTACTGCAAAATAATAGATCATAGTTTGGAAGTGTGAACAAACAAACAAGGTGAACAAGTAGACTATTGTGCGATGAAAAAGCATTAGGCTAGTGTGCACCTAGTATCAACAACATACGTATTAATATTATTGCCTTTTTATAACCTTAATTTTCTGAGAGAAAGAGATTTGTAGTGAACTCTTAAAATTTCCAATTTCTTAGAGTTAATACGCTTTTATTTTACCAGATGTTAGTATCCTTCTTCTATACGAGCCAAACCTGGTTATCTTGTTCGGGTCCGATTAGTGTTTAAGGGAGTACTTTGAGTCTGAAATTGCAAGGCTTAAGAACTTCTGCCAAAACTATGGGAGTAGTTGTTGGTTTAGGAATGTCTGATGATATATTAGTTCCTCTATTTATAGGTGATTGTTATTTGGTTAATACTACTTTCGTAAACGTTTTGGTTTCGTCCTCATTATTATGTGGATGTTCGGAAAGAGGAAATTCTTACTGAAAGCGGTAGCTGTAATGGCAATGAACTAATTCTATGTGTAATAGAGAACTGATACCTTATAACACGATAGATAAACTATATCAGTGGATTAAGGCAAATTTTTTTAAAGGGTTGACCATGGTGACTCGTAATTCAGTTACATTCATCTTGATTTTTAGGAGATAGAGGATGGATAGATAGAGTCATGGTATTAATGGGTAAGTTATTTTTAGCTTAGTGCATCACAAAAGTTTTTAAACATTAATATTACTTGAATATGATCTAGAAACTTACTGCTATTACTGATTCCATTTTGATTAACAGTTTTTTTAAACTTGGGTATAAAATTACTGATTAAAGACGTCAGCAGCTTTTCCACGTTGTAAAAATTCCTGTGGTTTAATGTAGAAGTCCTAAAAACACTCATGGAACTAACCTTGCTATCTTAAAAACGTATAGCACTTGGTTTTTTAAAATGTTTAATGTAGTGATGTTTGTTCACATTTTTATGTAAATTGGAATACTTTTGATTCGCACATGGAGGGTTTAACACTATTGGTACTTTAATGAGATTGGTGACTGTTTAGGACAAGATACTGTATATAGTAATAGTCAATAAATGCAATCTAAATACAAACTTATAAAATTTGTTTTTGCTATTGTTGATTTTTAGAGTCAAAAGACTATGAATTTTCATTTCCCTTCAAATGTGACCTGGTCGATCATGGGCGCTTTTCTATTTATCTGTGACAATGGTTTTTACTGCTCAAACATTTTGTTCAATTGTTTAAAGTAGAGTTTGCGGTAGATCAATAGGTAGTGAAATGCCATTGGTACTTCTGATTAACTATAAAAAAAAATGTTTCTAGTTATCCGAGCGTTCTATTAGTGATCTAACAAAATATTATTCACTATTTTAATGTTTCTGTTTGATTTAACTTTTTACTTGAGTGTGCGTTGATGATTCGATGATGCTTTAAATATGCTATAGTAACAATTTTTAGAGAATTTATGATTAAATTTAACCAGGTTTGAGCGATATTTGTAGCGACACATTTTGGATACATTTTATGTTACATCGAATTATGGGGGATATTTATCAGTTATCAAAATATCGGTGAAATATTTATAACTTACAAAACCGTGTTTAAGGTCTTTATTTGTCGATAGATTTGCTTCGTTTACATTTGAAAAACAACTTCGTACTTTTTCAGTTAAAACTTTTGGTAGCAGCTACGGAGTTACTTCAGAGCGTTCAGACTTGGTGAACGCAACTAATGATACGGGTTTATGTTGTAAAAACGTTGAGTTGTTAAATAGATTTTACAAAATATTTGGTTTCCACAATCAACCTTAAATTTAGTAAATAAATGTAAAGCTATTTCATTGCGTTGAATTCTTTGTGACAGTAAAATAGAAATATTAAGTTCGTGGTTGATGGATAAACTTTTTCTCTTTTGCTAAAGTGTATTGTAAATATCGAGCGATTATGAAGTTTTTAGATAAGATTTGGCTATGACTTTACATACGCAAATTTTTCATGTCTTTGATAACTACAACTACAATTGTCAGTTTTCATCAAATTTTTTTATAAAAAATTGTGTTTAGTCAAAACATAAAAAACAGCTTGTTGGCCAAGTTTCGGGAAAGATTTAGATGTATCGTATATACAATCAACAATGCGCATCTTGATATAGAAAACATAAAAAATTTGATAATGTCAAAGTCATAGCCACTTCTTATCTATAAACTTTATGATCGGTCGGTACAAAACTATACGGCAACACAAAATAAAAATTAATTTTAATCACAAAAAAGTCCCACTAATTAATTACTTAACATTAAGAATAAGAAAAATACATAATTAAGTTTTAATAATTATGTTAGAAGGGTTTCATAAAAATAGAAAAAAAATAGTGTCGATGACTTTGGTTGGTTGCGGTTGGTTGCAATTGTTAAATTCAAGTGTCAGCACTCGCCCATTAACTTAAAACTTTTTAAAAAACTTCTTGTGTTTGTGTTAGGCATAATCTTTAAGATGTACAATAAAGACACAGTTTTGATATCTTCAGTTAGAATTTAATGTCATTATAAAGATCCACCCCGAATTAATACTTAATAACAAGTGTTAGGACAACCTCAGCAATTTCTAGGTAGTGTTTTCTTCTATGTTCATTTATACAGGGTGTCCAGAAACTCTCCTGAGAAACGAAGACCGGAAATTCCTCAGATAATTTTAAGACAATTTAACCCAGTTCACCTAGTCCAAAAATGCTTCCTAAGGGAGCTAATGCTCTTTAAAGATGGCGCTTGGTAAAGTAAAAAATTAAAAGATAAGCTTCGTGAACAATTTGACAATGAAAAACGTAGGTTTTATTTTTGTTGGCAATTTAGAGCCAACTAGTGCAAAAAATATAAATTTAACTTTAATGACAAAAAACAAAAAATTTTCAAATCCATTTTTCTAGAAAACGGTGTATTCTAATGACTTAAAGTAAGAGTACCTTTTAGTACTAGAATACCTGAAAATTTAATAATCTAGTGTCACAAATGCTTAAAAGTTAAAGACAAAAAAGTTATGCGTTAAAATATCCGTTGACCTACCCAAAACGGACGCCTATGACCGGTACTAGAAATTCCCAATTGATGGAATCGATTTATATCTGAAGGCTAAACAAGCATACCAGTTTTTGCTTTTCTAAGTAGAAGCGTTTTGGAGGTATTTAAAAAAAAAACTATTTACAAGGCGCCATCTTCAAAGATCTCTAGCTCCCTTAGGACGCATTTTCGGACTAAGTGAATTGGGTTAAATTGTCTTAAAATTATCTGAGTAATCTCCGGTCTTCGTTTGTCAGGAGAGTTTTTGGACACCCTGTATATGATAATGCGGGTTCCGCACAGACGAAGCATAATTTAATTTACTGAATACATAGGCATAATACAATAATTTTCAAGCTTTTAGAGAGTGGAAGCCTTTAGTAGAACAAAATATAAAACCTAAAGACCGGAATGCGTTATTAGTAATTTTATCTACATGGCTGTCAAATAAAAGCTTGGAGTCAAAAACTATACCTAAATCTTTTATGTGATGAACTCACTATGAAGATAATTACGTTTACGTGTAAATGTAATTGTGTTACATTTAGTTGTGCTTAAAGTTAGGCCATTTTCAATGCAGTAGGATGTTAGCCGATTTAAATCATTTTTGAAAAGTCCGTATAAATGGAATCGATTTGAGTTCCTTATACTGTAAAAGAAAGCATAATTATGAAGGCTGCTTATTTAATAGTATTCTAAATAAATGTTGTTTGAAATTACTTAGTGTCATTGTCTTTAAGTATTCGGGTAATAAGTTATATACATTAGAAATGCTGTATAAAAAAGATCTTTTAAATAAGCTGCTTTGATACAAAAATAACGATAGAAAATTTTTTTTTTGTGTATTAAGATTATGAATTTCAAATCGATATTTTAATTTATTAAATAAATATTACGGTATTTTAGTTGACATGATTTTGTGAAACAAGCAACTAGAATCCAACAATCTTCTATTTTCTATATTGAGCTAATTGATTTCATTGAGTTTGTATGAAATGCGATCATATTTTCTAATCCCAAATATTAATTTATTAACAATTGCAATTGAATTAAGTGACAATTACAGTTTAAAGCAATTAATCTTAAAATTCTTAGTTTATTTAAATTTTAGGGTAATTACACTGTTTTTATTGAGTATCTAACAATACAATCAAATTAAAACATTTTAATGAACTTACTTTTAAAATCTATGTGCTATTCAAAATCAACACTATACACATTTAACAAATATGTATATATTAAACACTCAATTAAATTTTTAATTTGCGTCACAGTTGCCTGGTTTTTCATTTTTATGAATATGCATAAGTGCAAAATGACAGTTATATTTAAAATATTGCACTGAATGAATGAATTATTTTAAATAACAAAAAAAATTATTTGTTTGTTAATCTGAATTCATTTGGATGTGTGTTGAATTTATAGTAAATTTTTCTATTTAAATCAAACGCGGAGTTAAGATGATTAAGGTTTAAGACTTCTAAAAACCGATCTACATTTTGTTTAAGAAAAGAATTGGATTATATTGTATAAAGAAATCATGTCCTTTAATTGAAGTAAAAGTAGCAAGTCGTTTGTACCATGAATAAATTTCAAATTTACATTAAGTGTTAAGGGCTATTTATAAAAGTGTTTCTGTTAGTTACGAACACAGACAGGCAAGTGTTCAAAAGTGTTAAGTTTAAGATTTTCTGTACAGACAAATGATTTTAAAATGTTTAAGGTGGAAACATTGTGTGTAGTAGGAAAGAAAAACAAACAATTGGAAAAAGAGACTAGTGTTTTTGAGTGGTGGAAGAAAAGACGAAGATAGAGGCAAAATGCAGTCGGCAATTAAAACTCGAAGTGTGATGATGAAAAAAGTAAATTGAAAATCGATCGAATAGAGGTGATGATAGACAGTTGTTAGACAGATCGACACAATTACATCGCAAACGAATTAAAAAGTGCACTCAATAAATAACAAAATACAGGGTCCGGCAGAAAGCTCGGAGGTTTTTGAAATGGTTAATACTACCCCCCCCTCCCCTCCTATTAGGTCAACAGATACAAGAAAGGGACCGTTGGATTTGGGAGGTTATAGCATTTTTTTAGCAGTTAAAATAATGGACATGTGGACGGTGGAGCACCGCGTTTTTGCTTTCGACAGTTTTGTCTGTAATAACGAGTTCGTTACGGCCACTCAGCGTGAGTTTCGTCGCCATTGTAATATCCACCGAAATCGGGCTGTTCCTTCTCGAAACACCATTCGTCGATGGGTTGAAGCACTTCGAACGCGTGGTTAATTGATGACGAAAATACCAACAGGAGCTCCACGAACGATTCGAACACCTGAGAACGTTAAAAATGTGCCAGAAAGACTCCAACAGTGTATCGCAAAACAAGGACGTTGCGTGATGATGTGATTTTCCACACATGAAATTCCAAACCAACAGAAAAACAACAAAAACTGCACCAAAAACTTTACTCGGACACGTGTTTCAACAGCTAAGCTGTCATTATCAGCGATACCGATACTAAAATTAAAAACAACGGGAAGCTTATATATACTAACGCACCGTTAAACTTAATTGATACTTAGATAAGCTTAAATAATTCCGAAAATCCTAATAGACCGTTATCATCATAATTCATAAGCAAATTTCTGTTTTTACAAAATTTCTAAACTTTCATAAGAATGAAGTTCGTTTTTATTATCTACCCTCTTAATTAATTCAATGTCGCCTACTCTATGGCCATTTTTAAGCATATGCATGGCAACACTGGACCTATCTGTGCGATGATATTTGACATGAGCTACGTGCTCTTTAAAACGAGTTTTAATAGGTCTCTTGGTTTGCCCTATATATACTTGGTTACAGTCTTTACAATTAATTTTATATATTCCCGATTTATCACACATTTCTATTGGGTCTTTCGGATTGCCTAAATGATTTTGCAAGTTGTTACTACTAGATGTTACTGTTTTATAATCAAATTTTAAAAATATTTTTTGACGACTTTTTGTGTATGTGGGATAATTTGGTAATTTGACATATTTCTTATCTATTTTGCTATTACTAGTTCCTAACGTTGTAATGTTTCTAATGTTTAACTTATGTTTATGTTTACTAATTATGTTTGTGACAATTGATTCTTGAAAACCATTGTATGATGCAATCTGCTTAATATTTCGCAATTCTTTATCAAAGTTTTGTTTTGACAATGGGAAATGTAATAGTCTGTGAATCAAAAAATTGAAAGATGCAAGTTTATGTTGCAGTTGGTGTTCTTTCCTTTGATAAAATTCCAAAATGCTTTGAAATTCTAAATCCAAATCTGTCAATAACATTTTTTTAGTAAAAATTACTGAGGTTATGATTCCTTCAAAAACGTCTTATCTTTCTGCCGGACCCTGTATAATGCTGGGTTAACTACCGAAATAATCCACTTCCTGTGACGTCATCAACAGGTTTTAACGAGTTATCACTGACCTCACCAAGCGCATAAAGGTCGATTTATTACATTATAAATAGAATCTGTATTTCCACATGTAAAATTATATTAGTTTTCAACTAAATTTTTTATTTAGCCTGCACGCAGCAGAATCAAATCGTTAAAATTCAGTTTTTATATTTTTTCAGTTTATAATTTTGTAAACTATTAGCATTTGGTAAACGAACTCAAACGTCTGAGATAATAAACAAATTAAAAAGTCCCAAATGCTAAATCAATATTTTTTTATTTAAACATTTTCAAACTACATAAACTCATTAAAATAAAAGTCGTAGATTCTCGGTAATATTTATAATATTATCAAAAAAAATATTGATATTGGTAATTCAAAATTAAAGGTACTATGTTAATCCTAATAAAAATGTCACACTACCTCGCCCACTCTGATGCAAATCACAAGTGAATGAGACATATAATTGTCCTACAGAACTAGCGCTTATACAGGAAAACACTTGTATTTGTTATAGAAGATATTGAAAAAAAATTTAAAAGTTGTAGGTAAGCGACAGACTTTTGGACTTTACTGTATACAGTGTGACTGGTAAAAACTGTACTATATGGGATTTCTTATTAAAATCTTTACTCGAATTTTGACTTTGGCATTAATTTGTGGCCATATAATGATCAAAACTGACTAAAAATAGTGGTCACGTGATACGCATCTACTCTAGTAGAAATGTTACCGTTTTGCATTTAAAAAGGTCTATTTTGAAACCTTTAATTTTATTTTTTTTTTTAATTTTAATAATTTCACATAATAAAAAACGTAAAGCAAAATAAATCGGAAATAATTACCCGATTCAGCCGTTCAACTTGTCCATTATTTCTTGGTAATGATTTTGTAACTGTGTTGTGTTTGATATTTTTTTCTTCAAATAGTTTTGAAAGTCCTGGGATCTAAACGCCGTTATTTTGTCAGAAATTATTTGGCGGGGGTTTCCAAAATAAATTTTTTGCAACTCTAATTTCGAAATAGCTCTAACAACTGTTGTCGATTTACCTGGATGTAACCACTAAAACTTGGTGAAACCCTCTGTCAGTGTTAAAATATATTTATAATTATTTGTTGATTGTAGTGGTTCTAAATAATCAATATGATAAGAATGGAAGGGTTCTCCGTCTTTATCCAACAGAGTTAAAATCTTTCCTTGTTCCCAAAGCACTCTGGTGCTTAAGCTTTTTTTCATTATGGTCTTCTGGCATGCATTACAATCTGTTACGATCTGACATCCCGGTAAGTACACTCAAAACTTCCTAATGGCTTCTATGACGTCTAGGACTTCTAACTCGTAACTACAGTACTTTCTTCCACAGAAGACGTTTTCTTACTTGCGTAGCAAACTGAATGTAACTGATTTTCTGATTTTTGTAGGAGTACGGCATCAAATCATTCTTGGTTTGCGTCAGTATGTACTTTTGTGTCTGTAAAACTAGCTTCTCGGACAATTTCTTCTTCGACGGAATACAAGCAGTGTTTTCTTCATTTTCAAATTTAAACGGCTGGGTATTTTTTAATAAATCTCTCAGAAGTTTTGCTATGTGTGAGTAATTTGGAATAAATTTTCAAAAATATTCCGTCAATCTTAAGAAATTTTGCACTTGCTTCGTGGTTGTCAATACTGGAAAGTTTTTTACAGCTTTAATTTTAGACGTATTTAGGTATAGTTTATCTTTTTCTATTGCATGCCGTAAAAACTCTGTTATTTTTACTAGAAATCGGCTTTTCTTCATTTTTATGTTTAATCCATATTTTTCTACAATTTGTAAAATAAACACATATTGAATTAATATGTCTTTGAGATATCAGTGGGTTATTACACAACCCTTGAGTGTTGTAAGAGCAGTAAACTACCGACTTTTTTGTCAACTTCAACTTGGAAGAATTTATTATTCAAATCTATGCTGCTATAAACTTGAGCTTCTTGTAGTTAGTCTAACATGTCTTCAATTAATGGATGTGCATATCGGTCTTTGACAATTAGTATGTTTCTATAGTCAATACAAAATCGTGGAGATCCACCTTTTTTGCATAATCCGATGTGCATGGTACAACAATTCCATCTTTAATCCATTCTTTGATTTGCTTATCTTTGATTTTGTTTCCACGAGTGGTAAGCGCCTTGGATGACAAAAAATAGGAAATAGAAACGTCTGTGGGTTTTATTGTTTTGGATTTGTAGCTACTTATTAATGCGTAAAAATCTGCTTTTGATCCTTCGTTTATCGTTCTAAATTTGCAACTATCTATCATTTACGTCGATGTCTGTATTTGACACTCTTTTTATACTAATTCCATCTTTATTATGATTACTTCAGCACGTGTCAGTAAGTAATTTCCTATTATTGTATTAATTGTGTTCCCTTTTAAAGTTACACTTTAAAATAAAACGTTCATTGCCTATTTCAGCAATGGCATTGAAATAACGCAATAGATGCAATATTCCACCAAATCCCGATAATTTTAGTTCAGTGGTTTTAAAAGATGGTGAACCGATTTTCTCATAAATATTGTGACCAATTACATATATTGGCAGTATCTATAAATACGTTAATTAAAACATCATCAATTTATGTGCTTCTTTATTGCTTAGACATTGAACTACGGTGCATTCAGTAGCTTTATGTCCAAAACAGTTACATGTAAAACATTTTACACCTTTTGATCCGTCTCGCAGTTTCTTGCAGTATGACCCAAAACACCATAACCAAAACATCTTCTGTCTTCTGGTCTTCCATCATTCCGTTTTTCTTCTTCTCGTCTTCCGTCTTCTTTTAAATCTTCTGGTTTTCGATTCTTACGTTTTCTTTTTCTGTATCTTTTTGTCGTTGTTGTGTTACTTTTAAAACACTTTGATGTAACTAATATAATTTATTCTTCTTTAATCGTCTTTAATCAATTAAAACAGCCCCTAAAATTATAGATACAAACTTAATTTTAATTCAATGTTTGTAAAAGAAGTTTCTATACGGAAAAATATGAGAATATTGTCAATAAGTTTAATTTCCGTTTAAAACAATTAATGACTTGCACAGAATGACAATCAGTTGATTCTTCTCAGAAATTAACGTTTTAAATATAATGATTTCTATAAAATAAGTTTGACAAATAACACACAAAAACATCAACGATCTGTTATTCGGTTTTGCATAGTACCGGGTAATGTTTTCCACAAAATTATTGCGACAGAAACACACAGTAAAATCACCAATCCGTTCGTTCTTCGGGTTTAAATATTAACAAGATATTCAATATTCAATTCGTACTAGACGAGATGAAACGGCTCTCCAAGATTTTACCATGTTTGTTAAAAACTCGTGTAAAGCTAATCCTTAAGTACTCACAGTCAAAACGAAGTAACTCGAACCGCACTCAACGTGTGTATTCCTAAAGAAGCTTAAGTTCTATTGCAAGTACTCTCTCGGCTTCAAAACCAAGTTTTGACACACACGCGTCCGAATAAAACCGTATCAGGTTTGTACTTTCAGGATGATAGACAAGAAGAGACTCCTAATTACAGGTTCATTTCCAATCGCGCAAACCCTTACTTTGCCGCTCTGTCATACTTCAATCCATACGTGCAATAAAACATTCAATCTTATGCACTTCTACTGTCTAAGCATGATTTGGATTTTTTTATTAAATAATTTTGTATTAAATAATTAAAACGGTGCTCATCTGAGAAGTAATTGACTGCTTATAACTAATCAACTTAACGAAGTATCAAGTTTAAACTATTAGGCTGACGCTTAAATAAGTTTAATACTTTGTTTTAAAATAACAACATTTTGATTACTCAACATTCAGCTGGTCAGAAAGTTAGTAGTTTTGCCATATAGTGTGTTTGCTCTTGTATTTTGTTCCTAATTGTTAAAGTTTATCCTTATAATAGAATGTCAAGTACAGACAAATCAGCATTACCGACACTATTTTCTTTTTGAGTCTAATCGAGATGCCAAAGCCAATGAAGCTGGTCGTAAGATTTGTGATGTTTCCGGTGAAGATGAAATGCATATTAGGACGGCGCAAAACTGGTTTAAACGTTTCATAGTAGAATTTTGAACCTGAATGATATAGATCGTTCAGGACATCTTATTAGGGTTAGGAAGTTGACCCAGAAAATGGAATGTAACCAATCAACAATATGTCTAGATCAAAAATACTTAGGAAATGTTCAGAATCTTGGCTCTTGGGTACCTCTTGTTTTGAATAAGAACTACAATCTCAGCTGGATTTTTTGTTCGTAATTGTGCTACTCACTTTTACAATCAGAGGTTCCTTTACCGAATCGTTACCGGCGACGTGAAATGGTGTTTGTATGTGAATATTGAGCTCAGAAAGTAGCGGCTAACTTCTAACAAACACACGACGCCTAGAAAGAAACAAGATCTTTACCCTCAAAAGACAATTAGTTAATTAAGGTTAGGAAGCTGAAAATATTATCATTTGATTATTTGGTCAAATTATTCGTAGTGTTCTTAGTACAAAGTTGTTATAAGGGAAATTTTTGATTAGGGTTTGAACTCAGAACTTCTATTTACTTCTCTATTTTTAAGACTCCAACCGTATCCAATACACATTTTATTAAAATTTTTAGAAAATTGGCCATTTTTCTAATCTGCACTTATTGATCATGAAATGGTATCATGATCATTGTAACCTAACAGTAATTTGCTAGTAGTCGTATTGCATCAAATGTGATATCAACATTGGTTAACACAATTTGCTTATGTATCTGCTTTTACATATCTGTTGACATGGTTGCTTAATGCGAATGCATTTACGTACGTGATAGTGAACACGAGTCAACATTAGGTGCCGCAAAACTTATTGTTAAAATTCATTAGCTTATTTCAAAAAGCTGAAAAATAGAGTAGCCTGTAAAAGATGCAGAACAAAAATTAGAAGTGGGTGCAGGAACAATAGCAATAATAGATATATACAAAAGATTACTTGGGTGTTGGAAATATGTAAAAAAAAATAAAACATGAGCAGAAACATAGGAAATCGTATTACCAAAGGACGGGGTGCGTGTTAAAAGAAGTGGAGAGAAGAAGACAACAACAGGGAGAAAATATTAAAATAAAATTAATAGAGGCAATAAAAAGGGAGAGGGAAAATCTTTAAAAATAAAAATAATAACAAATGCTAAAATATCTAAGAATAAATATTAAGAAAATGAAGCGGCAATCAATAAGTGTTTGAGATTAGTAAGCTTTGTGAAGTGAAGTGAGGACATAAGGAATATATAAAATTATGATGTCCTAAACCAAGGAAGGAGAGAGATACTATCAGAAAAAATAAGGGACAAATTTAATAGCAGAGGAGATAATACAATAATACAAAAAGATAAAATGGGAGGGAGAGAAAAAAAGTGAGAAGAGAAATTTTTAGTAGTTTTGTTTTTTAGCAATAGTGTTGTAAATTTAGCGAGTATTGTTCTAATAACAAGGCCATAATGTTTTTTTTTGTAAAAAAGAAAATTTAAATTAAACCAATACGTACATACATAATGAGCTGAAAGAATTATTTTAAATAATAAAAAAAAATTTGTTTTGAATTGAAATATTGATTATTCAGATTTATTGTAAAGTTCTATTCAAATCGAAAGTAAAGTTGGGGTAATTAAAATTTAAGATTTTTAAATTAATTCAAGAAAGCAGTTGAATTTATTTGTATAAAATAATGCTTTTGTTTAGTTACAATAGAAATTTGTAAAAAGGTTGTTTATTTTTAAAAATTAAATTTATAATCTAAACAATACTGGGGTTTTGCAAACTTATATCCGGTGATAATAAAGTGTTCATACTGAAGTTTATTAAAACTTGTAGTATACGTGAAAAATTTACTTTTTGATGACAACAAAGATGTGATATAATTAAAGGTGGGAAACGTAGATGGAAAAACACTTGTTGTTTGGTAATAAACAAGTCAACACGATTTTGAATAATTAAATTCTCAAGTCGGTAGCGGAGACTATAGAAAAAGAGTTACAGCCGGATTTTATTGGTTATCGGGGGCAATGACAAATAATACGGTATTAAGTAGTGGTACCAAAGAGCATCACATTTCTGCATAGGCAATCATGGTGAATGAATATGTTCTTATCTTTGTGATCAAGAGCATTTGCCCAATACAAGGCCGTAATACATTTAATTTAATTTCCAAAGGGCGTCTGTCTAAAGCGAAGCCAAAGGGGTAGCGTCCAAGGTTGAAATTAAAATAATTTTGGGCTAAGCTTGTCATCGAAGGCATGGACGCTTGGATGCTATCTACACCAGTTATTTGTTTATGCCCAAAGAATCATAATCTAATTAATTTTCGTGTACCCAATGTTAAGATTGGTATTTTTATTTGTGAAACGCTTTTTACATTAGATTATTTTTTTTAATTTTTACTGAAAAAATAGTTTCATGCAACAAATTTAAGCCTTGAGGTTAAAGTTTTAACAATGTTGAGTCTCGACTTTGAATTAAATTTTTTTAACTAATTATTTACGATCCACCGCAATACATTTCATGCTTAAGTTTTCCCAATTTCAGAAATGCATTGCTGAGTTGTGAATGTTGAATAATACTTTCTTTGCCGTTCATCTTAATCCGACAATTCTTCAACTTTTATTAATATTGAGGCAATTAAACTCAATTCATTCTTATCACAAACAAGAGAACCTAGATGAACCCAAAGAATAAAAACGGAGAAAAAAATTAAGATATGGGTTAACGATTATAACTAACAAATTATTATTCTGTTTACTTTTCATGCGAGTGGTATTTGTGCACCGTGTGTGCTTTTGATGCATTATGCGAAATCAAATTTGACGTTTCTATTTTTAACGTTATGCTTTTTTACGGGTCAGTTATATAAGTAACACTTTGTTGTTTTACCGATCAGAATGCAAAGTATAAAAACATATACTTTTCTTAAAAATGCTCACTCTCTCTGTTCATATACATAGTAAATCATTTCTTTGTATAGTAGCTAATTTTGAAACATTAATTAATTATAAAGTTTTTCACTAAGTAACTTCTATTGAGATAAAAATTTTGTTTGTATTATCCAGACGTACAAAAACCGAATCCATAAGCGACGTGTTTGATAAAAAAGTGTTTTTTTAGACGACCCTTTCTTTCAGTTTTCAGTTTTGTTTCTTTCGTAAGTATGATTTAGTGATCTTATTGTGTCTAGCAACTTCGGTCATACCTCCAGCTAAGAGTAGAAAAACAAACTTTGGCAGAGGTAGCGTTTATTTAACAATTTGTTTCTAAAATAAAAAATAAAAACCCGGTTGAATAGAGTTGATGTTTTGTTTGAGAAAAATTCCGTAGCTTTGAGAGCAATATGTTTTAGTACCCAACTCAACTTTGTAGCGTCAACCCTTAATCATCGCAACCCTTAGCGTAACATGTTCTAGTGGGACCGAAGTTTGAGAGGCCCTTTTATTCTATTGAGGTTCGTAATAACATTGCTTTAGTAAAATTAAAAATTAGCTACTTAATCAGTTTTCGTATTTGAATTACTTCGTTAGTAACGAATTTGTTAACGTGAATTTGATTATTGTTTTTTACCAATCTGTTTGTCTTCGTAGTGTTTCTTGAACGGACCATAAACACCGTCAACATAATTAAAGTGCGATAACACTAGCGTCTCCCAAAGATTTAGTTTAACCGCAATGCTAAGAAAACAACGAACGCCGCTCGTAAATAAATAGCTTTAAGTGTTTCGAAATTCATTTTGAATAATAGAATTTAGTAAATTTTAAGCATTTTCGCCCACGAAAAATTAAGGAAACATTAAACAATGTTATTTTATGTAGTTTGTTGCAATTGCAGTTATAAATTATCCATGTTTTTTGTAATTCAAACCCTAATTAGTCAAAGCTTTCCGCATTGCATGTAGCTCATTATTATTTATTCCTGGTTTCACAACGTAAAAAAGTTTTAATGTGAAAGTTTGTTTCGTAAAGTTTATCATTTTAATTAGGAAAAAAATGCATAATAATAATTTTTTTTTAATGATATCTACTTAGTGCAATGATTATTGATTGTACTGAAGTAGTTACCTACATCATAATATTAAATAGTAATAGTAATACGATTAAGTGCATAACATTTTTTTTTTAAATTTATGTAACTTATGAGATGCATGTCGTTATCCGATCGCAGCTAAAAATGAATTATTTGAGTATTTTAATCTTGGAAGTGTTTAATTTGTAGTTGCGTTTCGTTCTCTAATTTGTAATGACACTAAACTCAAAAACCTAAATTAAAACTATGATGATGTCTAACGTGGTGAATAAATAAGTCGTCAAAACTGCGATAAATACTACATAGGACAAACTAACAAACACTTTAATCATGATTCCCAAACCCATAAGTAACATACCAAAATCTAATCACACTGGTAGACATCACTACTTTAATTTTCAGGACAAAGGCACATACATCAAGAGATAATATTTACACATTTTTGAGATAGAAACGGCATTCTGAAATAGTCAAATAATTTTGAGGTTTTTATTACAAGATTATCCAATTTAGCCGTAGTTTAGACGACGAGGTGTACAGGCTTAATATGACAGATATTTTTGTGTTAATTTAAATTACAGATGTATAGCAGGTAACTAACCTACGTATATGTATAGATAAGACACAAACCTATGTATAATAAAGACAATCGCCAAATAGTGTCTAGGACAACTTGCTGCGATTCTATTGCCGCGGCCATTGTGCTGCTAGCAAAACTTACTGCGGGTCTAACTTGCCGCATGGCCGTGACCAACCCATTCTAGGAAAAATTTGTTGCATTTTGTTTTATTAACATTTAAAGAATGTTCAAACTTAGTATCAACTTTTAACACCCCTCGTGGAAGGGCTTTTTAAAGTCCCCGACTGTACGTGAATATACATTTTAATGATTCTATGAATTTCGCTTACTACAAAAGCAAGATGAGTTAAAAAGCACTTTTTTTGTTTTAAAGAAAATATGATAAACAGTCAGCATTAGTTAGAGTTAAGCTAATCAAAACACTTTGTTACAAATTTTTTATTCCTAAAACAAACAAAATTAAATATAATTCAACCGTCGCATCGAGCACACGTATCTGTGTATATTGTGTAGTAAAAATTAAATAATTTAAGTATTAACTTAAGTGGCTATATTTTGTTAGTTTATATAATTGTGATTGCAAAATTGTTAAATTGCAAATACTATTCTTAAGTAAAAGTGATAAGTGATATCAACAATATGGATACTTCAATAATCGACAACAATGCGAAAATTGATTTAATATTATCCAAGGTAACTAACATCGAGACAGAGCTATCTACAGCAAATAAAAATATATTACTTCTAACAAACGAAAATAATGATCTCAAAAAAGAAATTATTAGCTTAAAATTAAAATTAGAAAATTTAGAAAATCAATCGCTCAAAAATAATTTAGTATTTTACAACATTCCGGATTCCAACAATGAAACATGGAATGAAACCGAAAAAAGAATTAAAAATATCATAACAACTACTATGGGATTGAAAATTGAAGATAAAGATATAGATCGTGTACAGCGTATTGGCAAACCTAACTCTAATGTTGAGAATAGTCGTCCAATCACTGTTAAGTTTTCGAATTACAAGACTAAAAATTTGATTTTAAAAATGCTAACAAGCTCAAACATACAAAACTAGGCATCTCAGAACAATTTTCAAAAACGGTGATTGAGCAAAGGAAAATTCTACGTCCGTACATGATTGAAGCAAAAAATAACAGAAAAATGGCAAAAATCATATTCAATAAATTAATTGTCGATGAAGTCACTTACACAGTGGATACAGTTCATATTCTAAATGGAGTCGATAAGACTTCTACTACTGGCGCTACTGACATAAAATCTAAACTACGATCAAATTCTAAGAAGCAATGAAATGAAGAGACAAGCCTTGACATTTATTATCAAAATGTTCGTGGATTACGCACTAAAATTGACTCAGTTTTTAACCAATCATTAGACCTACATTATCGTGTGTTAGTTTTCACAGAAACGTGGCTTCATTCAGGTATCTATAATGAAGAATTGTTTTGTAATAATTATATTGTTTATCGCAGAGATAGGATTATCAAAAGCAGAGGTGGAGGTGTGTTAATAGCAGTTCATAAATCAATTTTATCTACTATTTATAATTGCAATAATAATAGCGGAAATGAAGAGTTATGGGTTTCCATCATAGTAAACAACATCAGATATATAATAGGCGCTATATACATACCTCCATCATCAGCAAGCACTGTCTACGACAATCATTTTAGTTCTATTGAAGGTATTCTAAATTCTTTTTCTGATATTAATGTAATAGTAGTGGGTGATTATAATTTATCAATGATCGATTGGATAGTAGAGCAGGAATCCCACATGTCTCCAAAATTCAAATCAGAAAACCTTCTACTTCATTCATTCATTGATAACTTGAGTTTCCTTAACTTTGTGCAATTTAACAACATTACAAATAGTACTAATAGAATACTCGACCTTGTATTAGCAAACCAAACTTTAGACATAAGAGTAAAAACAGTGAAATTGAAATAGTCAAACCTGATTTATATCATCCACCCTTATGTATTATAATTCCAAATGTCTTTCTAAAACGTAACCTAATGTGTACTAAAAATAATACTAATTCAGTTAAATACAATTTTAACAAAGCAGATTATAACGCACTTAATGATTACTTTGAAAATGTCGACTGGGGATGCCTCTTATACGGTAGCGATGTTAACAATTCAATCAACTCATTCTATGATGTAGTTAAGCAAGCCATCAAATGTTTTGTACCAACATATAATGTCAAGTCATGTAAATATCCAATATGGTTCTCTAAGAACACTATAAATAGTTTAAAGCTAAAAAACAAAGTCTACCATCTATTAAAGTATAATAAAACAACTGAATTAAAAGATAGGTATTCCACACTTAGGAAAACAGCAAAAAACAAATAGAAAAAGACTACAACAGATATATTCAAAAGATTCAATCAGATATCCCAAACAATATAAAAAC
Organism: Abscondita cerata; assembly: GCA_030710515.1. Lineage (NCBI taxonomy): Eukaryota > Metazoa > Arthropoda > Insecta > Coleoptera > Lampyridae > Abscondita > Abscondita cerata. Next base: position 93,951 of record JALBCR010002419.1, on the reverse strand, counting down.
TTTTTGGAACTTTGTAAATTCAAAACGAAAAACAGATAAAAATTACCGAAAATAATAACTTATAATAATGTCGAATTAAAAACAAATGACGCTATTGCCAATGCATTTAGTTCCTATTTCAAATCTGTCTACGAGAACACAGTTTTAATAAATAACTATGATAGTTCAATCAGTGATAATAACTTTCTTATAACTACATTATTAATAACTCCAGATATAGTATTTGATAAACTTATTAATCTTGATGAAAAGAAAGGACCAGGATCGGATGGATTATTACCATGCTTCCTAAAAACTGTAGTCCTACGCTAGCACTGCCAATATCAATTCTTTTCAATCTTTCAATTGAATTCGGATGTTTCCCAAATATCTGGAAAGATGCTATAATTACACCACTATTCAAACGCGGGAATAAATCTGAAATCTCTAACTATCGGCCAATTTCTATATTAAACTCCTTGTCTAAGGTTTTTGAACAAATAATATATAATGAGCTACTCACTACATACCATTCCGTGTTTATACAACAACAACATGGTTTTACACCTGGGAAGTCTGCAGAAACTAATTTATTCGTTTTTTCAAACTTTATTGCTGCCAATTTAGACAATGCTTCTCAAGTTGATTGCATATATACAGACTTTCAAAAGCCTTTGACAAAGTCAATCATAATCAATTATTAACAAAACTAAACTTATATGGTGTAAAAGGCAAATTGTTAGCACTATTAAGATCCTACTTAGAGAATAGAACACAGTTAGTAAAAATTAGTAACACCGTATCTAAACGAACAACCGTATGTTCAGGAGTTCCACAAGGTTCCCATCTTGGACCATTATTATTTTTATTTTTATCAACGATATTGGTCAGAACTTAAAATCAGATTTTCTTCTTTTGCTGATGATTTAAAAATCTATTGTAATATTAGATCATCTTTAGATAGCGAATTACTACAGAAAGATTTAAATACAATTGCTAATTGGTGTCAGGAGAACTGCTTGCCCATTAACATTACCAAATGCAAAATTTTAACATTCAGTAAAAAAACACTAAAATTACGTATGATTACCAGATTAATAATATTCTCATAGAAAGAGTTGACGTAGCGTCTGACCTAGGCGTTCTTTTTGATTCATCTTTTAGCTTTGTTCAACATATCAATAGCATTGTAAATACATCTTTAAAAATGTGTGGATTCGTCAAGAGGCAAAGTTATCATTTTAGCAATTTACACTGTATAAAGTCATTGTACTACTCCTTTATACGATCCAAGCTAGAATATTGTAGCATCATTTGGGCACCACACTTTGAAGTATATAATAATAGAATTGAAGGTGTACAAAGAAAAATTGTTAATCTAATTCTATTTAAACAAGGAATCGATAAAAACGCTTTAACATATGTTGAAAGATTAAAGATCTTAGATATGGATTCTTTACTAAATAGAAGAGCTAAAGCACAATTGATATTTACATACAAAGTAATTAACAACATTATAAAATGTCCGGATATATTAGGTCTTTTAAGTTTCATGTTCCTCGTCCTAATTCTAGAGAGTTTCTAACTTTTTATCAATCAACAAGCAAAACAGATGTTGGTAAATTTTCTCCTTTAAATCAATGTATTATGTCTACAAATAGTTTGCCGTCTAATCTCGATGTGATATCAACAACACCTAATATTAAATTTTTTAAAAAACAAATAAATCAAGTACTATTTAATTTAATTTAAATTAGTGTAAAATTATTGTAAATTTTTAGTTCCTATTATAATATATTACAAACATGTATCTTTAATCTTATTTAATATTTCAAGTACCAGTTGGGCTTGTCCTGTAGTTGTACAGTTAATAAATAAATAAATAAATAAATATAAAATTTCAGAAAGAAATACCTATTGCATACGGTCAATTTGTATTGCGTCAAAATTATTCCGCAGCGACATGTCTTTGCGGCAAGTTGGCCGCAGCAAGTTGTCGCAGCATTACGTCTGGTTTTGCCGCCAAGTAAGATTTGTATTTAAATAATCCTCGGTAAATATGTGAGAAAACATATGACAAGAGAAATTTCGCAGATTTTGATTTAAAAGTTCTAAGATATTAGAGCAAACTTTAATAACGACATTGGTTATGATAAATAGAATCAAGTATTGGGCAAATTTATCTGGCCAGTGAGAAGAGTTCAAAAAACATTCTAATTTTATTGTAAGATTGAGGTTTTCACCGGAGTCATTGTTGAATCAATTTTATGAAAGCCTTTGAAACCATTGCCTTGGAAATTTTGCTGTTAAAACCTAGAGTATGGTAAGTACCTATGTTAATGATACATTCATCATATGGCACCATGGTCGCCCTTCTTTAAAGATGTTTGTTGACCATCTTAATAAATAACATGACGGGATTCACTATGGAAATTGAAGAAAATCATTGTCTTCCATTCCTTGAGGTACTTGTCACTTAGAAACCCAACGGTGAAGTAGGTCATTCGGTATATAGGAAACCCACTTATACTGACAGACACTTACATGCTTCTTCACACCATCATCTTGCCCAAAAAGGTCTGTTGTTAAACTTTTAGTTCATCATATGGCCTCATGGTCGCCCATCTTAATAAATAACGTGCCGACATTCACTATGGAAATTGAAGAAAATCATTCTCTTCCATTCCTTGAGGTACTTGTCACTGGAAAACCCCAACGGTGAATTAGGTTATTTGGTGTATCAGAAACTAACTCGTACTTTTTTTGGGGGCGTTGATTTTCTACCGCAGGCTCAAATGATACCCTTCTCGGTCAACCTTCATCGTGGTAGCATTATATAGCTTTCGACGATCGCAATTTGGAGCTGCGCCATCTTACTAATACTCTTATTATAAACGGTTATAGAAGACAAGTTACCGCAAAAATTATTAGACGTCACCCCCATCCTCGCCCTCAAAATTTAAAAGTAATTTTGTCTACTACTTCAGAAACAATTCCAGCATTTTTACCTTACATTCACAAGGTTACTGATCGAATAGATAAACTTCTTCAAAAAAATGGCATTAAATCAATTTTTACACCCTCTATCACAATTTTACTGGTTTTACCTTTCCTAAAGATACATTTCCCAGTATTTCTTCTCAAGGTGTGTATCGTATTTCTTGTTCATGTGCTTTAGTCTACATAGGTGAAATTGATTGCTCTATTAGTAAATATTTAGGAATATGATCATTGTGTTAGGTTAAAACACGATTCCCTAGCTGAGTATCATTTTGATACTTAAATGCCTTCAACGATAATTATTCTGAAATTCTCTGGGTAATCACCATTTGTATGCCTTCTTTTTTTGTCCTGGCACAATTTATATAGACTGCATCTATTTTACATTGTGGTATCAATTTTGGGTGAATTAAACAATTCAACTGTAATTAAAATTGAAATTGCTTACATTACTTCTTACTTGTGTTGAATGTTATCATTTTATAAATTAGGTTAGGATACAACAAATTACAAAAGCATACTCACTTTCATGTTTTGTGCATCTAAACATGCTAAATCATTTTCATTTCTTGTTCTTTCGTAATTTTAAATAAATATACAGGGTGTACATGATTATCATTGCTCGTTACCTCCGTCCTGCGATGTCTTTGTTTCTGTTGGGTTTGCTGCTAATTGGTAGTTCCGAATTAGTTTTTTGCCTCAGTTTAAGAAACTTGATGCCCTTAATCATAAAGTTACATCCTCAAGGATCATTTTTGGTGCTCCATACCCATGCCTTCACTCCGATAACGCTTTAGTTCATTTTGTAACATCTAACCTTAACATTTTGCAAGGCGACGTTAATTACGAAGTCAATAATTTAGCGGTCAATTTGAGGGCTATACATAAACTATTTCGATAATTAATTTTAAAGCCAACTATAAATACCTCCACAATAAAAAAGACTTGACACCTGTATGAGCAGGTTACACATTTCAGTTACATTTTTTTGTTTGAAAGGTCTTTTTTTCGTTTCTTGTTACTTTCATATTCTCTGTTTAAAGAATTCGCAGATCTGACACGGCACCAATCCAATTCTCGACGTACTTTAATTGTCTAGTTACGGTTCGAAGTCTTTTGGATTTTGATTGAAATGACCTTTAAGTAACTCGACTAAGTTAAGAATATTACGAAAATCAGCAGTAAAAAGTTGCAATACAGGATTGTGCGTGTAGAATTAAATCTGCAGTCAAAACTCAAAGGCTCAGTCGTACAGAAAGAACATTATAAAAATCAGCAAGTAGAATCGGCGGTCAATTTGATCGGTTATAGAAAAGTTTTTAGAAGACGTTGGATGAATTTCTCAAGAGGAAATTCTCAAGAAGGAGTATCCTTTTAATTGCGAACCTTGGAAATTTGCAAAATAAGAAGGAAACTTTTATGCATGACTGCAAATGTGTAGAATGGGAATAGCGGAAAAATAATGTAAATTTTTAAAATGCCATCTATGGATGTTTTCTACAATATAGGTAAGAAATATATTTTTGTCGCTCGCTGTCAAAACACAACATTAAGGCGTTTAGAAATAACACCGTTATCATTTTTTTGTGTCAGGATTATCAGCTGTAAACAAATCTTATGTGTATCTTGGAATTATTTGTTGAATGTTTGCATAAAAACAAACTTCTGTAGTACATTTTCTTTAATATTTAACTAGGTACAACATAAGCAAAGTAGAAGAACAACAATGTTAATTTAATTCGTACGACAAAGTTTTCGTAAAATAACGTTGTTATAACATTTTGAATCAACATCTTTATGTGATCGCGTTACATTTGCATTCTGTGAACAAAATTTAAATCAAATACACAAATTAAGTCATTTCTATGCAGTTTTATCTCTGTTAAGTTTTTCACCATGAATGATCATTTCAAAAAAGAAACGATTATCTTCAAAACCAAAAACGACTTTGTTGTAAAATAACTAAAAATTCACTAAATATGCAATGAAAAGTTTGCGTCAACTTCTTGTATTTCCCAAAGTATCATCGTCTAGAATACATTTTCATACACAATTTTATCTCTCCACGCTGAAATGGAACTTACAGAAATAAATTATTATTAAGACGGTGCCACCAATCTCAATTTACACAGCCCAGTTACACGTACAATTTTCTAAATTTAGATTAAAGATATGCAGTTGAAAGGTGATTTCATGTACTTGACACTTATATAGAGGTACTTAACGAAACTAAATGTAAAATGCATCGCGTGGTTATCAGGTGTTTTATCTAAAACACCTTCATTCTCTTATGAAAATGCAATTATCGCATTTTCTTTATCGTCTATATAAACTTTCGTCAATATGTTCAAAGCTAAAAGAATTTAAAACTTTAACGTCGAGACATCGTTAGCTGGAAAAGTTGTGTGCACGTTGAAGTGGTTTTTTAATTAATTGTTCTTAATTAAATGTCACTGCAGAAATGTCCGACTTAAAAGATAAATGACTATTTTATAATTAAAAATTTAGTAAATGTTATTAATTATTCTTTGTACTTTCGCAAAATTACAAATCTTTTTATTTTCAAATATGTTTAAGGCGTTGACATTATTACTGTTTTAGAATTTTAATTTTCGAAAATTGAAATATAATTTCGGTTTTACATATATTTAATTAGTTCGCGCCCGGCTTAATTAACAAAATATTTTGCACTGAATTACCAACAATTTTATACCTTTACTTGCAGCATTGGAAAAGTTTACTTTTTCTTTGGGATAGAGCTTTTCTAATTTTCTGGCAACTTAATTCACAAATTTTTGTTTTCTATTTTGCGTATGTCCAAAAGCTGCTAGAATAATAAATTATTTAAACTTCTTTTGCAATAGACAAAATTGATTAAAATTTCAAATAAATTACACTGTCCTTTTTTTTTAAGATCATCTACAATTTTATACCCGAAGATCAAAGTGTTTTTTATCAAAAATTTTTTTTATTGTTTTTGTAAATTAGTTTTTAATTATTCATTACTTTTTGTTCTGTGTTGTTTTTCTAGACGTTTTGAATTAATTTAAAAAAAAATACACTGATTTACTTATTTTTACTGCATCTGACTCGACATCTAACCTTTTATTTTTAAAACGTAGTTGACGCAATCTATTTTCATTATACTTTTTTGTTCTATTTGAACTGTTAACTGACGTTACAAAGCGTTATCGAAAATTGGTTTTCTACAACATTTTGCAAAATTCTGTTTGGTGTGTTATCCATAAATTAGCTAAACAATTACGTATTTTATTTAAACTTCAAGGTTATTCGTAATTAACGTATAATTATAATTATCAGATAAAGATGCTTCTTAATTTCTTAGAGCAAGATAATTATAATAATTAAGTTAAAGAGCGTATTAAGATCTTGTAACAGATATTTAATTTGGTATCAATTTACTTATACATTTTATACGAAAAAGTACAATGTAAAACTTTTACATAACATCATGAAAAAAAGTTATTTTATCTTGTTATACGTTTATAAGCCAATTTAGTCACCGTGCGATGGAAGCGTATTTTATACTTAAACTAACTAAATTTGTCTTTGTTTTCTTTTGTGTACGAGTAATTTCAGTGAAAACTCGTATCCTTACAAAAACTAGTCAATATTTTATAAAAGGAGTTTTTTCTTTATTATTTTCTTCACTGGCAAATTGATATCATTAATCGGCACAACAAACATCGCGGGTGTTCTTAATTAAATTTAGCAAAAACACTTGCTTCTGTTATGAACATTATTTATTGTTCCGTTTTGTTAACTCATAATTTATTAAGTGATATAGTTCACCTTGCTAAATAACAACAGTTTAAATAATAAATTACTGATAAGTTGCTTACATAATCAAGATAAAATATATTGGTATCGATTAATAATCATGAATTTTTGATGGTATCTGAAAATAAATTACAACACGTTTCTAGCTTGAATTTTATTTTGACTTAGAATTAAGTACCGGTATTTTATCATTATTTTACAACAGCTTTAGGAAATTCAATTTCTTACAGGTAATTGGAAGTGCTAAAGTTTGACTTTTATTTCTAGTACTCAATTTATAGCATTTAATTTAACGTTTTTGTGGTAATTTGAGGGTTAAGAAAATGTACAATCTACTATTAAGTCCATCTTTCTAAATAATGTAGAATGTTGATTTTGTTACAAAAACTTATAATTCTGACTTAAAATGGACACTTCCCAAAAATTGATAATTGTAAGTTATATTACATGTTTCTTTCTAGACAATAAGTCAGTTTTATCTATAAAATCAAGTACAGGTTACATGTTACATAAATACACATTCCATAAAATAGACAAGAACAAATGAAAATTGAGAAAAACTAGATGCACAAAAGCTAGAAAAATGATAATAAAGAAGAAGAAAGTATGATGTTTTATGAGGTTACAGAAAATTGTCCCACAAAAAAAAAGAACTTACTAACAGAAAAAAAGTGCAACAATTATACATAACGACATACCTAGTAGAGAAATGAGTTCAGTAAAACTCATTATTTTATACTGTGGTTAATTTTTGTTTGTTTGTATTTGTTCATTTGTATACAATTCACTATTCCTTAATTCACATGCTTCTCCTTCATTATCTGTGCAATTAAAATATGTGATTCGTAATATATCAAAAACTTTCTTAATATCTACAAAACATGTATAAGATAGTTTGTTAAATTCATATGACTTACTGGTGATTTGTTGGAATATAAATATTCCATCAATTTGGATCTATGTTATCTAAAATTATTTATGTCCCTTCTTAACTATGGAGATCTTTGTACCATCGCTCAATTTTTCCGGTTTGGTATTTTGTCTGAATAGTACTTACACTTATTTCTTTGTAGAGTTGTTGTCGTCTATATCTCTGTACATTATTAGTTAGTTATCTTGTAGTACGCTTGCCATTTTTCTATTGAAATTTTGATAGAATGTACCGTATCATTTACCTTCTGTTTGTGTATTCTTAACATTTTCCATATTTTCTTTTGGCTTTCATGCATATCCTTCTCCATTTTCTTAGTAATTCTTCCCCAATATTCTTATTTATTTATATTTTTGTTAAAGAAATAGCACACAAAATAATGGAAAACAGATAATCAGGACAGAGAATACAAAATATTGCTTAACTTCAGATGTTCTCCCAATTAGTAAGCCATAATAAAGCTTCGTCCGTTGATGTTTACAAACCCTTCTTTAAACTTTATTAATTGCCAATTCTCCATAATATGTGCAATGGTCTCTGGTTCATTTCCACAGTCACAATTTGGATTAGAAGTCGCACCCCATTTAAACAACATAGAGTTGCATTATGAATGGCCTGTTCTTATGCTATTTACTTTTGACCAAATTTCTCTTTTTTAATTAAAGCCCGGAACTTCTATTGTTGGATATTTATTAAAAACGTCAACTCCTCACCATAATTTTTCCACTCTTCAAGAAAAAGCCGTAGTTAAGTAGTCTTACAAACATACCAGACTTCGAGATTTAAGTCTTTCAACTGAAGGGTTCTCAATACCATTTCAAATTGGTAAGTTTTTGTTAAGTTGGCATTTATCCAATTCTCGTTTTAACGCAGCTATTCGTCGAATGTTTAATGGAGTAGTACTACAAAGAACAGGAAGCCAATTGAGAGGAGTAGATTTACTGGTTCCACTAATTATACGCATAGTGCAATTCAACTGGGGATTTATTTTTTTCGTATGATATCTACTCAAACAGACAGAAACACAATGTTCTGCTGTAAAATAAACTAATTCCAATGCAGCTGTACGAAGTGTCTTTGCATCTGCTCTCTGAGTTGTTCCAGCAAATTTTTGAATGACATTATTTCTTGTTTTCATTTTTTGTTTGACTTTTTTTAATGATGTTTGTAAATTAAAAACGTATCTAAAGTTACTCCCAAATAAACTGGGTTAAAATTATGGTTTAACTTTGTATTATTAAAGATAACATTAAGTTTTCTCTTTTTTTTCCCTATTACTTAAATAAAAACAAGAAACCTCTGTCTTTTAAAGTTTGGGGCATAATCGTCATTTTTTTGAAATAATTTTCCATAGTATGCAAATCATCAGATATCTTTCTTTCAATTTTGAAAAAATCCAAATATTGAAATGAAATTTCCATAGGTTATCGACACCAGTAATTACCAATACACCAGTAATTGCCCAAGTAAATGCATAGTATTGAAAAACACAAAGAATTTCAATATTTTCGCATGTTTGCTGCATCTACTTCAAAGTGTAGTGGTGGCAATGCAGATCTGAATGCATTGACAGAAATAATATTGTTTTTATAAGGTTAGGTTTCGCGTATGTGCGTTTATAGTAAATTTGTTAGCATTCAGTTAAGGTAAGTGGTTAGAGAAAAGAATCTGTTATCAAAGCATACTTGGTGTAATTTTTGTTTTTTTGGTATTGGTCACGTTGTAATATAATGACAGAAACATGTGACATTCAAAATTTTAATTTAGATCAATATTTTATATTGGAATGGCATCTTCTAGATAAGCAATAGTCTTTATTCCAATAGTTGCCATACTAGGGCAAATCACTGGAAAATTTTGCTATTTTGGATTTTTGACTATTTTGGAACTTTGAATGTGTATTTCATGGAAGTACAAGATATAAAAATTAAGCATGTATTTATTCCTTGATAGAATCCAATTGTTGCCATTAGGTGGCAACTATTGATTGAAGAATGTGGCAATCACTGGACTACATCTAATTATCTTTTATTTTCTCACATTGACAGAAGGAAAAGCGTGTTTTCTTTAAATATTCTGAGGGAGATCTTTCAAAAGCAATATCTGAAGTCAAAAATGAAGAAAAATCTGTCAACTGCAATAAAAATACAGGATTCCCAGAAAGACTCTGTCAAATAAGGTGTTGGGTAAAACTCCATTAAAACGTAAAATGGGACCACCTACCACGCTGAGTTCAGCTAAGGAAAAATTTTTAGTTGATTGGATAATCAAAATATCAAGAGCCGGATTCCGTTTAGTCAAGGATGATATCCTGTATACTGTTCAAAAATCATAAAGAGTAGTGAAAGAGATAATAAATTTAGCAATAACAAAGCGGGTAAAAAATGGTTTAAATTATTTAAGAACCGCCACAAAGACCAATTGAGTAAAAGAACAGCAGAAACATTAACTAACGCAAGAGCTTCTATAACAGAAGAACAAATACGATTATGGTTCCTGGAAGTCGAACAGTACTTGAAATCAGAAAATTGTTTTTTAGTATTGGAAAATCCTTCGCAAGTCTTTAATTGCGACGAATCAGCGTTTTATTGTGTCCTAAAAGTGGCTATATTATAGCACCACGGGGAGAAAAAATATTTACAAAGTTTCTAGAGAATCAGAAAAAGAATCTCTACCGTGTCTATTTGCATAAATGCTGATGGAAAAGTACTGCCACAATTTTTAGTTCTTCCATACAAACGAATGCCAAAGAAAGTTATACAAAATATTCCTAATCCAGAGTAGGGCGTTGGCAAATCTGACACTGGGTGGATGACTGGACAAACATTCTTTAAATATATTGGCAATGTATTCAACATGTGGCTTGAGAAGAACAATATCCAGAAACCAGTCATTTTGTTCTTGGACGGGCATAGGTCCCATCTAACGATGCATCTTAGTCAGTTTTGTGAGCAAAACGGAATAATAGTAGTGACACTTTATCCAAATGCTACTCATGTACTACAACCCTGCGATGTAAATGTTTTCAGTCCATTTAAAAAAAAAGGAAGAAAATTGTGATACATGAGTGGAAATTCGAAAATCCTTTCAATGTAAGACTAGACAAATCCACATTTCCTAGACTCTTCGACACTGTGCTGAAAAAGTTGACACCAGACACTGTAATAAACGGATTTACCAGATGTGGTCTTTTTCCCTAGAATGCTGATGCAGTGGATTACACCAAGTGTATCACAACACATAAACAAATCACAAATTCTGATGCGACAGACATCAAAAGAAAAAATAGCTCTCAGTGTTATGGAATCTTACTTAGAGAAACAGATTTTAGAAAAACTTGGAGAAACATTGAAAGTAAATAAACACTGGGATGGCGCTGAAAAATATACAGAATTGTATTTTATCTGGCAAGATCTCAGTAGAAAATTTTTTTCTGTGGAGACTAGTGTACCACATATCACAGGCGAAATGGAAATAAATGAACAATATTTGAATACCGTCAATGTTTTTGAAAATGACAGGATTGTAGATCAAGTAAATGAAATAGCAGAAAGTTCACAATTTTCAAATGAAACTATCTGCGAAGATTTCCTGGTACACATTGAGAATGAAAAATATGAAGAGAATATATCCGTATTAGAAACAACAAACAAGTCCCAAAAAAAACAGGAAAATTATCACAAGAAAACGTTTCTTCGTTGGAAGAATTAAGAGCACTTCCTGTTTTACATTTCTCACGACCTGTGACACCATGTCAGAACGAAGCAAATGTGAATATACTAAAGGTTTATTTGACGCCCCCTTCAAATGCCTTATCAAAAAAAGTTCCATTGATGTCACTTTCAACCGATGAGACTTCAAATTCCAACGTTGGTTTGCCATTTAAAAAAGCACTTTACTGGCCTGAACCCACTACTAGCAATCCTATTAAACGTAAACGCAACACCGAAAGAACACCTGCCGTAGTTACATCTAAAGAATCGCTTAAATATTTCAAAATGAAGAAACAAATAAAGACTGACAAGGAAAGAAAAAAAGAGGACATACGCAAGAAACGCGAGGTGCAAAGAAAACAAAAACTGCAACATAAGAAATTAAAATGTTCCAAAAAGTTGTAGTAGAAATAAGCTCTGATGAATCAGATGGCTCTATACCGTATGAAGATAGTTCGGATGTAATTTTAGTTGATGGTCAAAATGATATCACAGTTGAAACTGAAAACTATTACGCTATTTACTACGATGAGCAATTCTTCATCGGTAAAGTAATTATTGTGAACAAGAATAAAGCAAAAACAAAATTTTTGAAAGAAGATGTGGAAAATAATTTTGTATGGCCAAGGAACAGCGATGTGGACACCATTGATATCAAGTTCATTTTTTATGGACCTATTTTTCTACAGGAGGAATGAACCTTTCTCAATTGATAAGTTAATTCTAAGAAAGATTAACAGTTCTTACAGATTATACAAACAAAAAATTGTATGAACTCATACATTGTTAACTTGCAAATAAAAGGGTACTTCCAAAATTATGTTAATTTTTTCTATTGGCAACTACTAGATGTGTAGGTAGCAACTTCTAGAAAATATTAACAATCACTGGTGATTTGTGTGAGTTTCGAAATTTGATTTTTTTTACAATAAATTTTTTGACTTAATGTAATTCTAAATGTACTTTCAACAAATATGAAATTTGAGTTATGCTAGAAAAAAAAATTGCGCAAATAAGCTGAGAAATCAGTGTATTATGACATAATTATTTCTTAAACTGGCAATTACTGGTGCCTTTACCCTATCATCGGCGTAGATAAATTTTCGACATTATAAAGAAGGAAGATCAGAAATATATACATTAAAAAAATATGTGCAAGAACCGATCCCTGTGGAAGACCATTATTTAAAAGTCTAAATTTACTGCTTTTATCTCTAACAAAACTCTAAACTTCCGACTAGACAACATATTTTTAACAATAGAAATAATTTTGGAAGAAGGAATAACGTTAAATAATTTAAAACTAAACCTTCTTTCCACACCACGGCATCATATGCAGCAGTTAAGTCCAAAAAGACAACTCCAGTTTTAAGTTTCATCTAAAATCCAGCTTCGATATGCGTTGTTAATGCCGATCTACCGGATCGAAATTCTGCGTGTTCAATTGGTAATTCCTCTTCAACTAACGGATTAATATTTTAAAAAATCAATCTCTCTAAAACCTTATAAATTACACCTAAGTGGGGTCTGTAGGAGATTTATCCACTTTAAAGAATAATATTCCAAATTTTTCAGAAATTTGAATGTATTTTGTCTCAATTCTGGCAGTTATCTTTGACTTTCAGTTTTTTAATGCAAGTTTTAGCTCTTCTACAGTAACAGGTCTGGACATCTCTTCTGAAATAAGTGTAGATTCTCTTTTCTTTTGTAGACTCTTTTTCATCTTTGTGACAATCTATTTCTCTACTTTTATTGAGTTTGAAACATTAACTCACCAAGAAGCAATAGAATGTAGAGATCTTTTTTTCAATTTTACAACCTTAATTTGAGGGGTAGAAAAAATTAAGTTTCCTAGCTTATTTTGTATTACTTGCAGAGTTAAAGAATTAGTTAGATTAATGTGTCCTTTCATATCAGACCGCTTGCTATACAGAAGACAACTGCTATCATGCTATCTAGCGAAACTGGGACAACAATTTTTCTAATGATGTAATATTAAAACTGAGAATAATGCAGGTAGATATGCCGCTGCTTGTGCAAAAGAATCAAGTGCCTGGTTAAATGTTATTCTATCAAGGCCCTTAGAATAATTCTTGTTGATAATACTTTCCAAATCGCAGTCTCATTGAGGTTTGAATGTAAGCTATGTGTTCTTCACTATAGTCAATTCGGAGTTATAAATGATGAGTTTGGAAACCATAGTCTTACTTGCCATAAAGGAGTTGCACGTTGGACAAGACACTTTTCAGTAAATGATATTCTTAAAAAAGACCTTGAAATCCTAAATCCCTTTATGTCTTGGAACCCAGTGCAGTCTGTGAGAAGGATGAAAAGCTTCTAGACGACATATCACTTATTCTATAGTCTGAAGGTTGACATATTATTTGGGATGCTACCTTTGCCTCCGCAGCAACGTAAATGTAGAAATATAGAAAGCTTTTCGTGGACTATGTGTTTGTTCTCTTCACTGTTGAGTCTTTAGGTGTGTGGTGCGAAGCTGCAGTTAAATTCGTCAACGTGATTGGTTACCTCATAAGATCCATATCGGGGGAACCTTGGTCTAAAACTTTTCTCATTTAACGAATAAGCTTTGCAATACAACGGGGAAATGCTACTTGTATTATGCAGACACTTTTTTCTGGACCGCCCTCCAAATAAAATATTTTTTTTTCAAACGTCAGTTAAACGCTTGAACCGACTATGCTTAAGTGTCATTTCATTGCAATGACATATACATTCTCTTAAGTACTTAAGCGCCCCTGAAAGATAAAGTGCAACCACTTCGACAGTTTTTTAAGCAAAACTTACAGAATTTTTGGAAACACTCGACATTCGTGTTTGTCAAAAACCATAACGACTAATCTGAGATTGCAGAGCAGACTGCATTTGTTCATATTAAAAAATGTTTTATTCTTATATTTTTTCTTTGTGTTTTGTTTGAGGAAAGAACCTATAATTGTACTTTTTAGGTAAAGTGCTCGGAATTGCTTCAAATTTTTACCAGTGATAGTCCCTGGTCTACTGATCATAGTCATGAATAAAATGTTTCTCTTCCAAAAACTGAATTTTTTAAAAATAATTTTCGAAAAAATTATTTTTAAAAAATTCAGTTTTTGAGAGCGACAAAATTTTATTGCATATTTATGATCAGTCTACATGTAGGCTACTTTTGGTAAAAATTTCAAAAAAATCCGAGCACTTTACCTAAAGTACAATTTTTCCGGAAAGAATAGTATATTTTATACAAAGTTTAAGTGTTTTTTTTTGTACTTTGAATGTTTTACAATTTATCAATTCAACTCCTCCCTACAAAAGCATCATTTAAGCTCCTTATAAAATAATATACTATTATGGTCAACAAGCCGAATTCGCGTTGTTTATGATACAGTTTTTAGGCAATAAAGTGCCTCTTTATGGACCAGTTTTTTTTTGTTATTTTATGGACGACTATTAATGTCAAGTGTGAATGTCAGAATAAATATGTGAATTTTAAGTGTAAAAACTGTCAATCCATAAACACAAGCAATGGCAACTAGATATACGTCGGTGTGACAAATCATTTTTGCAGTTCATATTTGTTTCAGTAAAATCATGCAGTTGACCATAAAATGTGTATGCAAGTCATCCATAACCTCGTTTTATGGCAAGCCATAGATATGGCCTCGCTCTTTCTTCGCTCGTCAATAATTATAAAACTGGTCCATAAAAATGAAGATTATGGACTTATTATATAAATAGCTATTGTTTGATTTGTGATGTTTGTTTTAATTATTGTTTACTGGATATTATTTAATGTTTATGAATATTTAATTTTGAGGTGAATAACGTAAAAATTACTTTTCGGTCCACCGGCACTAATTTTGCTCTATTTATATAGACATTAACGATGCACTTTAAAATTGAATACTCGCCTATAAACAAAAGATTAGTATCCGAATATCCACTTAATTTTATAGACATTTATTTTAAATTAAAACATGGAAAATTATGATAAAATACTTTGTTCTTACTACACTTTATTTTATATGTATATCTTCGAAGTTTGGTGATTAATACATCTAGAAACTAGACGAATTAAAATGAATTTTTAACGAAAAAGTATCTGACGTTTCTATTACGAAAAAAATTGATGTTACAATTAAAAGAATAGCCGAATAGGATTGAATTTTCTACACATAAAAAAGCTAGCAACCATTTTATCCACAAAGAAAACGGAAACGACCCAAACCAAACGATACATGAAAAAGTATTGTTGTATTTGAGAATAAAATTTATTGATTTTTTGAGAAATCATTGATAATTGTTTATAACTACTTAGACATAATCGTTTTTATTTAACATATTTTTATTTAACAATATCATTTCTGAAAATAGGCGTAAACAACACAAATATTGTATTTTGTTCATAAATAATGATTTATTTTTCAGGAGTTCATTCTTCAGATACGTATAAAAATTTACACAATGTATGTAAATTGGAATATGGAATTACAAATTTCTTTTTGTTAATGTTTCTTGTTTCTATTCCCTCTAACTTGAATGTCTATATAATATTAGATTTCGGTTGGCTGGAATTTTCTCTTGTAATATTCTTGAGCTGATTCAGTTTTATTGTATTGTTGTTTTCAAACTTTCTAAGTCTTACATTTTAGTTCAGATATACTAAAACCAGTAAATGTAAAAGAAGAAATAAACGTTTGAATTCTATTCAACGAGATTTTAAAATTAATGTACGTGAGGTATAAATATAAATAACAAACTTTAATTTAAAAATATCTTAAGGTGTAATAATATTCAAAGTGTTTCTAGAGCTGCCATTATGTATCAAAAATTCTGGATAAAGATTTATTCCGGGTACCGTATTAAAAAGTTGCATTTTTCAGATTTATTAAAATAAAATCGAAATTCGTATTTTCCTATTAGATCAAGTTTCAGATGGCGTCTTGGCGCCGTTCATAAAACAGTCGTCGTGACAACGACTCTTACTTTTACTAAAACTTATAGCATGCAATAAGATATCGGTTTTCTCGGGCTTTAATCGCATTTTCCATTAAAATGTTGTAGCTGTACTTTTTGAAGATCGACCACTAATATTATAACGCGATTTTTTGTAATATCATCACAATTTAACTTTTGAAAAGATAGTCAAAAATTGACGAAAACAAATTTCAAACTACTTAAATCGAGTGAACTAACGATCTTAAATTATAGCAATTTGAAGTAAACAAATAAAGCGTAAAATTCTTTAGGGTGCTTTTAACTCAATAAAATCATTTAATTAACGCTCGCTTCTTTTGGAAACTTAAGATTTTAAAGTCGTAAATGAGAACGGTAATGAAAAAGAGCTTAAAAGGTTTTTCTTTATATTGTTATTCGAGCTTAAGGTTTTAATATTTCAATTTGCAAATGTATTATTGTGGTGGTTTATTTAATTTTTTTCTTTAGAATTTAAAAACTGAAATATATACCTATGTAATAAAGTTAATGTTAATCGACGACGAAAGAAAAATATGCTTTTAATACCTTAGTATAATACCATCGACCCCAAACTGCAAATATAATATTTAGATGAAGTTGACACATATCTTTTAATTAGATTCTGATTCTGACGTGCACCATGTAACAAGATTCTGGCAAATAAGTTTTAAATGCCATCTGATTATAAAAAAACAAGGTTACTTATGTTCAGCTTGAATTCGTTTTTTTGTATACTATCTAATTTATAGAGAAAAAACTGGTTACAATAGAATGAAAATTTTTATTAACCAAAATGTGACCAATAATATAAACCCAAGCACGATGATGGTGGTCTCTAGCTGTAAAACCCTGCCAAACTAGAAATCAAGTATACTTGTGCAATAAATTCAACAATAAATTTAATGAGCACTCTTAGTAAAACTCGTTCTCTCTCCAGTTCTGTTAAGCCAATTCAGAACTCACGAAGTATGTCAAAGCAAACAATTTTTTTCTAAGCTTAAATCATTGTGTAATCTGCGTAAGGTCTCTGGATTCAAAAATATATCATCCTAGTTTCGACTTTTTTTGTATTATTTTCAATGCTTTAGCTAGATCCTAAGGTAATTATAAATCAGCAATATTTTTTTCCTCTAACCATCTTCCTCTTTCCACCACTTCTTCATCCATTCTGCCTCTTCCTCTTTATCCCCGTGTAGTGTTCATCTTCTTCTTTCTTTTCTTCTTAGCTCTCCGGATTCTTCCAATAAATGTTTTATATTTTTCTCTCTCTTTCCCGCACATTCTGCATCATCGTTTTTCCTCTTTTCTCCAATATCTGTTTTCGTTGTCTCCATTTTCCATTTTAAATGTCTTCTTTTCCTCTATACTTTTCTCTTCCATCTATCTAATTGTAATATCTGTTGTTATATCTTAATTTCTTTATCCTTGCTTTTTTCATGCCTCTGGCTATCCTTATCTCTTATTACTACCTCTTCTTCCATGTTTCTTCTTCTTTTGCATACCCTTCCCTTTCATAATATGCCATTCTGTTCTCGTCTCCGTGTTTTACTCTTTGCTCTTCTACGTCTTTTCAACATTTGTATACCAGTTCGTTACCCTTTCTGTCCTCCATTTTCTCTTAAAACTGATCGCTTTTTCTTTCTGTTTGTATCCTCTTCTCCATTTTCAATTTTTTTTATTGTATACCCTGAGGTTTCCTTATCTAATCTTAGCGTCTATCTCTAGTATTTCTCTTGATCTTTTTCCAATTTCTCCCGTTCCTTTCATCACCTGATTTCTGTTCTGTACATCATCACGCTTTTTACCACATTTTTTTCCACGTCCTTCCCAAATATCCTTCCTCCAATTTCTCGTGTTTGTCTAATAATTCTATTTCCTTTTTTCTAACTCACTTATCGGTCTGTATCTTTGTTGTCATACTAGAGATTGTATCCCAAGCACCTAAACCTAACTAAGTTCTCTATCTTATCCTGTCCCCACCACCATTCCACTTCCTTTCCTCTACCTTTTTTTTGAACTTTATCATATTTGTTTTTCCCACATTAATTTCTAGTTGCTCATATCTTCATTTTTCTTTGTCAAAATCACTATGTCGTCTGCATACCCCAACAATACTACCACAATCCTTCCTATCTGTATTCCTCTTATCTGGTGTATTTGGATCTCCTCTTCTATATTCCTTATGTATATTGAGAAAAGGGTTGGGTTTAATACACACCCCTATGTTAATCTTCCCTTTACATTTATCTTACATTTTGTTTCGGTGTATATCTTCTTGATTAGTCGTATTATTTCTTCTCTTAATTTCTCTTATTATTCTCTTCTAATTCTTTATTTACCATATGTTTCAGGACGTATATCTTAACACAATTAAATAAACACATTTAATATTAAAAACAAAACTAGAGATTATTTTGCATACTTTTACGTACGTTTACTTGTACTATTTAACGTTTTACGTGTTTATTAAAGGAATATAGATAACATAACGGAATGTACATAAGTCTTTTATTTTCCAAAGTTGGTAATAATACTTCTTGTTTTGGAACTAATTTCTATTGCATTTATGTTTCATTAGATTTAATCGGAACAGTTTAGATTATTAGAAACTTTTTTTTCTTACGTACATAATCAATTATAAATGTGCTTAACATATCGCTGAACTGACATATTCTTTCTTGTTTCAGGTGAGCTAACCCTTTTCTTCAAGAGAAAATAAATGATTGCGACTGGACAAGCTGTGGTTTGTGCTCCTTAATTTTATTTTGTGCCAAATTTTTAAATTGCTCAAAATACACATAATATTTGAGTTTCCAAAGTCACGAATTATTTGAATTTAATCAGACATTGATAATTGCATTACTGTGGTATTTATAAATAGTTTTCTTACGTTAAGTTCACAAAAATATAAATCAGCGTACAACTTAAATTAAAATTAGGAATTAGAAAAAAATAATTTATAAAGGAACTGAAATTTATTAGTTAAATTGTTTTGTAAATTTATCTAATCTAATTTATCTAATAATTCGATTAAAAAAATTAAAACAACAATGAACAATGAATCAGCTCATTTCGACGAAGCCACTTCGACGCAGTCACTTTGACACCACCTTCTTATCACTGCTGTTTCGACGCGAAATCGTCACGACGCGAGCTTATCTCGACGCGACCTCATCTCGACGCGAGTTTATTTACTATTCATTATTATTTTGTATAATAAATACAAAGCCGTTTAAAGTGTTTTGTCTTAAAATTTAGTAACGTGTAACCTCTTAAAGTTTGGCTACGTACTTAATTACCATCCTGTATCTACAATACCGTAAAAAAATGATAGGGAATAAAAAGCCTGTTAAGAAAGTCGGCGGAAAAAAAAGGTCAAAAAAATCCGTCGGAAAAAAAGTCAAGGGAGAAAAATGGCATAAACTGGTCCGTAGTGTTAGAAATTTTTTGCTCAAAACAACATCAAGGAGCTACTTCAATCGATTACTCCTGGACTATTCATTTATTATTTTTTGCTGTTATCTATATCTACTTTGATTATTTATTACCTTAAGAGGTTATACAGGGTGCCCATAATCTATCTCATAACATGGGTAACTTTCTTAATATGCAAAATAGGTAATCGGTTAAATTAGGAAAGTTGGGCAGAATTACAAGCAAAATGTTAAACTTTTTTCAAATTTGACATATGTCTTCAACTTTTGAAATTTTGTGAAAAACTGAAAACAGTCGATTTTTTTAATGTTGTCCTGTTCCACTACTACTTACTTTAGAACTGAACTAAAAATGACATCTTATACATATTTTTACGTAGAATTCGATAAAATTACTCAAAATGTCATAACCCTCTCGATTTTCGAGATATAACACAAACTTACATTTTTTAAATGGCAATCATAGTTGGCTGTGATCTTATTAAATAGCTTTTGTTTTTGCGATTTCATTGATATAAGGTTCGATATACTTTACTATTACATTTTTTTGTAAATGCTAAAAGTAGTTTATTGATACAATTAAGCTGCAAAATAATACACAGGCAGGCTATGGAAACAAATGCTTCAAACAAAACCTGTTGAAACAAAAGCCTGTGTCGTCAACTAAATAATTTGATTTACATAAGTAAGTTGTATTATTCACGGTGATTTATTTTAAAACATAAAATTCTCAAAATAAACAATGTATTCACATGAAGAGAGAAACGACATGCTTTTTTGTTATTATGCTAGCAACAGAAATAGTAATGAAGCCAGTGAAATGTATTTGCAAAGATATATGGAAAGAAGACAACCAGATAAAAGACTTTTTTCCAAACTGGAAAATAATTTAAAACTATACGGATCATTTATGAAACCAAAAGCTAAGCAAAAGTTTAATCAAGAAGACGAAGAAAGAGTTTTGGCATATGTAAATTATAAACCAAAAACATCTACCCGTGAAATTGCAAGTGAGTGTGGTACTTCTACAGAAAAAGCTCGTTTAATTTTAAAACAAAATCGATTCAAGCCGTATAAATTTCATATCGGCAACACCTTGTATCCAGCCGACTCAGAGAGAAGATTAAATTACGCTCGATGGTTTTAAGAGAAACTGACAACGATCCATATTTCTCGCGCAGAATTTTATTTACTGACGAGGCAAAATTTACCAATAACGGTGTATTTAATAGACATAATAATAACTATTGGTCTGAGAACAACCCTCATGTTACTGTTGAGAGACGAGATCAACATATTTTTTCAATAAATGTGTGGTGTGGCATCCTCGGTAGCAGAATAATTGGTCCGTTCTTTTACAATTACCATTTAAATGGAAGGCGATATTTAGAATTTCTTCAAAATGACTTGGAAGACATGTTAGATGAACTGCCATTAAATGTGGTACAAAATCTTACTCATTTCCAACATGATGGTGCTCCTGCTCATAATTTTAGAGCTGTTTCTGAATATCTTTCCGAACGTTTTCCGAGCTGGATCGGTAATTCAGGTCCTATTAATTGGCCGGCAAGAACACCTGATATCACACCTCTCGATTTTTTCTTGTGGGGAACCGTTAAAGACAGGGTGTACAAAGAAAAACCCAATAATGTAGAAGAATTAAAAGATAGAATTAGGTTGATTATTAGAAGAATTCGTCTTCGCAGTTTGGAAAAAGTGCATAGAGAGATGGTTAGAAGATGTCAAATGTGCATATTGGTTAACGGGGGCGAACATTTAATATGAATTTTTATGTCTTTTGTACATTATTGAAATAGAACATAATTACAAACCATTAATAGTACCTACTTGTGGTATTATATTGTCAATATAAATTTTTGATTCAAGTTTAACTAACTTGTAAATCATTTTGTTCCTTAATGGTATCAACAACACAATTTTGGGCATTTAAATAGAAATACAAGAGTAAAGTATATCGAACCTTATATCAATGAAATCGCAAAACAAAAGCTATTTAATAAGATCACAGCCAACTATGATTGCCATTTAAAAAATGTAAGTTTGTGTTATATCTCGAAAATCAAGAGGGTTATGACATTTTGAGTAATTTTATCGAATTCTACGTAAAAATATGTATAAAATGTCATTTTTAGTTCAGTTCTAAAGTAAGTAGTAGTGGAACAGGACAACATTAAAAAATCGACTGTTTTCAGTTTTTTCACAAAATTTCAAAAGTTGAAGACATATGTCAAATTTGAAAAAAGTTTAACATTTTGCTTGTAATTCTGCCCAACTTTCCTAATTTAAGCAATTACCTATTTTGCATATTAAGAAAGTTACCCATGTTATGAGATAGATTATGGGCACCCTGTATACAGTAAGGAGGTCGAAAAAGGCATTTTTCAAGAATTTTTTCTAAGCAAACTGTTTGGTTTATTGATTTGAAACTTGGCAGGTATATTATGACAACCTTAAACTATATTCACATGTTTTTTATTGCCAAAAATAATTATCGGAAACGTTGATATTGCCAATTTTGCAGAGGTCCGCAAAAAAAAGGCGTCTTGCGGTGAGCACGATATCTCTGGACTGGATCATCTAAAATGCAAAAACCAAATAAATTTCATTAATATAATAAATAATCTAGTGATTAATCGAAGGAATTAGCAAAAAAATTTTTTGACAAAATGACGGCTACTCAAAGCAAAACTATTAACTAAACTAGGTCGATTCAATTTTTATAATAATTTAATTAGATTACTTTTTTTCTACCTAGTCAATAGAAAGCAATTTGTCCGTTATAAGAATGTTTCTTCAAAATGTTTTTTGCCAACTTCAGGTGTTCCTCAGGGTTCCAATCTGGGTCCTCTCTTATTTGTTTTGTTTATTAATGATATTGTTGAATGTATACCCGTTGAGAAACTTTTATTTGCGGATGACTTAAAATTATTTTTAAGCATCAAATCTAGAAGTGATTGCTTCAAACTACAATTAAGTATCGAATCGCTTATGGAATGGTGCCTACGAAACAAACTCTATCTAAATGTGGATAAATGCTGTGTTGCTACGTACTCAAGGAAAAAAAATGTTATTATTTATCCGTATAGTGTTGACAGTGCCTTATTGAATCGTGTGTCTTCGGTTAAGGATTTAGGTGTAACGTTTACTTCCAAGTTTGATTTCTCTCAACATGTTGCACAAATTACTGCCAAAGCATATCATTTGTTTGGATTTATTTATAGAAACTGTCGTGAGTTTCATGACCTTAATACTCTGAATGTGCTATTTTGTTCATTAGTACGATCCCAACTAGAGTATTGTTCGTTAATTTGGTTTCCTGCTTTTAATTATCACATCGAGAGCGTAGAAGCAATTCAAAGAAAATATCTAAAATTCCAATGGTTTTTGATTGATGGAGTCTACCCACCCAGAGGATTTAATCATAATACGTTGTGTAATAGATTTCATTATAATACCCTTCAGTTTAGAAGAATAGCTAGTGCTATTAAAACTCTGTACAAAATATTGCACAACAGTCTTGATTGTAGTTATTTACTAAGCAAGATTAATTTTTGGTACCACGATCAAATTCACGTAGAACATTCACATTTTATACAGATACGTACAAAACAAATATTTTAGCAAATTCACCACTTAGTTTAATGAGTAGATACTTCAATCAAATTTCGTCGTCGTGTGATATCAATGCGGACAGTTATCAAAATATTTATAGTGTTATTCTAGAAGAGTTTAATGTTTAATTGATATTATAGTACTTATATTTAGTTTTTCTTTTATTTTGGAGTGTATAAAATTCAGTTTTGTATTATTATTTAATAGCTAATTATTAATTACTTATTGTTGTTGTTAGTCATGTTAATTTTAATATTTTGTACCTACTATATACCAGTGAATAATTTCCTGTAATTGGGGTAACCTGTAGGAAAATAAAGTAAAATAAAATAAAACTAAAAATAAAATAAAAGGTTCGATTTTCGACCAAAATTCGGCTCTTTAATTGTTTATAAAAATAAGAAATTTTCATCGGATGGGGAAATCCTTCGATTAATTACTAAAATATATAGTTAAGAAGCTTGTGTAAAAATTTCAGACCGATCGGTTCAGCCGAGTCACTGAGTCATCTATTCCAAGTCCATATAATAATCCATCTGCAGCAGTAGCAGCTTCTAATAATTCAATTTGATGCTGTCTGCGAGCCATTCTTCTCTCCCGCGTGCTCCCATGCGCTCTCAAGTCAGAGATCCTTATCCGCTGTGCATCTTCTCTGTCGGCATACGAATGCGCATTGGGCCCAGCTGAGACCCTTATTGCAGTCATATAATATAGAAGTGATGCTGCGCCTTCATTAAACATGCCAGCAGCTATATAGGCAGCCATTTCCACCGTTTTTGAACCAGCCGAAAGTACTTTTGGAGAGATCTTCCATATCAGTTGATTGTAGCTCTCGTTGTTATTTTGAGTAAAACCACCCACACATCGTTTTAATAATTCTTCACTGCTAAGATGTTCATAGATGGGACGTATAGCTTCAGCAAGATCTTCTGGAAGTGGTTGATAATCATGCTCATACGTAGATAACTCATTTGCAGCTGCGGCCCGCTGCCAAGAGCACCATGATTCTGGTCCGGTCGGGCACTTTTCATGTTTTGGATTCTCGTCTGTCGAGCAGTAATGATCAAATGTGGCCCAGATTGCATTATGCATATTTTCAACCGAATCACAATTTCTCCTGATCGCTAAACCATAATAAACTGTCAATTTATCGATCATTTTTCCTGTCAGTTTGCCTTTTCCACCGAGAGTTTTCTTTTGCATTTTTTTCCCATTGTTCTTCTGAACTGTTTCCACGTTCTTTTTTACACAATCTCGGAGTCGCGTTCCCATTCTCTTCTGTACGTGACCAATACATTCTTTATTCAAAACTTCTTGATCACCGTAAGGTGCAGCTTTCAAAATTCCCGAGTATGTTTTGGAATCACCGTCTGTACTGCACACCAAATTTTTCCTCTGAAAGCTTCAACAGTTCGATTACTGCATCAACTTCCATTTTTCCAGAAGAACCAGAATGATTTGTGCTGCAATCATTTCGATGACTTTCATACCATTGTTGATATTCTTCAGTATGAAGCTTCCCTTTCCAACTTTCGCATTGTTTGCAGTAAGCACTTTTCACAAGAACATCAATTACTTTCCAAGAATAATATCCGATCAATGATGTCACCCCATACAAGGAAGTAAATCTCGCTTTTTCCAGGTACCATCGCCAGGTACGGTCAATTCTGTGGAATTTGCTGCACCTTGATGTTCAGAAGTCAATTCTTTTTCTTCGGTGCAAGCATTTTGAAACAGTTTTTCGGTTGCCGTTTTTACACAGGAATGTATATTGTTTATAATCAAATCGTAGGTAGGCTGTGATAGGAACGTTGGCATGTCCATCAATCCACAAAATTTTGTTGCTCCTTTTAGTCCCAATCCAAGGACTCTCATGACAAACAAAAAGTGTATATTTATCTCATACGAATGCTGGAGGAAAGGATTCGAATTTACGCTACGATCCATACACTGATCGCACGACACTACAACTTTAAATCCAAGACCTCGTTCGCTAGCAGTATGAAATTTCACATTTCCGTTACAGTCTTTGCACTTTACATATTCAGAAATTGCCGCAAAGACAGTGATAAAATTCAAAATTTGATATTCTACGGACGAATCGCGGGGCACCAAGATTTCCTCTTGCATTTTCAATTTTTTTTCGGAGGCACTAAAACTGCTTTCATCCGTTTCAGCTGTTTTCGGATTGAAAACATTTCTTCGCTTTCTCGGTCTTGACTTCTGCACTTTCGACGTGTTTCTCAATTCTCTGCTACACTTCATTTTCACTAAAAAAATCACCGAAAAAGGCGCACAACTGTACCGCTAGACTTCTCTGGTTAGACTGGCTTCTACTTTTCAATATTTGGCAGTTTAGGTGCAGGGAATTTAAAATTAGAAAGGGGACATACAATAAGAAGACAGATTTGCCCTAGACAGGTCCAACTCCCATAAACGCGGTAGCAAGGTTCAGGTAGGCAGCTTCACTAATGTGTCTATAACTTCGAAAATATTCGTCGGATCGACTTGAAATTTTGTGTGTGTATACTCAGATATATATTATTAAAGAATCGACTATGAACTGCTTTACATACCTGTCCCGGCTAAGTTGCTAACATTTTGTACGTGAACGCTTCACGAGTCGACACTAGATGTCGAAAAACTTATCACTTAAATATTGTAATCCCTCAGTAGGGCATATAGTCGACAGCGCGTTTGTACAATAGTGAACTTACACTCGAGTTCTCTCACTCCCGATGAGTCCCAAAAAGGACAGAAACAGCTGTCGGGTGATTCCTCAGTGTTTGTTTGCTATTGTACAACCTCTTGCGTACTGCAGGCGATTCGAAATTTTATACTTGCCAACTGTTAGGTTGGCTATAATTATTAAAGAATCGACTATGTAACTGCTTTACATACCTGTCGGCAAAGTTGCTAACATTTTCGTACGTGAACGCTTTCACGAGTCGACACTAGATGTCGAAAAACTTATCATTTAAATATATATATATATATATATATATATATATATATATATATATATATATATTAGCAACTTTGCCGACAGGTATGTAAAGCAGTTACATAGTCGATTCTTCAATAATTATAGGCAACCTAACAGTTGGCAAGTATGAAAATTTCGAATCGCCTGCAGTAAAGTACGCAAGAGGTTGTACAATAGCAAACAAACACTGAGAATCACCTGACAGCTGTTTCGTCCTTTGGGACTCATCGGGAGTGAGAGAACTCGAGTGTAAGTTCACTATTGTACAAACGCGCTGTCGACTATATGCCCTACTGAGGGATTACAATATTTAAATGATAAGTTTTTCGACATCTAGTGTCGACTCGTGAAAGCGTTCACGTACGAAAATGTTAGCAACTTTGCCGACAGGTATGTAAAGCAGTTACATAGTCGATTCTTCATAATTATAGCCAACCTAACAGTTGGCAAGTATGAAAATTTCGAATCGCCTGCAGTAAAGTACGCAAGAGGTTGTACAATAGCAAACAAACACTGAGAATCACCCGACAGCTGTTTCGTCCTTTTGGGACTCATCGGGAGTGAGAGAACTCGAGTGTAAGTTCACTATTGTACAAACGCGCGCTGTCGACTATATGCCCTACTGGAGGGATCACAATATTTAAATGATAAGTTTTTCGACATCTAGTGTCGACTCGTGAAAGCGTTCACGTACGAAAATGTTAGCAACTTTGCCGACAGGTATGTAAAGCAGTTACATAGTCGATTCTTCAATAATTATAGCCAACCTAACAGTTGGCAAGTATGAAAATTTCGAATCGCCTGCAGTAAAGTACGCAAGAGGTTGTACAATAGCAAACAAACACTGAGAATCACCCGACAGCTGTTTCGTCCTTTTGGGACTCATCGGGAGTGAGAGAACTCGAGTGTAAGTTCACTATTGTACAAACGCGCGCTGTCGACTATATGCCCTACTGGAGGGATCACAATATTTAAATGATAAGTTTTCGACATCTAGTGTCGACTCGTGAAAAGCGTTCACGTACGAAAATGTTAGCAACTTTGCCGACAGGTATGTAAAAGCAGTTACATAGTCGATTCTTCAATAATTATAGCCAACCTAACAGTTGGCAAGTATGAAAATTTCGAATCGCCTGCAGTAAAGTACGCAAGAGGTTGTACAATAGCAAACAAACACTGAGAATCACCCGTACTGCAGTACTGCGTACTTTACTGCAGGCGATTCGAAATTTTCATACTTGCCAACTGTTAGGTTGGCTATAATTATTGAAAAATCGACTATGTAACTGCTTTACATACGTGTCGGCAAAGTTGCTAACATTTTCGTACGTGAACGCTTTCACGAGTCGACACTAGATGTCGAAAAACTTATCATTTATATATATATATATATATATATATATATATATATATATATATTAAGAAAATGCAAAAAAAACCGATTTTTTTGAAAATCCTAACTGTATATAACCCCTTAAATTAAGTTATAAACTTTAATTAATAGAAATGCAGAATCACAGCGATATTCTAGTAAATTCAAATATTGTTGTGATATACACCTTCTTGTGATCTGGAAGGATCTTAACGTGATGATTTGAAAACCGAAATGGTGGTTCTTTAGAATACCAAACTCTTGTTTGCTTATTTCAAACTTGTTGGCCCGATGTAGCTCCTTAATGGGCAAAACTTTTGGAACTACGGTTACAATTACAATATGGTCCAATTCGGAAAACGATTTTGTTTTGTCTCCGGACAAGGAAGCTTTAATTATTAGACGCATAATTATGTTTATTTAAAAATATATGATCACAACCTATCTCTTGAGAATTATCACGCATGTAAATAATTAGGTGGTATGTTTGATGAACAAGCATTCAAAATATTAATTAACCCCCATACTCAATGCAATTCCAATGTAAATTTGGAATAAATAAACACTAATGCGTGGTTAACAAACATAGCACTTGGGCGGTCGCTCTTGCAACAGCGTAATCAGGTGCCGACTCGTGTTAACGATCACGTACGTTAATGCATTCGCATTAAGCAACTATGTCGACAGATATGTAAATATAATAATATGTAATAATACATGTAAATTCAAATAAAAGCAGTTCACAATCTTCAAACTAAATATATATTTACAAGTATTTGCAATTATAATATTGTTACTTCATGCTTCATTCTTATTTGGTATTTTACGATATTTATTTCCAGGCTGTGGCCACCCTGTTTATGTGAAATTTGTTTGCATTTGTTCATCTCCGATTCGTCTTGAAAGTGAATGTAGAATAGAGTCATACAATTTCGGCTTCATTGATTTTTATTTTTTCATTATTTGAATTTTTTTAAATTCTTTAGTAAAATCTGAAAGTCGAATTGTTATTATTTTGTCCTAAAAACCTGATAGTGATAGCTTGAGGTGATCTTGGCCGAGTATACAGAGTGTGTCTCGACGATAGCATGTTAGACGAATAATGAGAACGAAAAAACTGATTCACCTGAAAACTTGTAACTTTATATAAATGGACATGGTCTACTTACTGAAAATATTTTCATGGCGGTGTCACTTCCGGTTATACCGGAATTATAACAAATTCCCTAAGGTATTATTTAAATTTATGTTTTGCCTTTTTCTTCTTTCCTTTCATGAACCATTATAACACATTCGCATTCTTTCTTCATCAGATCTCTTTGTTTCAGTTGTGAGGTCAATGACTTTGAAGATGATAAAATTAATTCAAATTTGAAAAGGAGAAGGTTAACATTCCATTCCCGCAACTTCAATCGTGTCCACGGTCACGAACTTTTACCATTATAGATTCTTATTGTTGACCCTATTTCCTCACTTTCAAGTTTTAATCAATCAACGCCAAGGTTCATGACGATTCCTCTTTGTTTATGTATGCGGAGATATTTTAATTACTTACATTTTTTTCAGTTTAGAATCTGATTTGGTGGGGGGATTGATTACCTACTTTTTTCGGATATCTTGAACTTTTAAAAACTTTTTATTTTTTAGTCTTGATTATGTTGCTCAGTAGTAGGTAGTGAAACGTTGGCAACTACGGTTACCGTTTTGACTCGGTTCAATCCCTGAAGACGTTTTGCTTCTAATTTTTATTTGTCAGGAAGTGACTTAATTTCTTATAAATTTGTTGGTACAATTTGTGTGTTTTGTAATAATTATGTCGTGTTATACTTCCTAGGGTCTGATAGAGTTTTGATGACCAGGTCCGAAAACCAAGCTCGTGAAACATAATGTTTTTTTGGTTGACAATGAAGAAAGATCACCTTCTATGTTCTTATTTAAATTAAAAACGCATTAAAACTAACCAATATTTACTTAAAGAACACATGTCTTTAATATCTCCAAATTCTATTCCCTCCCACCTCAAAAATTCAACAAATTTCGCTTATCACAATGATGGGATCCCAAAATTTAAAATTATTTTTCTTGAATCAGTTACTATTATTATGTAATGATCCTATAATTTAATGCAATGATATTAGATATAGTGCTAAACTTTGACACAAAACTTTTATTTCTTCTTCAATAAATTTTCAATCAATTCAATTCATTCTAGTGCTATTTTGACACGTCTGAACAGTAACTTGCACTAAATCAATTTTACCGACAGATCTATAAATAGTTGAAAAAGTCAATTCTTCGATTAATATTGCCAAGTGAGCGTTGGCTTAAAAACTCTTAAGAAGTGAGAAAACTGTAGTGCAAATTCACAATTGTACGTACAAAATTCTGGTGTCAATTTAATACCCAAAAGTGGCTAATAAGTTGGTTCCGACATCTTAGTGTCGCATCGTGCTATGGTTAAACGTCCGAATAGTAATGTGCTCTAAAACAATTTTGCTGTCACCTGTAACAGAAGTCGATTCTTCGGTTATTATTGCCAAGTAATTGTTGGAACAACAACAATCACAAATCTTTTGCCGGAATAAATTTGCAAGATATTGTATAACTGCAAACAAACACCGAGAATCACTCGGTGATTGTCTCGTCCTTTCGGGACTCCTCAGGAGTGAGTGTAAGTTCACAGTTGTAGACGATGTGGTTGTTGTTATAATAGGTAACATCATCTACACTTTATTTGTTTTTAAGCCAACGCTTAGTTGGAAATAGGAATGAAAAATCAACTATTGTAACTGCTCACACATCTGTCGGTAAAGTTGTTTCAGTGCTAATAAACTACATTTATTAAATTTACAGTTAGAATTATGAACTAACAATTTTTTAAATAAACAAAAAAATAAATTACGATTTCAATTCGTTTTTAAACTTAGGTAGATGAAATATTTCGCTAATGATTGGACAGTTGGATTAAACTTTACACTTTGCCAGTTACGAGGTTTGTATGTTATGAAACAGCCCACTTTCAGTAAACATGTAAACGATTACTGAGTGGAGTAGCATTTATTGAAAAGCGCAGAAAAATTGTCCTGTTCAGATATACTTTGATAATAATCTACACTACCAATAGTAAAATAAAGCTTTAGTAAATTCTTTAAAAAGAGTATTAAGATTCTAGGATTTCGTGATAACTTTACTAACTTCTACCTTTGTAGATCCCTCCATCATTATAATTTTAAAGGATTTCGTGTTATGTAGGACGTGTACGATGTTTGACAACATCAAACAGCACCGATTTTCTTTGGTGTTTAAGAGGCGTTTTCATTTCGACAAATGATATATTTAGAGAAAAAAGTAGATTTATTTAAATGTCAAATAGCAACTCCAAAGATACATAAATCTTGCAGTACTGTTACTAGAAATGTTAATAAATCTTCCGTACCTCTGCGTAATTCTGTATTAATAACTGTCTGTAGTTGGCATTCATGTATGAAAGTCGAGGCGTACACAAAGAACGATGACAAATGCACCTTTTGGGATTTGAATAACGATTTCTTTCAAATTTATTTCTTTTGCTGTGTTGTATATAAAAATCGGCGAGTTAAAATTAATGCGGTTGAAGTAACTAAAGATTACTGAGAGGCAGGATGTAATGTAAAGATTTAATACAATGAAAATTGTCAAAATTAAAAAACGAACATAAAGAAATTTTATACTAAAATCTTTTTATTTGTTGTATTATTTATTAAATGTTTTAAAAGAATATTGCTTTGAAATCATAATTTATTTAAATGTTTATGTTTGAGTTGCGGTAAGGAAACATTAAAAAAAATGTTTTAACCCACGTCGTGTCGTTTAGAATTTCAAATTTACTTTATTATATGTAAATTAATGATTCTGCTACAGATATATTACTTTTTTGTAAATTAAATCTAAAAAATAATTAAAAAAAATTTTTTTTTTGAATTGCTATTATTTCGTACGTGCTATGACAGCAGTCGCTGTGGCACAATTGGGATTTATCTGACTTGTACAATTGACACTCAAGTTTTTCTCACTCCTGCACGGTCTCAAAAAAACGAAACAGCTGTAATTGTACAAATCTTTTGTGTAATTTGAAGAGATCGTCTTCAAGTTGGCACCATTTGTTAATGTTAACTTTTGTAAGTGCTTACACTTCACACATTTTTTAAATTATTATTTTATCGGACGTGCTTCAGTAGCACACACCAAAAATAATATGTATAGTACATAGAAATTGATGCAGGGCTTGAAGTTAATAGGGATTTACTTTAGACACGTTTGCATTTTAATATTTATAAATTATATTATACTATTACAACATTTCTATCTCTTCTAATGTATTTTTATTTTTTATATAGTTAACCACTTTCGACTTTCTAATTAATTAAAGTCATCTTCAGAATCTACAATTAAAATTACCTATATGAAAAATAGGTACTTATTTACAGTTAAAATTACAATAATATTTTACAATTTAAAATATTATTGACAATATTGTCAAATATTTAATAATTAAAAAATTTTAAAAAAGGTAGCGTTTAGTAAGATATATGAATTCAACAAAAATTTTTATTTTATTATTGTATTTTAAACAAAATTCTATAAAGTTTGTTTGATTGTAAATTTTTATTATTATTTAACGTATTACGTACTTTCACAATCCAATCAAGAAATTAACCAAACTAATTAAACTCAGAATTAGTTTATAAAATACTTCCAATCTTAAAAATATCTACTCATCATTTAATATTACACCAGATTTGGAAAAAGTGACATTTACAAATTAACTTGTTCGTGTGATAAATTTTATATTGGCAAAACTTCAAGACTTTTCAAAATTAGACTTAATGAACACTTAAGATACATCAATATACAAAATAAATATACAAACAATCTGAAGTCAATTAAATAATCATTTGCTTTATACATTTTACCTGATGAAAATTCTATAAAAAATTACAGCTTTATTCATATTTTTAATTGCAACTATAAAATTAAACATACAGGGTGGACCAACGCCGACAAAACAGAGCCAATTGCTACCACATCGATTTTAAAAAAAAAAAACACTCAAACCATCAATTTCTGAGGGGGACATCTTTTCAGCCTGTCGGCTTTCCTGTATTACCTCTGGTTTTAACGGAAATGACGTCACATCAAACTTTTTTAATGGCAACCAACAATTTTGTCTGCAAAATCGGATAGACGACAAAAAATACTTTTCAAAAAATTCCACATGTTGCTAGTTTTCTTCTAAACGACGTCTTACGTTCTGCAGAATTTCGGGAGGCATTTC
This sequence comes from Abscondita cerata, assembly GCA_030710515.1. NCBI lineage: Eukaryota > Metazoa > Arthropoda > Insecta > Coleoptera > Lampyridae > Abscondita > Abscondita cerata. Next base: position 60,811 of record JALBCR010002419.1, on the reverse strand, counting down.
TCGGTGATCCCTTATTTTAAATTTTCCAAAGAACTAGGTTTAGTTGAATAATCTCTAGTCTTCACACAGCATCCTGTTTTTGAACAAATTAAGACATGCTCTGATTTTGTGGATGCTGTGATTAAAAAAACGATACCAGACTAATGATCAAAAAGTGTTTGAAACAAGGAAACGTCAATTTCTAGAGTTTAGTTTACTTTTGTATCTTTCTAATTCAAAAATGGGTTACACCACTCACAAAAAAGTTGAAATAATTGAATTATTCTTTAAAAATGATGACTGTACTAACAAGGCAACAATAATCTTTAACTAACGTCATCCAGATAAACATCTTAATTGAAAATACGTTGTAGAATTAGTAGGGAAATTTCGGGAGACAGGAAACGTTTGCGACAAGAAACATATTAATGTTGCACACGCGGTGCAAAATGAAGGAGGTCAAAGTAGCCGTGTTGAGTCATGTTGCTCTAGATCCAACGTTAAGTACAAGAGAATTGGAGGAAATTTGTGGAGTTAGCCGAACAAGTATTGGACACATTCTGAAGGCTCATAAATTTTATCCCTATAAAATAAATTTAGGTACACAAACTCAACGAGGACGATTTTGACGTCGAACAGTTTTGTGAAATTATGAATCAACAAGCAGTTGACAAGCTGAACTTTACTTTTTTAAACGGGCTAATAAATCGTCATTAATGTCGATACTGGTCGGACACGAATCTTGATGTGTTTTGTCAAGTTCATTCTCAGTATTCAGAAAATCTAAACGTCTGGGCGGGTATTTTTAGAGATCGAGTAGTAGGACCTATTTTTATACCTGAAAATTTGAATGGTGGTTATTTGGAAGGATTTCCACCACATTTTGCAATGCCAGTAAGAGAGTTCGTAAATGAAACATTTCTCAACATATGGATTAGTCGGAGAGGTAGTATTGAATGGCCACCTCGATCTCTAGACTTGACCCCATTGCATTTTTTCTTGTGAGGGCATTTAAAGAGTAAAGTTTATTCAACTAAACCAACGTCTTTAGAAAATTTAAACCAAAAGATCACCAATGAATGTCTTCAGATTACTCCAGAAATTCTACAGAATGTAAGACGACGATTTGAAGAAAATTTGTACCACTGCATGGAAGCTGGAGGAGCTAATTTCGAGCATTTGTTATAAATTTTTCAATTGCATTATTAAATTGTTACTGCAATAACTTTTGTTTTTTTAAATGACAATATCCGCTAAATCATATAAGGGCTCTCTAAGGGTTTTTGTACGGTTGTTCTAGCCGAACGGCCAAAGTAAACTAGTAATGTGGTATTTTTGAAAAGCATTTTTATTTTCTATCAATTTTGCAGAAAAAACTGTAGGTTGTCATTTAAAAACTTTGATGTGACGTCATTTTTGTTAAAACCAAAGGTAATACTGGAATGCCGACAGGCTGAAAAGATGCCCCCTCTGAAATAAAATTGACGGGTCTAAATTTTTTTTTTTAATTATCGATGTGGCTGCAATTGGTTTTGTTTCGCCGGCGTTGGTCTATTCTGTAGTATTTGGTTTAAAAAAAGGCATATGGTTCATATATGAAATATGCAAATTACAGTTTAAATGTTTAATTATAGTCCAAACATTTTCAATTTAATTTTGAGTAACAAATACAATACTAACGTAAAAACTGATTTTAAAATGTACATTTTTTGAAGAATGCAATTTGCCCAGAGGATGACTTTGAAGTCGAAACGCGTCGGCATGTAGATTTTTAATAGAAAAATAAGTACACTATAATTAGTATTTTTTTTTAAACCAAGTATCACCGAGTGTACTACCATAAACCTATAAAATATTTTAGAGTACCTTGAAATTATTTATATTAATTACCATACCAATAAATAAATAAATAAAAAGAACATATTAATAAAAATTTGGCCCCCCTCAAACCATACCCTAACAGACAGCCCTTGAAGAGAAGAATCTAACGGTAGTACTCCAGACCCTTAAGTAAAACCCCTTAACCACCCAGGACAAAAAAAAATTAGAATGAGGTTAAGAAGAAATGGTGTAGTATTTTATAATTCTAAAAATACAGGTCTTGTTCGCTCTCGCAGCGTTGCTAAGAAAATGATTGCATCGTTTGTTGCTAAATCAGGGCATGTAGCGACGATTGCTCTTGAAAATCAAAGAACCGTTAATGCACAATGGTATACGACCATTTGTTTGCCTGAAGTGATTGCCGAGCTTCGGAAGATAACCCAAATCGACGCATTATGCTCCATCAAGACAATGCAAGCTGGCACACCGCTTGAGCCACAAAGTCGTTTTTGGAACAGCTCTTGATCATCCTCCATACAGCCTGGACCTAAGCCCCAATGATTTTTTTTACATTCCCTAAAATCAAGAATATGCTACGAGGAAAGCGGTTCCAGACGTCTGAAGAAGCGGTGGATGCCTACAAAACAGCAATTTTGACTACACCTACTTCGGAATGGAATAAATGCTATAACGACTGGTTCCATCGAATGCAAAAGTCCATTGACTATCGCGGAGACTACTTTGAAAAACAATAAAAAAAATGCTTTATTATACCTCTTACACTTTTCTTCATTCCCGACACTTAAAAGGCAACCCTCGTAACAATACATGTAAAAAGAAAGTATGAAATCCTTATAAGTATTTTTTTTGTAAAAATTAGTGCAAAATATTTTCGCCCATTCTTAGCCAGCAATTTATATCGCAAATGTTATTTTAATAATTCCATTATACAAGATATTAAATTTACTTTAAGCCACAAGATTAACATTTTAAAGTTTAAAAACATTCTTGGATTTGTTTGAAAGAACTTAGATTGTGTTTTGAATAAACGATAGCGTTAACTACGTAACAACATCAAAGTTTTCCATATTTTTTACAAAATTTTATCAACTTTAAACAGTTTAAAAAACAATGAGGAAGAGTCAAGTTTATAGTACGACAAACATATTTTCATAATTTAAAGTTAAGTTTAAAATCACGTATTTTATTCGTCGTACGCGTACAAAGTAAATTTCACTTTTGCCAAGAAAATGTTGAAGTAAATAGAAAACTAATTTATCTCCGTTTTGAAAGTCGACAAGTTTCAACGCAGGATAAGCAGTGCAAACATGCAAAATTTACATGTAAAGCTTTTGATACTCCTCGTTATTTTTTAGACAAACGAATAAGTAAGTTCGGAGTTTAAGAATTATTACCGTCTTTAGTTTTTCCTTCTAATTTTATTTTTGATATACGTTTACTGCGCTTTTAAGCTAAGCTTAACGGGACTTTTTTTCTGTGTATAAATTCGTTTAAGAATAACAACCGCTGGAAATTGCATTTTTAATTTTTCATATATATTTTGTACATTTTCGTAAAGTTTATGGAATCGATATGTATATGAAATATGACACTTCGTTGCTATTTGATGTTACATTTGAATGCAGCCGGGATTTCCAAACGTATTTTTTCAAATATTATCAGATTTATTAAACCGCTTTCAAAAGCTTTTGAGATTATCGATTGCACATAAATTGTATTGCGTTTCTGCCTTTTTTTGCGCGACGACTTCTTTTCGATATAATAAATTAGACGTATCTTTAATTTCGTGCTGTACGATGATATTACATTTCATTTTCAATAATTTTTAACGAAAAAATTACACAATGGATATATGCGGAAGAAGAGCTTTAAATTATTGTTATTTAAATTATTTTAAAATCCGTACATTATTTTCCATTACTAAAAGCAAATTTGTGAATAATTATAAACTGAATTTTGAGTTTCCTTACCTCAGTAGAATTCTAACGACTATAGAGTGATTCTCGGTGTGGGTGTGTTTACAATTGTACAAATATCTGTCTAACCTCTACAAAAAGTTATTGTTTTTATTGTTTTTGAGTATTATTGAATAGGTTATCAACGTCCGAAAAAGAATTTGAAGAGTACTTTGTTACTATAGTTACTAAATACATGAAAAAAAGCTTTATTTTAAATGAAAGTCACTGTAAAATGTCACGAACAGAAATTTAAATCAGTGAAAGTGATTAATCCGACACAATAACATTTGTTGTTTATTAATACCGTTCTAAATGAAAGGATGTAAAGACTCAAATCTCAATTCTCTTTTTTAAAAAAGACATATACCTACATGAAGACTGCTTTTTCTGTTATATTAATCTTAAATGCTAATCTCTGAGATGGTGTGTCTACGTTTTCCTGGAATTTTTTCCATACTCCAAGAATCCTTTCTTGTTCTAGTTTGAATTTCTTTTTTTTTTTTTACTTTTTGTCTTGGTGTATTTTTCAACTTATTGTAACATTCCAGAACTGCTTCTGATTTTCTATATGGTTTTCTTCTATCTTTTTCCAAAATTTTCGTTTTGGTTGCTTTACTTCTTCCTCACCCACGTTTTTTTTATAATGTAATGTGGTTAATTATCTTCTGTCCTTTTTTGAGTATGTTTTTGAGATTTTTTTCTTTTCTTTAATTTTTTGTTTCACTTTATTATTTTACCATTTGGTTGTTTTTTGGTTTGATCCTTGCCTTAAGACTCTTATGTTGTTTGTAGTATTGCCTCTTGGAAATAGTTCCATTTCCTCTCTAGGTCCCATGAGGTTGTTTCTACTCTTTTTGTTCTTTTTAGAATGCAGTCTGCTTGTTAGGTTCCTTCATATATTTGTCTTGTTTCTTGGTTTTCCAGTGCATGTACCTTTATTTGTGTATGGGCACTTGTCTTTTCTCTAGGTAGTTTTGTATGTTAGTATCTGCTATTACCAATCTGTGTTTAGGGTTTAATTCAGCGCCCTTTATCACTTTGAAGTTATGTATCACGCATCTCATGCTTCTAGTACAGGTTATGAAGCCTCGTACGTTATTTTGTGAATTTTTTGGTATACAAACCTGGTGTTTCTTATTGGCATCTGGTTTTATTATGCAGAAGTAGAGCATTTTTTCTCCATTCATGTTGATTTCTCCTGGTAATCCATGTGCCCCCATAGTTTCTTGTTATATCTTCATGTTGTTATATATGTGGGCGTTCCATTCTCCCTTTATTATAACATGTTTATTTTTATTCTTCATTCGTTGAAGTGTTCCATATTCTTACTCTAACCCTTGTTCTCGCCAAGCATCTTTGGTTTGACCGTCTACTTTCGAGGCTCACTATAGTTTTCTAAATATGATTACTTAGTGCGATTGATTAGTCTACCTACTAAGATCCCGTTTCCTTGGGACTACTGGTATCAGGTTATACCTCCCGATGCTTAGTCGTCAAAGCCCAGTCAGTTCTCTAGTAGGGCGTAACGGGAGTTGTTTGTCGCCTCGCGTGCAGGTAGGGTTTACATTTGGATCTTTAACTGTTGATAAATCTCTTACACCCCCTCACACTTACAAATATTTAATTATTTATTTAATACACTCATCAAACAGTGATGTGCTATGGAGTGTTGGGGAATAGGCAAATAACACAAAAACTATACATTATACATTTTATAACAGTCAAATACATACACCAGGGAAAAACAAAATTTCTACTTTATATACTAACGTAGCATAAACACTCTCTTAATATTACTTTGAAGAGCAATGTAGATATCTAAAAAACCTTGATCTCTCTCAAATATTCTACAAATACTATTTTTGGGCAAACTAATTAGTACGAGGTTTCAGTAGACTAAAAATTGTTGGATGTCTAGTACCTAACTTTCGCATTTTTATGTTTAGGGTTATCTACTGCACTACTTAGTAGTTTTAATAAAAACAAGACAGCTTGTTGATAATACCGTGTTTCCGAGCACAATTAAACCTCTCCAACAACAAGTCGTGCGAAAAATCAGCACGATACTAGACATCATCAGCACCTCCAGAATATTAATACTACACTGAGCTGTAGGAGACCATACTACCGACGCATATTTAAACTTTAAGCAAATCAAAGTATTTTTTGATCCACGATATCTTTAGTATTGTGTATCACAAAAAAAACAAAGTCTTTGATGTTCCGTATGCACAGAAAAAGATAAAAACGAGGTGAAGCTAACACCAAGACCTTTTACATGATTACTACCTGGTAATGGCAAAACATTATTTTATAAGAAAATAAGAGAGAAAATCGGTTACATTATCACAGTACACTTAACGATATTCAAATTTAGCTTATTACATTTGCACCAGCTGTAAAACCTATTAAGGCTCTCCGGTAAAATAAAAGCGTCAAATACAGAACAAATTTGAATATACATTTTCTTATCATCTACATACGGCAAACACTTAACTCTCCAAATACTCTACACATTATTCAAAAAAATTGAAAATCCCAGCGGACCCTGAGGAACACTCAAAAGAACCATGTGGGTACTAGATCTAAAAAAATTGACGAAGGTGACATAATAGTCAATAAAAAGCAAAATGATGCGCGTGGGTAAGCTTAGAGACTATAATCCCAAGATTAATTCCATCAAATGCATTACCAAAGTTAGTACAAATGATGTCACCTTGAAAATTGAATAATATGATTAAATATCAGGTCGTGGAGTACAAATTCAAATAAATTAAAAAGTTGCTTAACAATGCAATCGGTCTATAGTTGGCAAAAGTTTGTTCTATGACCATTTTTTAAAACAAGAACAATGTCAGGAAAGCGCCAAGTGATAAGAATCATATTACAAATATGTAGAAGTGGATTCGATACCACAGTTAAACAGTCCTTGATAAAAAAACTTTGAATCATATCTGGGCTGATGGTAAGATTAGATTTTTACCTCCTAGCAGCTCGGTGCAAAGATGAAATAGAAATTCCTTTAATTTTATGAAGATGAAACAAATTCACAACTTTTATTTGTATTTAGGCATACACCGCAGTCTTTCATTTAAAATTTTATTATTTAACCAAATCGAAAATTTTGTATTTGTTTCTAAGTGAAACGCTTTTTTGAGTTACAAGCGCCGTTACCGGTAACCATACAATGTTATGACTTAAATTGAACTTACTTCTATATTACATTCAGGTAGGCGGTCTCTTTGTTCTTATTACTACATTTTTACGTTGTTATCTAACGTTGTTTGGGATTAATACTTTTATTTTTAAAACCTATTATTTATTTGGCTTTACGTCGTGTCGTCATCACAATTATTTTAATAATTAAAAACTAACTATTTGTTTCACTTTGTCGTTGTATTGTCAGAGAAGTTCTTTTTAAAACTAAAGACAACATTTGTTAGGTTTTTACATCGGGCCCTTATAGATTTTTTTTTTTATTTTTCTACTGTTAAGACATATGTCGAATTCTCACCTGATGACGGATCAGAATCAAAACATAAAAGACGTTTCTATCAACAGATCGGTCGCTTTTATGCTTTTTTTGGCTTAAACATCCTACCATACAATTTTTCTCTTAGGCACACTTAATTTCAATGCCTTCTATGCACATGATAATTAACATTCCAGTGTCTATTTAATAATTTTGTATCAATTTAATTTTTATAATTAAATTATCACACACTGCAAATATGCACAATTTTGATTACTTAAATTTCTACTTCACACGCGTTTCCTTTTACGCGTTAACAATTCGTTACCCCGCAAGCTCATCTAAATTCATAAAAAATATAAAAACCAAAAATAAAAAAGTATATGTATTATAGTATTTGTTGCTATTCAAGCACCCATTTGTTTCTCTACTGTAAAATATGCTCTGATATAGGTACCTACCATTTAAAAATAAATATTGACGTTATTGAAATAAACACTAACTCAAACTAATATTTATGTAATTATACGTACTTAGGCTGGCATGGCGTGAAAAATCTATGGATAAAAAAACATAATTGCTAGAATTGCTTTATGCGTACATTTACGAAATGCATTCCCATTGTTCACCGACCATTACAAATGTACAGCTAAATTAGGGATTAATTTCCTTTATATCCTGAAGGAATTGTATAGACATCAAAGTGCTATTTTGGTAATATCTTAGAAGACGTATTTATAAGCAATATCGTCTTAAGTTGTAATGTATCATTTCCTTACAAAACAACCAATATGATTCGAACAAAACCGAAATTGTGTTGTATATCAGTATAATACAACTAGTACAAAGCATTTACTAAACAGACATTGTATCTGAAATAAATGAAAATATTAGTTTAAATAACATTATATGTAATAAATATTGAATATACTATATACGTTTATGCAGACTACTAACTGTAACGGTATATTTAGCATTGTCATTTTTTTAATATACATCTAATACACGATCGAAACATTTGTAAAGCTCCTACCAATAACAATAATCCTATTTTGTTAGCAAATCGGCTTTGCCATTACCTACATTTCATTGACTTATATTTAAATACGATTGCTTGTTTTTTTCTGTTTTTATTGAATTCCTTAAACGATTTTTGAAGGTACTCAAAATCTTCTACAAGTTTATAATTTAAATACTAAAATAATTTTATTATTAGCTTGTGAAGTAAAGTCTGTTTACGTTAAGAATGGGATAACGTCAAACGTAGTAATTTATGTGAGGAAAATCCCAATGATTTGGACCTTCTTATAAGAGTAACAACAGGAATAGGAATCGTCAATGACACACCATTTCCTTAAATAATGCCGACGTTTCGACTAGCAATGGCCAGTCTTTTTCAAGGCAATCTGTATAATAAAATTAACGGTAGTTACAAATTAACAATATTGGTAGCCATTAATAAATTATTTTCAGTTTTAGTTTCTAACAGCACAAGATCTACAATTCAAACATAGTACGTTACCTAAAGTGTTGGTGATATGTCAAGGACTCCTTATGGCTATCGTTTAGGCATTATTTAAGGACATGGTGTGTCATTGACAATTTCTATTCCTGTTGTTACTCTTATAAAAGGCCCAATTCATTGGGATTTTCCTCACATAGAAATTTTAAGGAGTGTTAATACTTATTATCATCATTCACCTTCTATTATGAATTTTCCTACATCGGTTCCATCGTGGAGGTCCAGATTAACAACATCTGGACGTAACGTAGTTACAAGAATCCATAGGTTTGAAAAAGACCAACTTAAATTAGTTAACTTGAACAGCCGAATTTGTTTTCTACAACAATGTAAAAATCATAAGGTAACACCAGCGCATATCCAACAGTTTTGAAATGTACTTACTTGATACAAGCGACTAATACCCCGTTTAATTTCAAATTAGATCGATTAATCACGAAATTCCAAGATAATTTACTTAAATCAGAATTAGACATCAGTCATTGGCGTGCACATAACCTAAAGAAATTCACTTAGCACTTTATTTATGTTAAATTGGCTAAACATTACATGTTGCAATATACTTAGAAGTACATGTACTAGAAAAGCAGAGTTACATGTAAACATGACAACCTTGTAACAAACTTTTGCGTGACGTCATTATATTGTCAATGTGAACAAACTTTAGAATATATCAATATTTATTAAATTGACATTGCCTCGATGATGCTTTAAAACTACTGAGTGTAACTGTGCTAAAGTGATTATTAGACTACAATTTTGATAACTAAAATTAAGCAGAATGTTGCATCTCTTCAAATTTATTTATTAATTTAGTTTTATGTCTTTCTCAATTATTAGCATAGTTGATATTATAGCATAAGATATCTAGAACAACTAATGTCAATTAAAGGTTTTCTTTGTCCCAGATTCACGAACCTTTAGGTTCCATGATAAAGTATCCGGGTGTATTATATTTACCTTTGATTATAAATTATATTAATATTATCAAAATTTAAAATTAAAGGTAATTGAAAGTTAATACCTACTCAGTTTCGTTTTACTTATTGATAAAGATACATGTTAAATTTTTAATAAGATCCAACAATCAATAAAAAATTAACACTTCAATTTTGATAAATATTATCTATACACTACATTTCTACAAACATGATAAAATTTAATAAATTAATAAGATAGTTGCATCATTTTTGCCCCTCGTGCTATCTTAGCACGTCCTAAAAGTAAGCTGCACTAAAAAACATGTGTACCAGCTACGAAAGTCAATTCTCCGATGACTTTACCAACTAAGAGTTGGATTAAAATAAATTTTAAATTGCCTGCTGCAAATTTAAAAGAGATTGTACAATTTCAAACAAACACCAAGAACCACTCGACGGCTGTTTCGTCCTTTTGAGAGTCGTGAGTGAGAGAACTCGAGTGTAAGTTCACAATTATACAATATGCGCTTTTGTTGACTTATAACTCAACGTTAAATAAAATGGTTGCGACATATTGTGCCGCTCAAAAAAACAATGTATGTTATTGAAACTTTCAATTATTGAGTGAACTAACGTTTTTTGTTCTTTGAATTTTCTTGTTTGATTTTTGATTTAATTATTATTGTTGAATATGTCATAATCGAAAAATAACTTAATTTAAAAGAGTGAATTATTTTGACACCTCACTTTATGTGTCAAAATAAGAAAAGTATTATTTTTATTACACTTAATTAATAATACAAACTATCAATTCTTAATTAATAAGGATTTTAATTCCAAAACGCTTCCAGGTTTGAACTGTGTTGAATTGGTAAACGTAGTTTCCTACATTTTTGCTACTACTGGAGAGGCTTCACAAAAGCAAAAAACTTGAAACAAGCAACGTAGCTTTTAAAAATCAGGTAATTAACTTATTCACCAAACCAGATTCTAGACTGAAGGAAATCTGTGTAATTAAAACTATAATGTATATACAGGGTTATTGATAGTCGATGGTAGGTTAGACGTTTATAGAAAACTGATCATAGGAGTGATCTGAAAATTTGGTTACTGCCATAAATAGGCACGAGCTATCTTTCCAAAATATCTTTATTTTGGCAGTGTTTCCGCTTCTACTCAAAAGTAGTAACAACTTAGTAAGTTTTAATAAAACACCCTGTATATTATTCAATTTTTAAAATTACGATTTTTCATTGATATTTTTTTTTTGAATAGTTCCCTATACCTATCTACACCGGTTTTCGAGATAATAATTATTTTAGGTTATTTTCTTTCAAAATATGATCCCACCAAAATTTTAATTTAGCTGCTATTTGAACTTATATAAAGCTGAAATTTTAGATGCAGTTTGCAAAAGCCTTGTATTTAACAGCTACTCGCATGAAGTTTTGATGAATCAATTTATCTTCATGCACAATGTGACAAAATTGTGGCAAGATCATGTAGAAAATTCAATAAAATGTATCCTGATTTGCAATCAATGAACCAAAGATAGTTTATGTTTTAAGCTTAGAACCATAATTGATAAAGTTCTCGTGTATTACCATAAACTTTCTTTTGTTCCTTCGCTGCAAATCAGGATACATTTAATTAAATTTTCTACATGTTTTTGCCACAATTTTGTCACATTGTTCATGAAGAATAAATAGATTTATCAAAACTTTATGCGAGTAATTTATTTCGTTCCATTGTAATTTGTTTTTGAATAAGTATTAAGTAGTAAATCACAGCCACAATCTCATAACTTTGACGTCTGTGTAACACAATGAATAATTGAGCAATTGTCAAATTACATGGAGTTTCATAGCTAACTAATGCAAATTATGTAAAGACAATGTGATTTTTAATAATTATTGCAATTTTGGAAAAGTTGACGGGTGGTGGGATCATATTTTAAAAGAAAATAACCTAAAATAATTATTATCTCGATAACCGGTGTAGATAAGTATAGAAAACTATTCAAAAAAAAATTAATAATATACAGGGTGTTTTGTTAAAAACTAAGTTGTTACTACTTTTAAGTAGAAGCGGCAACACCGTCAAAATGAAAATATTTAGAAAGATAGATCATGTCTATTTCCGGCAGTAGCCAAATTTTCAGATTACTCCTATGACCGTTTTCCATATACCAGATCGTTCTCCACTTCGAGATTCTTTAATAGTGTCGTTGTTACTAAAGATAGAAAAAAAGTGGTAAATCAAAAGTTTTTATAATTTAGTTTTGCATAAAACAAAATTATTTTAAAATGTACAGGGTGTTACCAAATAAGACATATGATTCTTACTTGATTATTTTTATTACATTTTTGGATTTTCTGTTTAATTCTAAGGTAAGTTTGTCTTAAACTTTCTTGAATCAATTTACAAATCGAAAGGACCTGCACGTAAGGCCGTTCTATTAAAACATGTACTGTTTACTAAGATGTTAGATGATAAACTCTCAGAATTAAATTTAGTTATAAACGATGAAATGCTCGCAATCATCTTATTGTACAGCTTGCCTACTTCTTTTGAAAATTTTAGGTGTGCGATTGAGAGCAGGGATGCACTACCTACCACAGAAGCATTAAAAATGAAAATTTTAGAGGAATTTGAGTCAAGAAAAGATCGTTCTGCAGATAATGCGATGTTCGTAAACAAATCTGAAGGAAAACAAATAAAATCAAAATAAAATGGTAACTCTGATAATTCCAGAAAGCCTTCTGGCGTTACTTGCTATAAATTTGGTAAAAAGGAGCACATGGCAAATAGATGTTGGTACAGAAACAAGAAATCTCATTCTGATGGTAAAGAAAATTTGGTTGACTATGCTATTCCCAAAGAAATTGTTTGTTCTGCTGACATGACAGAAACGAAAAATCTGCAATGGATCCTCGACAGCGGATGTACTTCACAAATGTGCGCTAACCCAGATAAGTTTGTTGAAATTAAAGAAGAAAAAAACCGTGAGCATGGCAAACTCCAGCAGTTCTAAAACAGTGGGTGTCGGTAAAGTTGAACTTGTTCTTGATAATGGTAAAAATGATAAAACGTCAGACAAATTAAGTGCGGTTTCGGTGTTAAAACTGTGGCATGAACGGTTTGGCCACTTAAACGTTAGAAATTTAATAAAAATGTCCAAAGATCAATCTGTCTTGGGTATGACGCCATTATCTGATGATTTCACCACTAATGAATGCCAAGTTTGTTTACAGGGAAAAATGGTCCAAGCGGTGTTTCCTAAAAATGCTGAATCCAGATCAAGTAAAGTTTTGGAAATTGTCCATTCTGATTTATGTGGTCCAATTAACGTTCCGTCATGTGGGGGTGCACGTTACATTGCAACTTTCACTGACGATTTTTCCCGATATTCGGTGGTTAAACTCTTAAAATACAAAAGTGAGCTGAAAGAAGCCTTCATGGACTACATGCAGATGGCGGAAACCTTTACTGAACACAAAATTAAGTTTCTCCAAACAGATAACGGTCGAGAATACCTAAACAACGAGTTAGAAGAATATTTAAAAAAAAATGGCATTCAAAGACGCCTAACAGTAAGCTACACACCACAGCAAAATGGTATTTCAAAACGCAAAAATCGAACTTTATTGGACATGGCACGGTGTATGTTAATTCAGGCAAAATGCCCTACCGAATTTTGGGGCAAGACAGTATTGACTGCAAATTACATACGAAATCGATGCGCATCTAAGTCATTAGGGATGCGTGTACCTTATGAAGTCTGGACTGGAAAGAAACCAATGGTTGCTCATTTCCAAGCTTTTGAAAAGGGGTATTCTTTTTCAATAAAATACCAAATAAAACCAAGTTCCAACCAAGATCCAAACACGGCATGTTTGTAGGGTACAGTCAAACATCAAAAGCGTTTCGTATATGGTGTGAAGATGAAAAGAAGTTAATTATCAGTAGAAATGTCAGATTTTTAAATGAAAATTTTGACTGGACGAAAATTAAAAATAAACAAATCGAAGAGACTAAATACTTGGAAGTCTTGTTTAATGTGCCGATGAACAATCCTCAAGTGCTCACTGAGGAAAAACAAGAAATGGTAGTTCCACATGAAGAGTTTAACCAAGTCTCTGAAAACGAAAGAGGGAGTTCCGACTCAGTGTGAGATCATTCCGATCCTGACGACGATTCCGATTACCAAGCAAATGTTGGTGAAAATATTGAAGAATTGGGAGAGGTTTGCAGATTATATAGAATTCCGAAACAAAAACGATGGGATGATTTTGTCACCTATGTTGTTGAAGATCCTGAAACAGTTGAGGAGGCCTTAAATTCACCAAATTAGAAAAAGTGGGAGTCAGCAATGAATGAAGAATACCAATCCTTACAACAAAATAAAACTTGGATATTAGTGGAACCACCTGGTAACAGAAAAATACTAAATAGTAAATGGGTTTACAAAACCAAATTAGGAAATGATGGAGAAGCTGAACGCTTCAAAGCTAGACTAGTGGTAAAAGGATGTGGACAAATTCATGGAATAGATTATGAGGAAACTAACTCACCTGTAATTCGCCACAGCAGTGTTCGTTTGTTGTTTTCACTGGCAGCAAAATTAAATATGAAAATACATCATTTGGATGTCACCACTGCATACCTACAAGGAAATTTGTATGACGAGATTTTTATGCGACAACCAGAAATTTTTCAGGATGAAAATTTGATTTGTAGATTGCTTAAACCAATCTATGGGTTTAAACAAAGTGGTCGCGAGTGGAATCGTCGATTAGATGACGTTCTATTGTATTTGGATTTCAAGAAGTCTAAGTTTGATCCGTACGTTTATACAAAAGACACTGGAAGTGAACTTGCTATTATTGCGGTATATGTCGACGACTTATTGCTAATGTCAAGATCCGATCGTACTTTATCTGAGATAAAAGATCAATTAAAATCATCTTTCAATATGAAAGATTTAGGACCAGTAAACAAGTTTCTTGGAATCGAAATAAAACAAGATTTGAAGAAAGGAACAGTTTCACTTAGTCAAAGTGAATATATTCGATCAATTTTAAATTATTGTAATCTAACTGATTGTAATCCAGTTAAGACGCCTTTGGTTCCGGGTACGACGCTAGAAAATGATGAGTCCGAACTAGTTTCCCCAACCCTTTATCAAGAAATGGTGGGCTCCTTAATGTATGTGAGCCAGATTACAAGACTCGATATCTGTTATGCTACGAATATGGTCAGCCGATTCAATAAAAAACCCGAATAAAAATCACCTTATATGCGTTAAAGAATTTATAGATACTTAAAGGGAACTATAAACAAGAAATTAATTTATAGTCGTAATTCACCGGCTGGTGTTGTAGGATATTCTGATGCAGACTGGACAAACGACGAAAGATCAAGACGATCTGTAAGTGGAAATGCTTTTGTAATGAGTGGCGGCGCTATCAGCAAACAGTAGCGCTCTCAACTAGAATATATGGCCTTGGGTGCTGCATGTCAAGAAGCTATTTGGATAAGAAAAATGCTGCGAGAAATAATTCCAAATTTTGTCAACGATCCGATGCCGCTGATGTGTGATAACCGAGCAGCGATTGAGTTAGCGAGAACGTGCGCGTTGAAACCACGAAATAAGCATATAGATATCAAACACCATTATGTTCGTGAAAGAGTAGAAGATGCCGATATCGTTGTGGAAAGTATTGGCACCGCAGATATGGTTGCTGACTTTCTAACAAAGGCAGTATGTACCGAAAAACATAACTTTTGTTTGAGTGGTTCAGGTCTTTTATAAATGTTCATAGTAGGAGTGTTAAGGTTTGAACATTTTGGAGAACCTGCAACGTAGCAATACAGAGTTAGTTGTAATCCAAATGTCACTAGATAGATATTTTTTTTGTTCATGCGATTCAAATATAATTATTCATTTAAAAGTGAATGCTGTGTTATTTCAAATAATCCTAACAAAATTATTTTAAGTAATTTTATAACAGAGCGTTAAAATATGTACAATATTTTGATATGCTATACAGGGTGTTAATTAAACACTTGTACAAACTTTAAAAGAGGAATTATTGACTAATTTTAATATAAAAGACTCATATAAACATGGGTCTGCAACGGTTTGGTTTCTGAGATACATGACGTCCTAAAAAACTATTTTAATTGATTTTTTGTTTATATTTTGTTAAGTAACATGGCAATTGGACGAACTTCGGGATATTGGGTATATTAGATGACAAGAAACTAAAATATTAACTTAGTTTAAAGCTGGAGAGCGCCACATACAGTGTTGTTCCTGAATATAATTAACCATAACTTTTTGTGTTGCAATGTATATCATTTTTGACTAAGCAAACCTATTTTACATTTAATTTTACATACAAAAGGTACTCTTGGTATTTGTCCCTAAGACGATGAGCGGACATTTGCTACTTCCTGCTACTTGAGCGTTTGGCGTGCCTCGTTGAAGTTAAAAGTTTTATACATGAATTATTAATGTATGCTTCAATAATTCCACGTCAAATTGGGGTTTTAACTTAAATCCGGCCACATTCATCGTAAGTACTTTCTTTTCCTATCTTTGGTTTTGTGGTTGTGTTAGTTCTAATTACGACGTGTGCTTTAACACGTGCGTTGATCTCATATTCTTATCATGTATTACAACTGGATAACTCGTGCATTCAATTAAGCTGCCAACAACCAATGAACTCTAAGGGCTGCAGGGTCGTTTATGCTGCATAATTGCTACTTTGAGGGAACATATTTGCCATCCGTTGTTCACTACCAACGTCTCTTAAGGAAAATACTGGGACTACCTACCTTCTGGAGCTGTCAAATACTGTCACCAGCAAGAACTTTCAATCTCGGAACTACATACTACAGAATACAGCTAAGTTTAATGGTTAACCTATTCACAATTAATGCGTATGAAGCTCACGTACATGTGACATTGAACGGTTTGAATCTCTAGCTTTTAAGTAAATTTTCATTTGGGGTAGACTCCACCACCGATGTTTTGTTTTTAACTAGCTCCGTAAA
Organism: Abscondita cerata; assembly: GCA_030710515.1. Taxonomy (NCBI): domain Eukaryota; kingdom Metazoa; phylum Arthropoda; class Insecta; order Coleoptera; family Lampyridae; genus Abscondita; species Abscondita cerata. The sequence continues at coordinate 44,056 of JALBCR010002419.1, read as the reverse complement.
AGCTTGGGCGCTTTACATAGAGTTGTTGAAGCTAAATATAAAGGCGTTTTAGGTTGGCGGGAGCTACTTAGCGTGTTATTTCGAGTTTAAGTTAGTTTTAAGTCACGTGTGTAAGTGACGTGTGCACGTCGAGTCTTCTTAGTAACTAATCCTCAATTGGAAAGCTAACTTTAATTTGGAGTGTAACAAAAAAAAGGTTAACCGAAATTCGATACATTAATTGCGAGCTTTAATTAAATTGTTGTTGCTAACGCCTGTAAGCTTATGCGACAGTCTCTCTTATTTCTATCACAATCTCCAACTACTTTAACTTTTATTTGCTATATTGAATTGTCTATTTGTTTTTCTAGTTTGTGTTTATTTTAGGGAATTAGACCTTTAGTAAAACCTGTTAAACTCCTGTTGGTCGGTTTTATTTCTTTCTATTACCCAGCAGGTGGCGTCTTGTTAGGCAGCAGACTATTTTTTTACAGTTTCTTGAGGACCTTCCCAACTCACCGACTAAACCGGACATTAATGTGCTAACTACTACAAATACTGGATCCACCACGAATTTAGTGCGCTACATCGAACCAACTTGTCTTGTTCTTCTCTCTAGGTTGTACCGCTATAACCGTCGCTTTCTTTTATTATTTGTGAACTACAACCGTTATATGCTACGTTACATTTAAGAAAATGTATGTATGCTGCCACGACTCTTTGGAACATCCTGTATAATCGCAAGTATTTTTAAAATGTGCACTTACTTACTGTACTAAATATAACAATTTTAAAAGTAATAACTTTTTTTATTAACTAAGTTATCCTACGATGTCAAAAGTTTGCACAACAATGTATAACACCATCAAATTATATAAAAAACACAAATTTATCTTACAATGTAATCATGTAACCAAGGTACTATATACCAAGGTATATAGAAATAAGAGAAAAAAATCAATAAAATAATAAACGTATCATTGAAGAAAATTGTTTTAACGAATGGGTATATCTCATCATACCATTTTTAAATCACCAACAATCTAAACTAAATGCATATAGGAATAATTTGACATTGTGAATGTAAGACGATTGCATTTCTAAAATTTGAATTTGGGTTGAGGTAGCTAACCAAGAAACATTTCAGCTCAAATGTAATAAAGTTTTGTAATGCTATTTATTATGTACATAATGAATATGTTACACAATTGTTAGATTTCAATTTTGAGAACTAACCCATAAATTTAACTGTTTAATAATAAACATCAAGTACATGTAATTAGATTTAATTATTTCGGTTAAGACGTCGTCAAATTATTAATTCATAAATCACTTGTTGGAGCTATTATTAATAAAATTAACTTTTACTTTGAAATTGTTACTCAGGTATAGTACAATTTTTAATACTGTTCCTTTTCGTAAATTTAATAATGTTTTTTTTTTCAAGTCGGTTACAACATAATTTTTTAACAAAATTTCTGTTAAACTTTTTATTATAAAGAAGTTTAATAAATCGACGTAAACCAAATTAAAAATATTATACCTTTTACAAAAAAAGCTAATACATTTTTTATAATTGTTTACAATTTTTATTTATTTTATTAATAATTTCCATTATTAATGAATTTACGGAGTTAAAACTGTAACCAGTAGACAACCAGACTTTGCAAATTAATCCTTGACGTTAACTTAATCGATAACTCCTACAGAGTGTTCAAAACTTAGGAGTCAACATGTGTAACTGAAATCATTAATAAGTTGCTTATTTTAAGCGGAATACCTTTTTAAAGTGGTTTTGATTATGTTTTTATGCAAATTTGTTTGGTATTGACATTTTCTATACCTAAATGTAACCGTTTTAGAAGTATTTATTATTTTTGTAATTATTGTTTTACTGCAATAAATTAAACTAAGTATAGGATGGTTTTTTATTTACATACCTATGGTTTTTTGGCAATGCTTTTTTGACAATATTTATGTAAATAAACTTAATTTAATTTATTACTGTAAAACAATAATTACACAAATACTTAATATTTTTAAAAACAGTAAGAAAAGTAGAAGTTCTGGTAAGTCGAACATACCGGGCAAATCGAACATCGGTTGCCATTTTGTGGGCGCCAATTGCAGCGGTCTGACTGTCCTTGCTGGAATACCTTTGTGGTATGTTAACAAAGCGTCAGCATGCAAACGACTGCTAAGAGAATACCACGCGTATCATTATACGAAATACAAAAGTGATACTTCTTTTAAAATTTATAGCCGGTAAGTAGATTCAATTTTCTATGTAAGTTTCACACTAGTTGAAATATTTTCATACGTGAATTATAGAGAACATAATGACTTGTTAATCCATAATGTTAAGTTAAGTGAATACAAGCCAAACAAAGCAGCACTGTTAGCAGTGTTACTTTCCTATAGGTGCATAACCGGGCAGAACGAATTTTTCCCGAATGGTACATCACATTTCTTTTGAATATTGGTTTCCCAAATTTCTCCAAATTTCATATGTTCGCTGTATCATGTAGGTACTGTCTTTATTTCAGAAATGATCTACAAATATTACAGAACTACGACAAGAGGTTTATGGACAGAAACTGTTCTAAGTACACCTGAACCCACATCTATTGCACGTGCTAGATGATTTAGCAGAATCCAAGTTTTAAGATTTTATAAGATATTAGACACAGAGTTGCAGAAACATCACATTGGTCCTGAGTCCTTGTACAACATGGATGAAACAGAAAAAATAACAACAACCAATAAGCCACCAAAAGTTCTCTCAATCAGTGGATAAAACAAGTAGGAGTTATATCCAGTACCAAAAGAGGAAAACTGACAACGGTTATTTGCTGCTGCAATGCCACAAGCTCTTTTGTGCCACCGTTTATAATTTTTGCCAGAAAAAGAATGCAAAAACGTCTGCTTGATGAAGCTTCACCAGGCACGCAAGCTACTTGAACTCCAAATGGGTGAACCATTTGAATCATGTGCGTCCTTCTGAAAACAAACATGTTCTGCTTCTATTAGACAATCACAAATTTTACAAATACTACCCAGCTCTAGCTTATGCTGTAGAACACTTTGTCACTTTCGTATCGTTTCCTCCTTACACTACCCATAAACTGCAACCGTTAGATGTTGCAGTTTATAAGCCACTAAAAAAATATTTTAAACAGGAAATCAATACATTTTAAAAACATCATCCAGGGAAAATCATAAATCAGTATTACTATGTTGTGTAAGAGCTCGGTGTACGAATAGGGACAATAAGATAACCTCAATTGTTAACCAAGACTATATTTAATGTTACATGTCACTTATACATTTGTCGTATATGGTCGCGTATGTTATCTTGTTTTCCGCGTACCAGCGTGGTCAATTGGCGCGTTATTGCGTGCGCATACACTCCACATTCCACCCCTTAATTCTAAGAAATTACAACTACTTATATCTTAATTTACTAATCTTGATACCTAAGAGGTTTCTTTATAATTCTTCTAGGACGCTGATCTGATGATGACGAGTGATTCCCCGATGTATCGTGTAATCTATTTGCAGATGCTGAGTATTGGAGATTGGTACTGGGAGCAGAAGGACAAGGATCATGTTTAAATGTGAATCTAGACGGATTATTTTCGGTAGTATTTTCTCTAGGAATATCCCGTTTAACAATCTGATCGCTATGCCTCTTCCATACCTCACCCGTTTCTATTTTGCACAAATACATAACTTTACCGATTTGTTTTATGATAGTAGCTCGAATCCAAGTTTGTTTATTTGGATGTCTGTAATCTTTACTTGAACTGGTTCGTTGATTTGAAATGTTCTAAATTTTATTACGTTTTCATTAGGTTTTACATTGTCTTCGCGTTTGTTTAAAAGATCTAATCTAATTTTTAATTTCCTACCAAAAACTAATTCAGCGGGTGTTATATTAGTAGAACAATGGGGTGTATTTCTATGAATTAATAAAATCGAGCTAATAATATGTCAATAGGTACATTTAAATTATTTTTATCTGAAAGTGCCCTTAATAACTTAGATTTTACGTGTTTCACCGCATTTTCAGCTAAGCCGTTACTTTGCGGGTGATGAGGTGCAATTGTCAAATGTTTAATGCCATTATTAAAAAGAATTTCTCTATGTCTTCTGATATAAAGCATGGACCATTGTCTGACACAAATGTGTTAGGTAACCCAAAACGTGAAAAATATTCCCGAAGTTTAGATATGGTCTCGTTTGAAGTCATATTCTTAGTTAAAAAAATTTCTAACCACTTAGTGTAAGTATCAACCACCACTAAAAATGGGAAGTTGAGTAAAGTAAAAAAATCTGCATGTACTGTGTGGAACGGTACTTGACTAGTAGGCCATGGGATTGAACAATTTGGAGGACTTGTTCGGTATTTCAAACAATGTTCACAAGATTTAATTAACTTTTCGATAGCTTTGTCTATCCCTGGAAACCATAAGTATGTACGAGCCAAAGCTTTCGCTCGGACAATTCCTTCGTGAGTATTATGTACTTCTAATAACATGTTATCTTGCATAGATTTAGGAATTACAACACGATGTGCATAAAATAAACATTCGTTGTTTATTTCCAAATCGTGCCTCCTTACATAATAAGGTTTTAAATCATTAGATATTACGCTGGGCCAATTTGATTTGAGGCATTTGAAAACTTCGATAAGGGTTTTATCCTTTTGGTTTCAAATTGTAACAAATCATTATCGATTGGAATTTCTACGTTTGAAAATATATTCTACAATCGTCATCGTCGATATCATTTTCTTCATGAGCAATTGGTAATCTACTTAAGAAATCGGCTACTACATTTAGTTTCCCTTTATGTATTCGATATTGAAATTAAAATTCGAAAAAATAAAGCGTAACGCTTAATCCGATTCGCGTATATCTGGTTAATTTCCTTTTTTCCCCCGAAAATTGAAGTGAGTGCCTTATGATCTGTTCTTAGTGTGAACTTATGTCCGTATAAGTATTCTTGAAATTTTGACACGGCGAAAAAACAAGCCAAACTTTCCTTATGGATAGTTGGATAATTTTTCAAACTGAGAATACGTTCTAGAAGCATAAGCTACTGCTCGTTCAATACCGTCTCGATCTAAATGTGATAAAACCGCCCCTATTCCGTTTTCAGAAGCGTCGCACGTTACGATTATTGGCAATTTAGGGTTAAAATATGTTAAAGTATTGTCGGATACGATTGCTTGTTTGATTGCTATGAAAGCATCCCTATGAATTTGGTCCCATTTAAACTTATTCTCTTTTAAGTAGATTATACAATGGTTGCATTAAATTTGACATATTAAATACAAATTTGCTATAGTAATTGCACATGCCAATAAATGACCTCAACTGAGAAATATTTCCAGGTTCAGGGGCTTGAGAAATTGCATAAAACTTGGAAGGGCTCTTACTTAGACCGTTTACCGTTAAATCATGACCAAGAAATGAAATTTTATCTTGCAAAAATTTACATTTGGTTATGTTGATTGTTAATCCCGATTTCTTTAATATAGCAAGAATTTCCCTAAGCTTGTCAATGTGATTCTCGTTAGGCCTATGACCCACTAAGATATCATCTTGAAACGTGAAGACATTATCAACCCCTTGAAATAGCTGGTCTATGTATTTTTGAAAATAGAAACTAGCACACTTGATACCAAAAGGCATACGCAATACGTTATACAATCCTTTATGTGTTGATATACAACAAAGTTCTTTAGGAATTATCGTCTAACTCGAATTGCATATAAGCATCAGACAAATCTATTTTTGAAAATTTTAAAATTGCCAGAGAGGCTAGCGTAAATTTGATCAACACTTGGTAAAGGATAGTATATATCGAGTAAATTCCTATTCAGACCAATATAACTGCCACAGATACGCACAAGTATCATTTTTTAAGAACCGGTACAATATACGATGACCATTTTGCACTTACCGTAGGTGCAATAATACCTTGTTGTTCTAATCTATTCAATTCATATTCTACCTTTGACTTTAGGGCTAGTGGTATTGGTTTGGTCGATTATGGATAGGTATCGCATCAGATTTCAATTGCAGTGAGATTTTAGCGTGTTTAAATTTTCCAAGACGATCGGTACATACATCTGGGAACTCACTCTTCAACATTTCGATAATTTGTAACAGCGTTAAGATTATGTATATCTGAAAACTAAATTTAAGATCAAACGTATTCATAAAATCTCTACCTAAAAGGACATGTTGCTGCATTAGGGACTACATATAATTTAACATTTTTTTGTACGTTATGGAAAGATAATAAAACATCTATACTCCCAATTGGAATAATTTGTTCACCGGTATACCCTTTAAAACACATTTTGGTCGGTTTAAGGTCAAACATCGTTAAATATTTATCATAAAAAATTTTGCTAATAGCAGAAATTCCGCTGCCGGTGTCTAGTTGCATTGCATGTGTTTTATTGTTAACGCTAATGTGTAAATAAATTGGTTTTACGTTGCAATTATTTAAGTTATAGATAACGTCAATGTTGTTATTCACAAATGCAGTACAGCTATCACTAGAGTTATCATTATCGCTATGTTCAACCTGGGCGTTAGATTCCGTCATTGCGTGTATACGATTTTGCGTCTTTTTGTTTCTTACAAACATTTTGCAAGTGTCCGATTTTATTACATAAATTGCACTTATAATTGTTGTACTTACATCTACCGTAATGTGCCTTACCACAACAGGAACAAAGTCTATGACCTTCTGACGTTTTACTCTGGATGGTGTTACCTTGGACTGTCGACCTTGGATTGTTCAACGAATTTCTACCCCAATTTCTGCCATTACTATGTCTAACGTGTAGAATGTTGCTACCATTTGCGGCTGAGTTACTCAAGGATACTTCTTTGCTATAGCAGTTTTCAGCAGATGTTCCACTTTTGAGTCGATCTTCTCTTCCACGAGTTTGTCCAAAATTGGTCCTGGTCTTAATCCTGATATGAATTTGTCAGATAACACTTGTTGCAAGTTTTGAAATTTACAATTTAATGATAATTTTTATTCGTGCAAACCAGTCCGTTGCGGATTCGTCGGAACTTTGAATTGCTTTATAAAACTCAATCCTTTCTCGGTACTCATTAACAGGTGCACTGTAATGCTGTTTCAATAGTCCGATTAACTGATCATACGTTTTTTCCTTAGGAGCTCTCGGAAAACACAAATCTCTTAACGTTGAATATACTTTTATCTTCTATGTGGCTCAACAATAGCGCTTTTTTATTGGCTCTTTATCATTTATTTGATTTGCGATGCACACTTGCTCGAACCTTTCTTCGTAAGTGGCAAAATCGTTGTCGGTGCCCTTAAACTGAGGGATAATGCCCGTATAGCATGCCATTATTTTCACCGAGAAAAACCGTTTCCGTTTCGAGTTATCAGCTTATCTTCAAACGTTCTTCTTAATAACTTTTTTAAGATTCTTCTTCCTCGTCGCCATGTACTATGTTGTGTAAGAGCTCGGTGTACGAATAGGGACAATAAGATAACCTCAATTGTTAACCAAGACTATATTTAATGTTACATGTCACTTATACATTTGTCGTATATCGTCGCGTCTGTTATCTTGTTTTTTCCGCGTACCAGCGTGGTCAATTGGCGCGTTATTGCGTGCGCATACACTCCAAGTATGATGTAGCAAAATTACTTTGTGAAGCATATTTGGAAGAGGCTAGTCTACATAATAGGGTAAAAGGATTTTAGTGTGCAGGCATATGGCCATTTGATGCGAATTAGTTTGGTGAAGAAGATTTTGCTCCATCTACAACTATCATCAGTGAAGATAGTAATGCATCACTGCCTTATACACAAACTTCATCAAATGATGTAATAAATTTACCATCTACTTCGAAGACTCTTCCTAGACCAACCACCAATAAGTCTTCTCATGTTAGACAACTACAAAAATTGTGGTCGACTGACGACGAGTCTACATCTAGAAAACAAATGTTGGATCGTCAATTTGAAACACCTATAAAATCAAATACTGCATACGGTGAAGATTGGTCGTCATCTGATGAAGAGCCGTTAATCCCGGTAGCTAAAAATCACTTGCTGGCTCTTCAATATAGAACACCTACAAATTTAACTGTAACATGCAGTAATGATGTGTCAATTTCGGTTTCTATTAGCAAGACAAACTCAACAAAAAAATGATTTCCCACAAACATCCACCTATTTCACGCCAAATGCAATTAGACCACTTCCTGCCCCTTGTCCAAAAAAAGGCACAAAAACAGGCAAGTTAGCTAAAGCAGAAGCGTTAACCAGTACACCCACAAAAGTTGAACAACTTCAGAAATTCAATGATGATAAGAAAAAGAATCTAAATTACAGAAGAAAACTATCCCGAAAACTAAAAACCAATTCAAAGAATCAAGTGAAGTCAGTCCAACAATATTGTAAAATTTTTGTTTTTTGTTTTTTTCCAAAGTTTTCAAAGAATACTTTTTCTTCCGTATATCATAGGTAATAAATATAATGGTTGAGCTGTATCTCGTTAAAAGAATTAATTCATTTCTTTGAAGGATTACTCCACTAATTGACTATTAAGTTAGCGTGTTCATTCTGCCCGTAAATTTTCATAAAAACATGCTTCAGAAATCATCATAAAATACTGGGTGTTCTATTTAAAATAAGTTATAAATTATGTTAGTTAGGCATGTTAGCTTCTGAGTTTTGACGAATTATTGATTTATTTAACGTCAATTATTAATTTGCAAGATCTACTTAATAATAACGGAATTATCGTTATTTCTTGAGAACTTGGTATTTAGAAAATATTTTTAAAATATGTATTTATTTCAATAATGGTTAATTACAAAATAAAAAATTCTAGTCTCCATTTAAAATAAGCATGCTAATTTCAAAACTCTAATAAAATTCTGTCTTTTATAACTTCTAATCAAAACTCTTCGGGTTACGCATTGTATTATGTTGTTAAGAAAAAGAATCGTATTGTTAAATTATGTATCTGAGCAGCAGTTACTATAAAATAGTGTAATAATCGTAAATAATTAACAAAGTCGCTATTAATTATATGTAACTTTCATACAATTTAATAGTTTAATTTTATTCGAATTCTTCCTAAAAACTTTAATGTTGTAATTAAAACAAACTTCAATTAAAAAATAAAGTATAAAACTTACGGTCAAGTATCAGATTAATTCTTCTTTTCTGTAATTTACACATTAATTAATTGTATTGAGTCAAATTATCAAGCAGCTTAGAAAGAAACTGTAACATATTTCAAAGTTCAGTTTTTAATTAATGCAAATTTTCTTCTTTAAAATTATATAATTTTGAAACTTTTAATTAAAATTACTATTGTAGCTGAATACGCAAAGCAAATTGTGTGAAAGTAGCGATTCAGCTTAACAATAATTTTGCTTTAACTTTTAATGAGTAACGAACGGTTTTAAACGGTAAATTACCGAAAAAATTATTCAGCACCCCATACATATACCTATATCTATGAGAGGTGCAAATTGTTAACAGGAGGTCGTCGATAAGAATTATGGCTCAGCACCCAATTGAACTTACTGTCAGACTTCAATTTATAGGTATTTACTTTACGTTAGTTGTATTTTTCTTGTTATTGAATATTTTGTGTATAATAATTAGGAAATGGAAAATTTTTTAAAGATTTTTTTTTTTTGATTTAACAGTTTCAATTTATTGATTGTATTTTTTTGCTTGTGAGCTTAAAAAGTATAGTATAGCTTCTATATACCGTGTGTCCCATGGAAAAGTTGACAATGAAATTAATGTTATAATAATAAGTATTCAAAGCGCATTTTACTACAAAATCAGTAAGATTTTTATTTATTAATGAAATAGATTTTTATTCATTAAGCAGTATTTGTGACAAATTGGTTATTTTGTTGCCTAGTAATGTTTTGTGGTTTCTTGCCAGTGATTGATTCCGACTACTGTATTTTTTTATTAACTTTATTATCATTATAATACAATTTTGTAAAATGAATTTAATATTTAAAAAAAAATTTGAAAATATTAAACTCATTTTAATAAACATTCTCAAAATACCAAGAAAATACGGACCCACAGACACAAAAAAGAGCAAAAATTAGATAAAGAAAATACAACACAAAGTATGAAGAGTTCATAGCAGAGAGAAAACCAAAGTACATAACATTTGTAGCTACAGTGGAGTGAAATAAAGAAAGAGTTAGAAGAGTGTTACTGGGAGACAAAAGATATGGCATTGAGTGGATGAGGAAAGTGGTAAAAAAAAAAAAAAAATTGGAAGAAAAGCAAAGGAGATAATAACGATAGAATGAAGAAAATAGTAGAGAAAGTTTTTTTTTGTTTTTGGTATATTTTGTTATTTCAAGCATTGTGAATTTGTAAAAAATCAATTGTTCAAGTGAAAATAAGACAAATAAATTAAATTAAATTGAAGTTGAGTAATTACTCCATGATGAGGAAAAATGTATACAGATTTCCTTTTCTCGAAATAAATGTTCCTTTAGCCAGTGTTAAAAATTTAATGATTATTTATTTTTTGTTGTTTATTTTAATTGCGGAAGAAAGATTGTGCCACTGAAATCTTTAAACAATATTCCATCTATTTCTTCTTTAAGTAAATGCTACATGGTATCTTAAATGCCTTAGATATCAATTCCAATAATGAATTGGGCTTAAACACCACTCCTTATGGTCCACTGGCTTTGTCCTAATTATTGAGGTATCCACGATTTTTTGAAATAATAAAGTTTTTTGTGTTTTATGATTTTAAACAAACTTAGAAATTGTTTCTTTTGTCAAAATGATTAAAATAAAAAAATCTGCACTCGTATTGCGTGTTATTTAAGAAATTTTAAACAATTCAACTAAATAACTAAGACATTGAAAAACAACTCATGAATATTGTGTATTAGAGAACATGCTAATAATAGGGAAAAGAGATTAAAAATTGTCCAAAATTGTGTAAATATTAACAAAAAACCCAGTTATTTACTGGAAATTAAAAGGAAAATATGATAAAAGTGGAGTTGTGACTTTTGGACAGGATTACAGACAAGGAAAAAATTCTATCGATGCATGTAGGTTGACCTAAACCGTTCATTCTATTCTTTAATAAATTCTAAATAGTTCACAAAGGTCTGGTAATAATATTTAAAGTCGTTTAACTTAAAGCACCGTACTGAAGTTTGTTTTCTCAACTGTACATCGGTATGATTTTATACTAACATAAAAAAAAAAGTTACAAACAAAATAGATTGATTTAAAGTAGGTAATTATTTGTTCTAATGAAAATAAACATGCAACCTACCTATTAATTAAATTAGTCATTATTGGTTTTTTTAATATTAAGTAAATTTTTCATATTTTTTTATTATTATTGATTTTATTATGATTTCATATTTTTTTTTACTAACGTTTTCCCACAAATTAGTTAGAAAACTAGTTTTAAATAAATCATAAAACAATACAAATGTCTTTTGTGAAAGCGGATGCTAGTGATGCAATGTTAATTAGCCTTTACCTATATATCAATGTATTTATATTTGCACAGATTAATAAATGCTAGTTGTGAGTTATTCAAGTACATTTATTAAGGTTACTGTTAAAGTCTTGCTAGAGAATAACTTATTACTCAACGCAATGCGGTACAACCACAGCTATAAATAATTGCATTAAAAACTTTATTAAGTTTATAATAATTTCTGCTAGTTAATCAACTTTGAAGATTTGTTTAATTATTAATTTTTGTATGATTAAATAGCAAGCGCATCAATTAAGTTAATTAAAGCATTTAAGATTGGAGATTTTGTAATTTAATGCTTCTCTTATTATTATTTTTTTAAATAATACATTGCTTAATTTGAAAAGTAATTAAAGAGAAATGGGGTATTCTACGTTAATTTATTTTATAACAATAACTTACAATTTCTGGTGTTTACAATACGGTTTCCAAGATCTCTATTATTTCACGTAGCACTACAACTAAAAGCTTTTATTTGTGTTGTTGCTTTTGGTTGGGAAAATTCTCCCTTGCATTTCCATATACATATTTCTACATAAAATCTTCTTAACGCAAGATTATGTATACGCGCCTCAGTATAAGATTTAACAAATTGCTCGAAAGCATGCGATGTTTTGCCCAAATATGGAAATTACAGATTTATGAAATTGTCTGCGGGGCTTTTGTATTCAATAACGAAATAAGTTTTAAGCTTATTACGAAATATGTACTTGAACAAATTACCTTCCGTATAACATTAAACTAAATTATTAGGTAAGCGTTTTTTTTACGTCGAAAGCTTCAATTTTGACAAACTTAAACAAAACGTGCTTCAATTTTAATAAAATGTAATATATTCATTACTAGTACGGTTGTTTATAAAATTTATATTCAACTTTAAATTTATTAAGAAAGATACAACAACTTATACTTGCTATTTGTTAGAATGGAGTATTCATTAAACAAAATTAGGGAAGATATAATTTACGAAGTTATTTCTACTAAAATCAATATACAAAGAAACGAGCCTAGAGCTAATAAAATCTAATTCATATACGTAATAAATTTTCTTGTTGTATTTATTAAAAAAAAACATACGAGACGGGATCTAAAAACGTTTTTTCACCATACTTTGTAATGATTTTTAATGCTAGTTTTTAGAACAATTACAACTCAAATTATAAGATTAATTGTAATTTTTAAACCTAAACTATTAAATTTTGTTCGACTTAATTATATAGGAAGAAATTGTTGTTTTCCTATAAGCCTGCTTACATTAAAACCAAATTTTTTTGAAACCATAATAATCCTTATACAGGGTGATTCATTGATAAATGCGCATACGATAGAATTAGAAGATCAAGAGGATTCTAAAAAATATATATTGTACAGGTATTCAATTCTTTATAACTAAGATACAGGTTGTTTTATTTATTTTGTTGATTTCTTCATTTGCGCATAACTCACAAATAACATTGTGAATTTTCTTTATATTGGCAACATATTTTTCTTGTCCAATAATGCATTTAATAACGTATAAACATTAATGTTTATCCAGGTACAGTCTTAAACAAATTCTAAAATTGTTTTTTGTATGTCAAAATTTTGAAAAACAATTTTGTTCTAACTAATTTGAGACAAATTTAAATGTTTCGGTAAAGCATTGATTTAAAATTCAAATAAAATGAATTTTATTTCGGAATTAATGAATTTTCTATTTTAAAATAATGAAATTTGTCTTTTTTGTGTTACCTTTTAGTTTAACTTAAATTTTAGATGCAAATTGAATTGCGAGAGGCGTATTTAAGATAAAATACGTATTTCAATACATACCTACATAATACATCTTAAAAAAGAACACTTTTTAACTCAGTTTTGCAACATCTAAAAGTTTTCAAACTTTTGAATTGAATTTTTTAAGTAAACAAGATTTTTGCATTTTTTTAAGTCCGGCCCTGTATTAACATTTTTATGTTTATACGCTATTGGATACTTTACCGGAGATAGATAATATGTTAAAAATATACAGAAAATACGCAGTGAGGTTCATGATTTATAGGCAAATAAAGGAATAAACAAAATTAATAAACACCCTGTATTTTAGTTATAAAGGATCGGAAACCTGTACACTATATGTTTTTAAAATCCTTTTGATGTTCCCTATATAATCCTGACGTTTGCGCAGTTACCAATAAATCACTCTGTAGAAAAGGGAAAAGGCTAAAAAATATAGGAAACATTGGAATCACCCACTTGAAATTTTCAAATTGTACAGTAAGTTTTCTATTATCATACCAGAAAAGAAATCTATTAAGGGTAGTAGAAAAAAGTGTTTATGTTTTATTTATACATTTAGAATTCAGGGCATATACAGAATAGCGAAAAATAACAAAAAATATACATCAATCAGAAAGTGATAGTACAAGTAGGTGATCAAATTGTTATAGTTTGTTATTGTCGAAAATTTATTTTAGAAAAATTTGTAGTCGGCGAGGAGTCGTGAGCAATCGTTAGAGATTAAGTAATAGAAAAAAATTCTTCGAGACGAGGAACGCTACCCTACGGTTGTAGTTATTAGTGATAAGCAATAGAAAACAAACTGATAACGGAAGGAACATATAATTTGTCGATAGAGTTTACCACTTGTGTCACAGATAATTGACAAATAAGTTAATTAATAAAAAATCACGTTTCTATAACAAGTACCCTAATTATACAAACGCGACTTTAATTCTAAATACTTTAGGTTGACTTTTATAATTATAGCTACTAAACTGAGATGAATGATTAAACTAATACCTATATACTTGCGTAAATATATGTGAAAGTTATTTGTCGTCGGACCCCGCGAGCAAAAGGTTATCACCAAATGGCGTTAATTACAATTATTATACCAATCAGTTTTTAACACAGACGTAATATAATCGTAGAAGTTTTAAAACTATACGCATTAGATAAAACTTAAAACTAGGGTTCTTAGCTTTCAAATCGCGTATTTTTTGTTGGGGTGCATCGTATGCTTTCGATAAATTTTTAATTGATACTGACCGAACAGAATGACAGAAAGATGAATAGATAGCTACGGTTCCTTCACAGATAGATAGCGACAACTCCTGTCTTATCAAACAATACATGCAAAAGGATGTTGCCAGCACTACGGGTAATGTTCTAAAGTATATAAGTTCTAAAAGGATTACCAAAATGGCGCTTGTATTGATAAGAAAAATTTGTTTCAACTTACGGCATTTGAAAGCGTGCACAATCTAGATAAACGTATTACAACATTTTAATAATAAAGGAGCTCGTTAACATGAAATTTATTAAATAATTTGATAATTTTATTTTAAACGGAAGTATTCTACCTTTTTGTAGTAACGAGAACCACCTGTACGTTTTACGAAGCCCACATTGAATTATGGAAAAGAATAAACTACAAGAGTTGATTTCAACGCCATGTATCAATCGAAAATCCGACACTATCGTTTGGTTGCCTAAACACCAAGCTATCTAAAGATGAATAAAAAATTGAGAAATTTTGTAAATGAATTAAATTCACTGTAAAACTTGTGACCACAATAGAAATAATAGCAATATACAGTGTGTCCCATCGGAAAATAGCTCCTCACTGTGGCTACATTTTGAAATGCGGTTTTTTCGAGGCGATAGATATTTCACGAGTGCATACTTAAAAATTATTTTCATACATACAAAATATTCATATAAAGAGCGTTAAAACAAACTTCCATTATTTTAAATGGAACACCCTATATATTATGGCATTTTTTAAAAACCACAAGAATGCTGATCAACTGATACCATAATGTTTTGGGTTATTCTCAATCGTTCTTTCACTACAGGGAGTTAAATGAAAAAAAAATTGTCTACTTAAGACGTTTGTATCCACCGATTTGATTGAGATATTAATATCGAATTTTGTGATAATAACTGTTTTTTTAGTGGAGATTGCGTTTATGAGCGATGATAACAACCAACTTTTTTTTAACACACAGGGTGTTTATCTTTTTTTTCAAATGAAACACTCTGTATATTTAAATGCAGAATTTTATCAGCTTTCTTATGATACCGTATTTGTATACGTTGGATTGAATACAAAAGGAGATACAGCAAAGGAAAGGAACACCAACTGCAGCGTCTATTTAACCAACAGAAAAACACCAAAAACTGCACCATAGGATCAAAATCTCAACATTTTAAGATAACCGTAATGATACTAACGGAAACGGTGGAGATCTATGAAACTTATGGAATACTATTACAGGCTAATCAATATAAATGAAAATAGATAAATAAAATTCTCTACACTTATCTTAAGGGTTTTTCCTAAAAAAATTAGAGAGAGCGAGTTAGTAAAGCTGCCCTCTGACTTGATTCAAAGCTATATGATAAACTGGTGTAGACTGAAGAATAGTGTCTACCTGCAGTGATTAGTTGCAGGTAAAGTTTTGGATATCTCAGTGTTGTGTTATTTCAACTACACTTTTCTTGATATTTTTGATGATTTTTGCAACACTAAATTGAATAGTGGTATTATGTGTTTTGAGGATAATACCGCACTTTCCTAGATCTGCCCTACCGTAAAAGATCTCACTCTCGTTCTTGCCTTACTATTTATGTATTGAGCTCACAAAAGTATCTACGAATTGTTTTGGATTTGGAGTTGGGCTGATAAAAGCAAAACGTATTAGCAAAAAATTGATGTCTATATTGGATGCTATCAAAATATTACATTATTCTATTTTTTATTTCAAAGTACTATATACAATTGAACGTTGAGTAGTGCGTCTGAAACGGCTCCCAAACCTATTAAATAAAGCCAAAATAAATTGTTAATGCACTTAAAGACACCATCTATTCTACTCTTCATTAACAAAAAAATCTTACTTTTATGGTATCTATTTTCCATAGTTTCTTGCACACAAAATTGTATGTTCTAAACTTAAGCTTAAGGACAAAATTTATTAAAATTACCAAAAGTGAATAGAAACGTATTTAGGAGATTTTTTCTGTGTCTTGGTCCAAACATTTTATTCCATCACATTCCTGGGAAATTTGAAATTGAATATTGCTAAATATTTGATTTTTATGAAGTAATGTATTTGTTATTACCAAAACTGTTTATTGTTCACTTTAAAATAATTTAAACAATTTCTTGTTCTTTATAACATGAAAACAATAGATAGAAATAATTTTCAATTAATACGATGTGTCCTAAATTAAGTAGGACTTTATGGTAACGTTTACTATTCTTAATAATAAAGACACAGTTTTGATTAAATGAGCAACGATGTATAGTTTATTATGTTGATTCAGGTTCGGTCAAGAAAACTCAAAAATTCCAAGCAGTTCCGAAAAGATTGTAAAGACAAAAAAGAGCGGAGGACCTAACTGAGAAAGAAAAATAACGTCAGTTGAAAAAATCTTTACATTTCACTTTACTATAATTGAATGATAACTCATAGGATACGAGATATATAAACATTTCCATAACAACCGGGGCGTAATAAGAGGGCGTAATAAATTAATTACGCCTTCAAAAATTGTTTGATCTTAACTGATGATTTATTAAATAATCCAATTTATTTAATAAAATAAAATTTGTAATACATACAAAGAATTAAGTATTATTTTTCATATTTTGCTTTCGATTTAAGGGGCAGCAGACTTTCCGTAGCTTTTTCGGCATTTTCTTATACACATTCTGGTAGGGCATTCATAATTGCAATTCAATGCCAAATTTGACAATTAATAAACAATTTGTTTTTGTTTCATAGCTACCAGAAATTATAGGTATTTGCAAAGGTGAGCGGTGGCCCCAAAGATGCCAATTCTATTTGTTTTTAAGAACACAAAGCGAAAAATAAAATCTTGTATGCACCACGGCGTTACTGAATGATTACGCCCGGAGAACCATAAATACAGCTCGAGGGCTTTAGCACTTGGTGCATAAATAGCTATTAGATGCAATATCTAATAATACTAATCAATACTGACTTAATTAAGCACGTCGGTGCAAAAAGGTGATAAATCATTTTTTCCAAAATGAGTTATCTAAACTGGGTATCGTTTGGTGCAAGAATAGGAAGGTTAATAACGGAACTACTTTTGACTTATCCCGTAATACGATTTGACGCAAGAATGGGGTAAGTTAGAAAAACTTATAGATGTCATTCTATGTATTTATGTCACTATGCATCATTATTCAAATCAGTGACTTATTTTTTTTGTACAAGTAAATTAATGAAATCATAAACTTTCTGCATAACAAACATTTAGGATAAAAACATGGTTCTATTTATTCTCTGATAATAGTTGCGCACAAAATAAAAATAACGATACTGCTCAGTATCTTGTTTCGTTGTTTAAAACAGATTTGACTCCGTAGTGGATGGTTTTCTACAACCCGGTCATAGTTTTTTACTATGCCACAAGTCACTGGAGATAATTGAAAAGAAAAACAGAGCTGTTGAACGAATTTAATTACGTCAAGGGTACATAAACTTGGTAAAATCCTGTTCAAGAACATTTGCAGTAGTAGATGTCCTTTGATTCTAGATTGTCACCATAGTAAAATCTTTTCTAACAGTTCCTACCGAATTCTCAGTTCTAAATACTCTAAATATTCCAAAGAAATAAAATGTTTCGTTTGCACAAGTGAATTTTTATTGTTAAAGTTTAATTAACTAATAACTTTTGCTGGTATTGAAATTTGTAATGTTGCTCCATTGTCACTGAAATAACTCAAACGCAACCTGTTGCTGAGTACGTCGCAAAACCAGATATGCTTTTTTGTAATGTTTTTAAAAGTACTACTTAACAATTGGAAATAATTTATTAAATTCAGAAGAAAGTGACATTAATTCTAACTAACGTTCAACATATTGCTGAGGACATTAATGTTCGAATTAGGTATAAGCATTACTTAACCCTTTTGGCACTAAAATATATCTTTTGTTTCATTGTTTTCTTTCAAAGTAATTTAAACTAAAGCTGTTCTATCACTCAGGACAATTTCAGATTTCTAGTAGGCGGTTCACTATATTTATTTCTTGTTACATAAATAACTATTTATTGTTTTTTCTGTTTCTAAAACTATTTAAAATGGACGTCATGTACAAAAAAAATTGACATCAACAATTCAACAATATATTATTTATCTATTAATATTAATCGGCTTCCAAGTCTGGCCTGTTGCGCTCAGAATAATTCGCCCGCGAGTACAATCATTTCACAATTCACCAAGAGTTTTCGGTATTTATCGTTCACTTAATGTTAATTTTTCTCATTGATTTTTAAGTAAAAATTAAAAAAAATTAGGGTTGTCAGAAAATTATTATCTATGTCGCGCATGAGTCGAAATTTGGGCTTATAAGGAAATCCATTTTTCTATTATTTTACGTTTTAATTAAATTAAATACAACAAAGACGAAAATAGAAAAAAATTGTTCCTGCACGACATAAATAATAATGTTAGCTATATGTTAATGCAAAATCAGGAATTCATTTCTAAAAATAAGCAAGATAAATTTACATAAACTTTATAGCTCCCTGAGAGAACAGCCTTAAGCTTAATTTTTTTTTGTTTATAACAGGTATCTAATTAAATTAAATAGAAAAAATTTAAAAAAAAGTGAAAACAAAAGTGAACTAGATGTGTATGGATATTTGTTACTTCAAAATAAACAATTCATTCCGCATTTAAATTTTCAGGTTTGTTAGGTGTAAGATTATTATAATTCTAGACCAGTACTGAAAAAATAGTACTTAAACCACATCAAAAAAATTTTTTTAGCTTCCCATCTCAAGAAATTATACTACTATGCTGAGAAAAACTTTGGTGTATAATATTTTACTAATATTTATTTATTTTATTGTATGCCCTTTCCACATATCTAATTAAAATTTAATTTTTGTTTTTTCAATAATATATTACACTTTCCTCTCATCCACTCTCTTTTCGTTCCTAACAAAGTACGTACTGAATGTTCTAAGATCTTTTATTGATTGTGTTAATTCCTATGTTAACAATACCATGTAAAAAGTTGTAGATTTTTTCCTTTTCTTCGTTGTTACTGTTACGTTTATTCTCTGTTGTATAAGTTAATATTTTATAGACTTACTTGCATTAATATCAAATAATTTTCAAGAATTAAAAATTACCACATATTTTTATCTATTATTGAGTTAGTATAAAATTATCTATGTGCTCCGTGCTCTTCAAATTTATTGGTGTTTTTTATTAGTATTATTGTTTTTCTTTTAGAATATCATATGTATCTTTTTTTCTCTTTTCAAAAATGTCTTGGTTTTCTAATTGTATTTGATTGATTAGTGATTTTGTTAATGATTTTCATCTAGTTATCTTTACAATTTAATGATTTTTATGTAATTTTTTTTTTTGGATTCTACTGGTGACTTAAATGTTTTTGTTTTATTTTTATCACTTTTTGTGCCTTCATATACATTATATCTTTATAGAATTGAGTTCAGTACAAACTTCTTCTTATACTGTCACGTGAAAATTATTTTTTACCGTGAATAATTTTGGCTTTATTGAAGTATTTGTTTTAAGTGGCTTGTACTGTACTTTAAGTATATTTTGTTTGCCTTGATAAAGCGCGTATGTTTTACGTATCCACGTTTACTGCCATATTTATTTCTTCTGTCATTTGATATTTTAAAACCTGATGGTGTCGTAAAATGTCTTATTTTTGATTTCTCAGAAGTAAGCTTTAATTAAATGTTTATGTCAATAGTTTTTATCAAAGGTTTTCGTAGAATCATTTTTGTTTGTGAACTTTGTGAATGGTGACGTTTTTAAAAGTAAATTGAATATTTTGTTTTGTCTAAACTCAATAGTAACATTACAACCCACGGTTTAATTCTGAATTTGCAGATTGCTTATCTCTTAGAGACCTGTTTTAATATTAGTCGGTAAGCAGATTCAAAATCACGAGATACTATGTAATTAAAAACAAATACAAAGTTGTAACGGATCATAATTGTTGTTGTTATCAATCGCTAAATATTGAAAAATGTGGGTAAGTTCTTTGCATACGAACTACTAAAAGTGATTTGTATGCGAGTGTTAAAGTTATGTTGGTGATAACGTTCAAGA
The DNA here is from genome assembly GCA_030710515.1 of Abscondita cerata. Lineage (NCBI taxonomy): Eukaryota > Metazoa > Arthropoda > Insecta > Coleoptera > Lampyridae > Abscondita > Abscondita cerata. Next base: position 23,393 of record JALBCR010002419.1, on the reverse strand, counting down.
AACAACCCGGTTTGCGAAAATAAAAAAAACTTAATTAAAGAAATGCAATATCGTTTGAATGCATTTATCGATTAATTTGGCGTAATAAACTGTTCCTGTTAAAGAAGTTAGTGTAACGGCAAAAACTTTGTGAGGTTTTGTTGTATATCCCAAAACAGATTGTTTAAGTATCATCAGAAAAAAAACAACTGTAAGTAAATTGATTGTTTACTCCGAAGAACTACCGTGTTTAGTGCTTTGGTGCGCATTTAAGAATAAACAAATTAAGTTAAGACGTCAGTGCGTATTTTTTTTTGTTTTGTTGTTCAAAATAAAAACTAAGATGGGGGTTGTGAATTTTGAGTTTAATGTTAAATTAATTGTTTTGTTTTAAGCAAAGACCACAGTGTGATTTCGTTTTATGAACTTTGGTATAATCTTTGTTACCTAAGTATAAGCAGCGGTGCCGCAATTATTTTAACGTTTGGTTTTAAGTAAAACAAATGCGTTTATTGTAAAAGAACACGACCGTGAGATGTGGTGTAACCAAAATTTTGTATGATAAACTTGCATTGCAATAGAAAACCTTACAGTAATTCATGTTTCTTTCTTTAGAACATTTCCTTTTTCCTGGATTTTTAGTAGGCATTTATTGTACATTAAAAAAAAAGATCTGAGTGGTGCCCAATAAAACCTAAATCTGACTCATGATAAAGACCTTTAGTCATCTAAGTAAGTGAGAGACATTATTATTTTAAATCCATCTCCCGCCGTTAAGTTAGTTTGGCACTTTGCGACGCCGAAGCCGTGTTCCTTTTTTGAGTTTTAATGGTGTAACCATACTTGTTTTAATGTTTTCATTTTTGTTTAATTTTTTGAACCTAGTTTGCATTTTAGTGCAGAAAGTCATTAAATATTATCTTTTGTTAATACTGTAAGTTGGTATCTTGATGTGAGTGACACTACCTTTTAATAGTACAGATAATGTAACTATTCATTTTCTGCTCCTGAATTCTTTGAAAAAGTGATCAAACGTATGATAAGTTGTTAGTTGCACCCTCGATTGTGTTACTTTTTTATATAATATTAATATTAGTCTGTATTGAAAGATCTGTTTTTTGGTGGCATATATGTTAAGTTGTGGAATGCCAGAGTTTCTTTTGAATATTATTTATTTATTTATTCGTATGGTACATTTTCATTATTGTATTGTAACGTAAGTATTATGTATAGTGCCCCAGAAGATCAATATAAACCTGTATAGTGTGGTGACAAAACCGTGTGCATTTGCTCTAAGGTTTAAGAAAACCACTAAAACCTAAACATGCCAACCCTTACCCACCTTAGTATTTATATGTAACAATATTAATTAAGTGTATAAACATTATGGAAGGTAAATAAAAATATAAAATATAACAGCACAGCCATTGTATGACAACATGTAATAGACCGGTCCAAGCGGTCACGACAACGACGAAAAAAATATTAGAAGGATAAAGAAATACCAAATAAAACAATGGAAAAACAAATAATCAGAACAGAGAATACAAAATATTGCTAAATTTCAGATGCCCTGTCAAACTTAGTTGGTTTGGTAGATCTTAAACAGTAAACCGCCTTGCTCTAGAATCCTAATTTCAAATAAACAATTTTGCGTTTTTCTGGATTACATACATCAGGGTAATTGTTTAGCCCTGATCTTTATTAATTGATACCCAGATTGATGTTCTTGATTTTCTAGGTTGTTATTCGAGCCTTAAGACGCTTTATTATCTGTCGTTGATATTTGCAACTTTAATTGGCACTTTTTTTTAGGTTAGAATATCTGATCATTTTAACTATTGTGCAGTTTTTACAAGAATTCTTTAAATAATCCCTATTTTTTGTACAAATAAGAGTATGGGTCTGATCTGTTCTTAGTGAAAACTTTGTAATAAAATAAATTTTTATTTGCCGGTTAAATTTTTATACATTGCAAAGGTTATATGGTGTAATTTAAAATATATTTGTGTAACAGATTGAACGATGACAAAAGAACAATTTTATTTGAAATTAGTTTTTACATGACCGACTTGCAATAAAAAGTTGGCTTGTATGACAGTTATTCACTGCCGTTTCAGTAATAAAGCAAATATCAATGTGTAACATTAAACATAGATACGCCACGAATGACGTAATATAAGTGAAAAACGTTATTTGCACAATCCCGCTTTCCAAAATGTCGTTCTAAAAAAATATTTTTTAAGCGCTTTGTCGAAATTTAAATTTTCAATAACGATTTTTATATTGTTGTTTTTGTTTCAGGAGTGTTTGCTCTTAGAGATGTTAAACTCACAATACCTGCTGCAGTGGAAAGAGGGAAACAGGCGAAATTACGATGTAATTACGACATGGAAGGCGATCCTCTGTACGCTGTGAAATGGTATAAAAGCGATAGAGAATTTTATCGGTATACGCCGTTAGATATACCACCGTTTAAACAATTTCCAACTCCTTATATAAATGTTGTTGAAAGTCTTTCTAACGGATCTTTCGTGGTGTTAGATAACGTTTCTTTAGAGAGCAGTGGAAAATTTAGCTGTGAAGTTTCGGCCGACGCTCCGTCGTTTTATACGGTTGACGCTGTTGGAATTTTACAGGTTAGTTTATTATGTTATTTCCAATTACAAATACTTTCCAGTAGGAATATAAGATTCCAACATGAATCTTAATACGCAAATTAAGGAAAGATCCTTGAAACAAATACTATATATTATTTTATTTACAGTCTTTTTTGTCTAAATTTACAATATTTTGAAATGATTAAGGTTATCGTTTAACATGGTTGAGTAAAATTTACCATCAAAAATATATTAAAAACATTGTATAATATTAGTAACATTATTTACAATCAAGTCTTACAGATTTCTAGTAGCATTAATTTAAAACACTTACTACAATGTTTTATAGTTGACAGTTTCATACTACCAACATACATAAGTACACGTTGTAGTAATATCATTTGGGTGCTGAACAGAAAAATATCTTTAACGCATTTAAAATTTCTTAGAGTTTCTAGGAATAACAAACGTATATCCTAAACAATTCTTTTAAAGCTTTTTCTAAATGTTGATAGTGTAGATCTGAATGATAAGCGATAATTTTAAAATAATCAATATATTGAAAAATTCTGCAGACTTGACAGAGACGTTTTCTACACGTTTAATAGTTTGGAATTTTTACATTTCACATTCTAATAAATTCTTGTAGGGTGAGAACGCCTATACTAGAAAAGCTTTTGGAAAGTCGGTAAATATTCTTATAGAATTTCGCTTGAAAAAATCTTTTAGTCCAGTGCATTTAGAAAATGTTTATAGGGGTGACCCGCCACTTTTATATACATTTTTTTCTTACCCTTCATTTGAAAGAGTTTTTCTTGGTGAGTTTAACCCTAAGTTTGCGCACCTCTAAAAATCAACTCTTTCTCCGCCATCTTGGATTTGGTGTTTCTTTTGGAATTTTCATGTCTCGCGTTATAATTATCACATAGTCATAAACTTAATGTCTTTGGATTCGTTTTGAGTTATATTTTCAATAATGTTATATGAGAAAAACTGTGCGTTTAACGGGAAAAACGTTATTGCTTTCCAAAGTCGACAGAACGACTTAACCAAAAGTTTTTTTTCGGCTCTTATCTTTTTTTCAGTCCACTTGACGTTTTTTCGTGAGAAAACTTTATCAAAGATAAAGTAATTTTTAGCATTAGGTAACAAAAACAATTATCCCGATACATCCATTTCTCGCACGTTAATCGACGCGCAAAGTTGCTATGTTCCGCGGCAAATTTTAAAATACGCTGAATAGCGCTCGCGCTGCATTTTGTCGTAATACGTTTTATCCCCAGTTCATTTATTAAAATAAACGATTGTTATGCATCATACATTGTTTAAATATGCCTATGTGTTTAATACAAATTTTGTAGGAGTCGATTTTTATTTAAAAATAAACATTTTGATGGGTTTAATGATCTTTCCAAATGTTATTTAATTACACTATTGCTATTTGTTACTAATTTATTGGTACAGTAAAAATTTTTTTAAGAAGGTCAACCAATTAATATTTTGACGGATTTTAGCTTTATAAACAAATTTTTTTCTGCTTTTCGAAACTCAATTCCGCACCACCTTTGAGGTTGAGTTCACGGCCTGTTTTTTTTTATGTGGTTTTCCCGATAGATGCCTATTCCACAGTTTTCACTTTTTCTATAGTGAACTTCTCAACCTGTCATGTTATTAATAGCCATCATCATCTTTATTTTCACTTATCACAGGTGGTTTGCTTGCTTATCTTTTTAAATGAAACGGTTGATCTGCGTAAAGGTACCTTTGTTGGAAGTTTGTCATCAACTACGTCGTCTTCGTCATTCCAGTACTCTACATCTTCTTTTACGGCCGTGCAGGTTTCTACACGTCAAGTCTTCCACAAAAGAGATCATTTCAAACCTGCTATTATCTATTTTATTATTTGTTTGTTTTAATAAATTATTTAGGTCTGGTCTCACCTTCAGTTAACTTTATCAGTCGGTTAACTACTATGGAAACACAGTTTTGAGCCAATCAAATCATTGATAGTGCGTTTTCAAGTTGATTAACGGACAGATAAAATTAACTGGAGGTGAAAAGACCAGACCTTAGAATACTAATTTATCTTTAATAAAGTTTTGTCACAAGAAAGCGGTGGAAAACGGTTTGGGCGCAAAATTATAGTGGGTTCATTTCTATTTTGTGCTTGGTAATTGATGGATTAAGTGTTGTCTCTCCGGCTGCAGTAGCAGATTTAGCGATTACCGCTCTAAACTCGATGCTGGGATGTTCTCTTTAAGCGATTGAACAATGTCGATTGCCGTAAGTAAAGCACTTTTCCTGAAATAACTGGGACATGCTGGAAATCCCCATTTGTAGTCTTCTAGAACCTACCACCTGAGGGCAAATAAATACCTGGATTAATTTCTCCTGTAAAATCAATCGGTTTTCTGCACCTTGCTGCTCCTGCTACTGTGTAAATTCGTATTATCTCACATGTAAACCGCTGATATTAAATGGCTTTTAATTCCGGACCGGTGTGACTAGCTTGTCATCCGTAACACCATCAAGGTTCTCTCTCTTTATCTCTAGTTTTCTTGTGACGGTTTTTTTCTCTATTAAATTATTGCTAATTAATAGTCACTACTCAGCTATTTTGCGCCTAGTGTTTTTTTTTTGTGTCGAAATTTTAATCAATAGATGGCGTTAAAATAGACTCGAATGTCATTCTTGAAAACTTTTGTTTTCCGCATTTTTCATTGTTGGCGTGATAACGGTAAAGTACTTTCTTTTATTAAACAAAATTCTCAAACTACTTAATTACTTGTAAGTTGATCAGTTATTTTACTAGTTAAATGCTGTAATATGTTCATCTGGATTGTGCACGTTGTCGAGTACCGTAAGTGAAACGAATTCTTCTTATCAATGTCATTGTCATTTTTGTATTCTTTTTAAAACTAATACTTGGTGGAGATGTTCATGAATAACTGAAGGCAAAACTAGCTTATAAATTGCCATTCCCATTCTTTATTTGTACTGCTGACGATATCCTTCCAACACATTGTTCTATGAGAGTTGTCGCTATTTCTCTGCAAAAAAACCGTTACATCTTATCAACAGAGGGCCTTAACTTTGACACCTGTCGGTCGTCACCGTATTAGACAGTAACTAGCTATTAAACTTTCTTTCATCCTGTCTGATCCGTATCAATTGGGAATTTATCTGATGCTCTCGAACAACAAATAATCCGATTTGACAACTAAGTGAAACTTCCATAAGTATAATTACGTCTGTATTAGAAACCGATGATTATAATTGTAATTAATTTTAATCATTTATCACGGTTTAATAACAATTATTAGAGAAATCCACAAAACTTATTTGAGATTCAATTCCTATTAGATAGTAACACCAGAAACCAAATAGACCACGTCCTATTTGAGTACTTGAGAAAAGAAATAAGAAGACCAATAAAATTTTCCTAAATATTTTTTAGTCAATAGCGATCAATAAATGTCAAATTTGGAGGTGAACTTATTTATTAATAAATTAAAAAACGGGCTGTGTTTTGTACTTATTTTACATAAGGAGAGTTTGAAGTGGTGTAATTTCATTATTTTTTCTACAAAGTTTTAAAAATAACGCATCCATCCTAGATGAACGGGTTAGTAATTTACAATCTTCCTAAAGTTTTTAAATTTTGATAATTTATCAATACCTACTAACTTTCTTAAAAATGCAAATTCTTCTGTTTCGACTAAACCAAATTGTAGATATGAATTAATGGTAAATATTCTTTAACAAAGTATACCTATTAATTACAAAACTTCGTCTCAATTAATAAAAACTTTAATGTCAGATGACAAAGGAGACAGCAATACATTTCTAAAAGTCGAGAAGCGAGTAACAACGGGTTTTCTTTTGCCCCAACAATCCCTGTTAAAAAGAAAAGTGCAATATTTTTATATCACTGAATTTATAATTTTTTAAATTAATAAATTTTTTCGATCCGATTTTCTATTTTTTATCACCAATTTGTAGTCTTTCCGGTTGCAAATACATTTACTTACTGAATATTACCAAATTCATGATGAAAAAATTGCTTTTAATGACAGTAGGCATTCCAAAGCAAATAATTTTTCTAATTGTTCAAATTAAAGTTTTTATTAATTGGGACATAAGCATAGGTATAACTTTTTGATGATTATTTACTGTATCTACAATTTGATGTAATCGAAACAGAAAAATTTGCATTTTTTAAAAGTTAGCAGCTATTGATAAAAGTGCATTTTTATTAAAATTTGAAAGCTTTTGGAAGATTTATAATTACTAACTCATTTATCAAGAATGGATGCATTGTTTTAAATTTCATATATTTTAAGTTAAAAATAATGCAGCTATCTAACTTCAAATTCTCCTAATGTAAAATAAGTGCAAAAAACAGTCCTTTTATATTTATTTATAAATAACTGCCAAAGAAATCCACCTAAAATTTGACATTTATTGACCTCTAGTAGATATGTACAAGGTATATACAATATGTCTCCGGATGGGGTTGCCAAGAGGAAAAACTTTTTATTTTTAATTTTTCTAGAAAAATGTATTCTTCATAAAAGTTTTTGCTTGTTTCCAAACCGGCGGAACCGGCTCTTTTTGTTCTAATTTTTCTTTCCATTCTAGAGAAAAATTGAAAAATAGGTTCATTTAGTTGAACATTTTTAAAGTCCGAAAAAATTAGATCTCATTTTCATGGCAACCGGTAACAAGATTTTTTGACTTTTATTTATTAAATGATAATGTTGTCGAAAGAACAACAAATTTAATAATTCAAATAATGGATAATCAATATTTTATCGAAATATTGTATTTTCTGATGAAGTGACATTTTCCACCAATGGTACTGTTGTATCTCATCCTGTAAAGTAATAGAGCCGTTTACATTCCGCGGTTTTGAAACAATCAAAAACTTTTATAAAGAATACATTTTTCTCGAAAAATTAAAAATAAAAAAGTTTTTCCTCCTGACAACCCCATCCGGGGACATACTGTATATATACATGCCCACTTTTAAAACAATCAAACGCCAAATAAAAAAATTATAACCATCTAAACTCAAGTGTCTTGCTTTTGAAAATATAGTACCGTCTAACCCAGCCTTGGCTTAAAAACAATCTCAAATTGCCTGGTGTAAATTTTCAAGAGAGTGTACAATTGCAAAAACACTGAGAGTTACTCCACAGCTGTTCCATCCTCTTGGGATTTTATAGAAGTGAGAGAACTCAAGTGTAGATTTACAATTTGCGCGGCTGTCGACTTATTATCCATAGGTGCGTACATCACCTGAAACTAATAAAATGGTTGCGACATCTAATGCCGTAACACGTTCGAAAAGTAATCTGCACTAAAGCAACTTTACCGACAGATGTGTAGGCAGTTTCAAAAGTCAATTCTTTAATTATTATTGCCAACTAAACGTTGGCTTAAAAACGGTAACCTTACACTTGAGTTCCAAAAGTACGAAAAATTTGTCGAGTAATTCTCGGTGTTCGTTGGCAATTGTATAACTTTTTGCAAATTTATAGATAAAATTGTTGTTAAGTCAACGCTTATTTGGCAAAAATAATTGAAGAATAATTTAATAGTGCAGTTCAGTGCACTAGATATGCCCTATCTTGTTTTTATTTTTAAACTATGTTAAACTATTTCAGGGAAGCAAACCTGCCCACGTGAGTCTTCATTCTTACCGACACCCTAATACCCGGGGAAAGAGGTCGTGTCCCTAACTCGAATCATATTCTAAGTCTAAATATCCTTCTTAAACTTTATAGCCAAAGTAAAATGTGTGTCTTACGACATCTCGTGTAAAAACATTGACACGTATGAATAGTATAAACTAAGAAAAATGCCAGCAGTTAATTGTAACGACATGTGTGCGTTTAAAGTGCATAGCGCTATCACGCCAACAAGGGTGGTGTTTAAATGCTAAATACCCTTCATGAAACGACAACCACAAACAGCCCCCAAGTCCCCGACAGTTTTTGTATCCCTGACCCGGGTAGCGGTAAAAAAAAGAAAACAGACATGGGGTGTAAATAATCACCGGGATCTACTAGAAAGACAACACAGACAATTGGAACTATAAATGTAAGAACTTTACTAGGTGAAGACCGTTTTTATAAACTTCAAGAAAAACTTAATAAAATGCGACTGTGGTGTTTAGGTGTATTACTCTAAACACCGGTTTGGGATCAGAGAAAGAATTGCGTTTGTATTACAATTTAGCAGCGTTTATTATTATACATAGCGTAGTCGGGCTATACTAATAATAAAGAATGGATGGAAACGTTGGTGTCAGCACGTAGTAATCGCGTACTACGTGCTATGCGATGTTACCTGATATTCCGGTGTTGTGTGTCGTACGGAAGGCGGTGGCCCGTAATGAATTACATCGTGTTGATAGCAAACCGGATCGTGGGCCGAACTGGACTGATGAGGCCAATTGTTGAACCGTACTGCTTTGCCGAACTGTCGAACTGTGGAACCGGAACTGAACTCAAACTTAAACTGTCTTGTGGGTTGTTGTACCTACTTCGTTTTATACATGCGAAGTAGGTTAGTGTGCTTAATACGCAAGGCCATTAAGTTGTTGAGTTTGCATTTGCTATACTTTGCAATTGTTTGATATTGTTTCCGCGTTTACTACATACGTAATACGCGGAAGTTAAATTAGTTAGAATGGGGTTGCGATGTCAACCCCACACTACCTATACAATATAGTAATGGGAGACTTCAATTCAAAAGTAGGAAGAGACAAGCAGAAAATAAACAGTATAAGTAACTTCAGTTATGACGAAAGAAACGAAAAGGAAGTATGCTACTAGAATTTTTAATAACACACCGGTTATATGAAATGAATTCATTCTTTTTCGAAAAACAACAAAGAGAGTGGACATGGCTCAGCCCAGATCTAAAGAAAAAATTAGATGGATTACATCTTGTCAAGCGAAAAACGAATAACAACCTTAAATTCAGTTAATGTAAATGTGACCACAGGCTACTAAGATCAAAAATTTCAATAGACACAAAACAGAAAAGACAGTGTTTGAGAAAAGAAGTAATAGAGATTGATATGCAGAAACTTAATTGAAATGCAGTAGAATATATAGAAGAGCTAAACAAACAATTAAAAAAGTTGAAATTAAATGATTTCAAATAAAATTAATGATAAATTACCGACCCAATAAAACAACCTGAAAGAAATTTGATATAATGAAAATGCAACGCTGAAGCTAAACCAAAGATACAAAAAACAAAATAGAAGAAAATAGGCAATTATCGAAGGAAGGTAAATATGAAGAATTTAAACAAATGGCAAAGAACACTAGAAGAATGATAAGGAATGACCTACAAAACTACTATAAAACTGAAGTGGAAAAAATTAATCGAGTAAAACAAGGAAATAAAAAGTCTTAGACAAAACGAAAAATCCTAATACACATTACAATACTAAAGACACAAATGGGAAAGAGACAAGGGACTTAGAAGAAATTATAAATGAGCCAGAAAATTCTATACGAACCTATGTACGACACAAAACTCAACAACAAAACAACGGTACAACCACCGAAAGAAAATAATCAAAATTATAGACCGATAAGCCTTTTGTTTCAATTACAATCACTAAAGCTATTACAAAAAGTATAACTTAAAATTCGAACAGTAGCAGCCTGTAGAACTAGCTGGCCTTAGACGAGACTATAGTACAAGTAAAGATCTATTAACAACGAGAACACTAATCAAAAATCAGTAGAACATTGGGCAATTATGGAGCCCTTAAGAAACCCCAGAAAAACCAATAAGGTTACTTAAAAATATAAATAACAACGCTACATTCACTATACATCTGCACAAAAATACCAAGTCAAAAAAACTGTCTCACCATAATTGTTTTCAAATGTACTAGACTACCTCTTCAACAACTATATGAACAAGACAATAAGAGAATCCTAATAGATAATAAAAGAATCAACATTCTCACATTTTCTGACGATATTCTTCTTATCTCAGAAGCACCAGAAAACAACTACAAAGTATATTGACGGAGCTATACCATACGAAATAGGTCTAAACATTAACCTACCAAAAACAAAAGTTATGTGTAGTAGACACCTAATTATTTAAATTAAAAAATAAGAATTAGAAAAAATAGACAGTTGTGTTTATTTAAGGCGTATGATAATGCTTGAAAAAGAAAATAAAGAAATAGAAACTTACAGAAGAAGAAGATTGGCCTGGGCTGCTTTTGGGAAGTAAATTGCTAAAAAGTTACCAATGTATCTACGTTCTAGAGTATTCTATCAATATGTCTTACCCATTTTAACATACAGAGCTTAGACTGAACTCTTACAAAACAATCAATGAACAAATTTAGAATGACACAGAGAGAAATAAAGCGCGAAATGTTGGGCATTGCACTTAAATACCACAGAAAAAACACCTGGATAAGAGGCGTAACAAAATAAAAGACTTCATCGAAAATAGAATTAAAGAATTTTTAAACAATGAAGTTCGCTTTTAAATGTTTCAGTAAATAATTAATTATCATTTATAAGTATTTATCTACAATTACAAATAGTGTAAACAGTTGACCAAAAAGTGGATTTCTTGATCATCAATGCCAACTAAGCGTTAACTAAGTCTTAATCGACAGCTTTAATTACTCATTTAAGAGAGCATTGCCTCCCTAGGTTTAGGAAATTTAGACATTCAACTTTTACGATAACCAGATTAATTAGAGTTGGCTGTGATGTATTGTAACAATTATTTCCGAAGTTGTTAGTATGGTAACCGGAGCCGACGGCTTAGCGTGTGTTCCTAAAAGTAACCCCTTAAAATTGATTTAAGAAAATATTTTGTCGTCAACTGGCAGTTTATTAAACTGGCGCTTCTTTCGCTAGGCTATGATCCGACTTTAGATAAGACTTAGTTGGCATTGATGATTGAAGTATCGACTTTTATAAACTGTTTATTATAGAGAAGCATCAGATACTGATACACATATTGAGGAAGATTGTACAATAACAATGTATAAAACTTTTACAAAAATTTTTAGTTACTAATTTTTCTAAACCTCAAAGGAACTCGTTTGCCAAGACGGATCAAACTACCAGTTTACACCACACTTTCTACAGGTCTATGCGGACGAAGCTTTTTATATAATGTTAGGGGTGTTTTCTTCAGCTATGGTTTTGTTCATGTTTTTCTAATATACTGCTCACAACAGAACAAGAAATTTGAGGTATTCCTATTGTTGTATTTTATTCAAAGTGTATTTTGTGTTTACATTTATGTAATTTCTGAATGTATGATGTTTATCAGCTAGATAAAGCTGAAGTTTAAACAGCGGTCTTCTTGCTTTTGTGTGGTACTTTGGTGTACTGATGACAATCCTGGTATGGTATTGTTAGATTGGTAGTTAGGTTTAAATATTTGACACTGCTGTTGATTATTATTATTATCGTTATGGCATTCTCATTGTTTTGAACTGGATTTGCGTTTGAAGCTAAACTGACTGTATATGATATCTAATATTTTGAATAAAAAGTGATGTCCTGTTGTTGTCTGAAATATAATGGTAATCAGAGTATTTAGTGTTCAAAAGTACAGTAAATCTATTAGGGAAGTCTTGTAGTAGTACTACATAAGGGTTTACGTTTTCCCTTTGGTTTTCTCAATAGTTCGTTTTTTTGGTGTTTCTTTTGTTTCTAAATAGTTCCTTTTTTTGGTGTTTGTTGTTGTAAGGTGAGAATGGAATTGTTTTTGTAGTTTGTGTGTCGCTAAATATTTTTTGTTTATTGTGTTTGGTTTCTAACGTTTTTAGCCTATAAGTTTCTTGAAATATTTTACAAGGGTGTATGTTAAATCGGTTACGTTTCTGAATAAAAGTATGGGTTTCTTTTTCTTAAATTTTGGTGCATGCGGAAATCGATAGTGTGGTAGGCTGGAGATTAGTCTTATACCATGAGTTCCAAATAAATGTTACTACATGGGAATTTTGGAAACGGTAAGAGATTCAATTTTTTATACGCTATTTTAAACCCAATCAGATGCTGCCTCGAAATTAAAAATATCTATAGAGATTTAAACATATCACGACCGAACAAGTCCTAAACATTATCAACTCCATTAAAACGAATGCTATAGGATATGATGATATTAGTATTTTAATGTTAAATCTAATGAGCAAAGTATGTCCTGACATAATTGCACATATTATAAATTTTCCCTGGACACTAATACATACCCGTCGATATGGAAAACTGCGTTTATTACTCCTGTTGCAAAAATTAATAATGCCAGTGAGCACAAACATTTAAGGCCCATTTCTATCCTGCCGGTCTTAAGTAAGGTATTGGAAAAGTGGATTCATCGCCAAACGTATGAGTTTGTTGAAGAAAATAATATACTTCCTTCTTGTCAGTCTGGATTTAGAAGTAATCATAGCACCAACACGGCTCTTCTAAAGATAACAAATGATATAACTGAAGCTTGGGATAATGGTCAGGTTACTTTATTTATAGCACTAGATTATTCCAATGCATTTGATGTGTTGAATCGAAAATTATTATTGGCTAAGTTACATTATTATGGTTTTTCCTCGGATGCAGTTCAGTGGTTCGCTTCCTACTTATTTGATAGAAAACAATGTGTTAAATTAAAATTAAACAATACCACGGTATATTCTGATGTTTTAGTAAATCATCATGGTGTACCACAGGGCAGCATCTTAGGACCTTTAATTTTTTATTATATTTACTGCTGATTTTGTTAACTGCCTCACTGAAAACTGTAAGATGAGTCAGTATGCTGATGACACTCAGTTATATCTATCAACTTTTCCATATAATATTACCGATGCTATTTATGAATTAAATGTAAATCTTGACACCCTATTTAAATTATCATGTAATAATGGTTTGACATTAAATAGCCAAAAACTATAGGTTTATGTGTTGGAACTGAAATTAATCGAAGTAAATGTCTAGGTGAATATGAATCTAAAATATTTATTAATAAAAATATTGTTAAATTTGATAAGAAAATTAAGATTTTAGGAGTCACGTTAGATGAAAACCTGACATTTGAAGAACACATTTCTGTTAAATGCGGATTATGTTATGCCAAATTAAAATTATTAAGTCAATTTAGAAATTTATTTCCATCGGATATAAAGTTTAACATCACCAATTCATTGGTACTTAGCATCATAGATTACGGACTAGTCATATTTTATAACTACCTAACTAACAGACTTAAAAACAGATTACAAATAGTTCAGAACAGATGTTTAAAATTTTCATATTATATACCTAAATTTTCTCATGTAACTCGCTTCTATAATAATTTCAAAATTATAAAAATTAATCATAGATATACATTCATGTTTTTAACTTTGTTATACAAAATTATAACTAACAAAACGCCAAGATATTTGAACGACCTCATAAATTTTACACCACGTGAAGAGAATAGACGTAAAAGGGTTGTCAGAATACCGATGCACAAAACCGAAAAGTTTAAGGCGTCGTTTGAGTATCAAGCTGCTATAGTTTATAATAGCTATCACAGTTTATTTAATTTTAGTAGCCTTTATTGCTTCAAACTTGCTGTTAAAGATAATTTATTGTGTACACAGTTGAAGGAGAACAGTGAAAACCAGCAGTGCTGACCTGGACTCCAATTGTCTGAGAGCATGTTATGTAACATACTTTCAGTCAATAAATATTATTATTATTATTATTATTATTATTTTTTTATATTGTTGAGAAAAAACAAAAATCGTGTTTTTAGAAAAGGAGAACATCTTCGTTATCTATTAAAAAAATTTGCTTCATCTTGCTTGAACTACGTGATCACTACATCTTGGAGAGGCAAATTTTTTAAAGTTTGCAGTTCTTTAATTAGAAATTGAGAATTTTCCCAGTGACCAATTGCAATATAATATTTTTTTTTCTAAATCACTAGTTTAGAGTCCTTGACTGATATGTTCTACATATAGGTAGACAGTATTTGATACGTTGATTAAGTCACTTTCGCATTACCTTCTAGGGTAAAAGGTATAGTTATTGGCACCCTTAAGCAAATTTTCAACTTTCAAATATACTGGTTTATTGCTTATGCGTTATATCATTGATATAATTATACCATTTTAATGCTTTAGTCTTTGCCTATTTATTGACATAATTGTTTTGCAAAATATTATTTCAAAACGAACGGTATTAAAGAAAATTCAAAAAAGTTGTTCTGAAGGGGTTATTGGCACCCAGTTTATTATAATTAGCACCTGGGTTTCTACTATTAGCACAGGGGGAAAAAGTTTTATTTTCTTTCTAAAATTTGGGGTACCTAATATGAACAATAATGATTTTCAAGGTAAATAAACAAAAACAAACGATTTTCAAGTTTTATATTTTTTCATTATTCATTCTGAGTTTTTCTTTGGCATGCTTTGCATGTGAAAACATTACTTGTTAATAAGAAAGCTTGGTATTTAAACATACAAAGGCAGTGATAAGTCTGTACACATGAGGAACATTTAAGGCCCCTTTTATTTCCCGTGATCGATTCTGCACAGGCATAGCATAGGGAGTGCAATTTTGCATCTTATTGGTCAGATCTGTTGTTTCTGAACTATTATTTCTTTTCCTGAATAAATAATTTAACAAAATTATTAATTAAAATACACTTAAATTAAAAAAGAATTACTTACATCTTTTTCATTAGGCTCTTCGAAAATTTTTCTTACGTGTGACGGTTTAATTGGCTCCTTGGCTTTTATTTGAGGTTCATTTTCTTCAGTATCTTTCTCAGTATCACTTTTTTCTGAGATTTTTTCCTAAAAAGAAAACACAGAAATAACTGTATGGCTGGTAAATTCAAACTCACTTCGGTGTTAGTTTCAAATTTCCTTCTCAACTTTGGTTGTTTGTCATTTCCTTCCCCACTCTTTTTAACTGCCTTTTTTACGGCTCCCTTCTTTTTCTGTTTTAATTTCTTGGTCTTTTCCTTTTCTGATTATTTCAAAAACGTTCTTTTTTTCTTTCTTCTTTTACCATTTCCTTTTCTTGCTTTTCTTGTTCTTTTTTTTTTCATGAAGTTCTTTCCACACTGTTGATGTTATAACATAAGGCATCTGAACGCCTACATTCTGTTTTCCCTTTTTTGCAAGTGTAGCTGGCCAACAAATTATTTGATGAATATTAATTCTCGGATTGTCATTTAATATGTTTTTTTCCATTTCAAAATTACCATAATCTTTTTGGAGAACCAAGGGGATATCTTCTAAATGAAAAACCGCAACATCAGAGCTACTAATGTCCATATCATTTGTTTCTTCAATTATCACAGATCGGTTCTCATCTGTTGATTCGTCTGTCAGTTTTGTATTTCTTATAAGCTCGTCATTTTCTTGAAGCAGTTCATTAAAGTCTGAGTCCATGTTGACAATTGCAGAGGTACAATTTTCATTTCTTGTAGTTTTTCTGCTCCCACAATCTCACAAAACTCGCTATAAGTAAGGGCTGGCTAGATTTCTTTGTGGAACAATCTGGTTTACGTGCTGTTTCAGTGTTAGGATTTTTCAGGTTTTTTCCTGTGCATTTTGTGTATTATTTTCTACAAAGTATGGATGTAGGACGTTGGATATATATTCAAAAAATCTCGGCCTTCATCCACCCATTGTCTGATAATCCTATACCCCAGTGGCCAGGCACAGAACCACGAATTTTTGCTATAATACGCTTTACCGGGTAGATTACCATTGGCGGTGTAACAAGTCCAGAAGCAGCAAATGTGAACATCACAGTGATGTTGGTTTTGGCTGCACCCGAATCTATCTCATAAACGTTTTTGCTACCTTTTATAGCAAATACATTTTACTGCTTTGGAGAAAGACTAAACCCAGTTTCATCGCCATTAAATATTCTATCTGGATCTTTTAAAATATCCAAAAAATTTTTCGATGTTAAATAAGATTCAATATTTTGAACCAAAATGTTATATTAGTCTCAGAAACATTTCCACTGGCTGAAGTCACAGGTTCTGGTACGCGTAAAGTGAGTTCCGGGTTACGTTTTAAAAACTGTTATACCATCCCCTACCAGAATAATTATTTTTAAACGGATTGGATCTTTTAGCATGTTCAAGAAACTCCTTTACTGTACTAAAAATATCTTCTTTACGTCTAGGAAACCTTTTAACGAGCATTCTTCGATCCATTTCACCAATGTTTTCTCCTCCTCGTTGCTCAAAAATGGGGTGGGACCTTTGGTTGTTTTTGTAAATTTTTTACTCAAACGGAATTGTAACGTACTTCTTGGGACATTAAAGATAACGGAAGCTCTTTTTTTCGAAATTTCTCTCAGTTTTATTTCTTTTAAAGCCTTATGTACAGCTTCTTCAGTGTAGTAAGTCTTTTTAGTTTTTGCCAATGTGCTAGGCAAAAAAATGACAATAAATTTACTTACCTATAATAAAATTGTATTTTCTACAATGTATGCCGTAAATGTACCAGAATGCCAATAATATATGCCAAAGATAATGAGAGGTTTTAATTGTTGGCATGGGGATGCCAATGATTAAACACATGGATCATATTGGATCAGTGGTTGGCATACAAAATATTTAAGGTTAGGAAAGAAATCGCCGAAATTTAAACGTAATTGGGTTTCAAATGAACAATATTTAAATGTTTATAACGTAACCCATGAATTTTCAATGATTATTTAAAAAACTAGAGCCAAAAAAAAAGTTGTTGTTTTTTAATAAAATACTAAAAACTCACCTGCAAAACCGAACGTTCACATGAACAATATTAACGGCGGGAAACTGTAATAACCTAGTGTGCACTCATGGGTGCCAATCGAAAGTAGATGAATCCTGCCTCTTAAATATTAAAAAGCTAGGTAGTGTGGTGCCAATCACATGTGACGTGCCAACAACTGTCTCCTTTACCTAGTTGACGAAAAGAAGTAGGAGGATTGTTAATAATACTTTGCAAAACAAGGTTTTCCATATATTTATTACATACTCTATTTTGATTAAATTTTTTGAAGGAATTATAGGAAAGTAAGTTTTTTCTAAGCATTTTGTCGATATATAAAATAAACGATAGAAAATAAAACTTTGTTTAGATAAACGAAAATAAATAATAAAGTTTCGAGAGGTAGAGACGTAGTTATGACACAAATACAAATTCGGTGTTTGTTTCACATTCTACTAAGAAAAAGCGGTTTTTTTTAAATAAAAAACACATTTTTTGTTTTTTTCTCAACAATTTGAAATCTTTTGTAGATGTTTTTCATTTCGATACCGCATCTGATTGGGCTCCAAACAAAATTGTATTTCTCACAATTTCCGAAATCCCTAAGTAGTTACTTTTACCTGGGATACACTGTATATGTGTTCTGTAAACTATACAGTGTCTTTTGGTAGAAATTTTTGTCCATTCTTCAAAATTCGTCAAGAAAAAAACTTGCTGGTTATTTTTGGTTATACAATTTTTTAGTAGTTTTTATTCTTTTAATAACTTTATTACGTAACTTGGAAGTGTCTTTTCTAAATTTGTATTTTTAGTTGGAACAAATCTGTTGATTGTGTTCAAGATAAATTACATTTCAAATAGACCCGATTAGTGTGACGTCACGTACAAACCGCTAAATCCAAAATTCGGTACTTATCAAAATTGTGGACGAAAAGTGAACCTTAAGTACAAGGACTTAAGGGTTATATTCAAATAGATCAATAGAGTTGGTTGGTTTTCCAATATATACGCATAAATAGAAATCGTTGTCATATTCACTAATTCTGAACCTTTATCTTTCATCTAGTATCAATATTACATTTTCAAATAGCATATTTTTTATTATAAATTAAAATTAATTCTTATACTACAAATACATGCGAGAAATCAGCTGGCGGGAAACAGTAATTTTAGAAATACGCACCGGGTTAACCCTAACCTAATTACTATGAAGATACTATTAAATTAAACTATAAATCACGTATTATAAAGAACAAACTAATGAAGTAAACGAGTAAATAAGCTAATAAAGAAAACAAGAGTAACGCCAGAAACAACAAAGGAAAACAGCAATTACAAATATAAGGTTAACCTGGTGCTATTTCTAACATTACTGTTCCTGCCAGCTGGTTTTTTGCGCATGTATTTGTAGTATATAAGTTAATTTTAATTTATAAAAAATATGCTATTTGAAATGTAATATTGATACTAGATGAAAGATAAAGGTTCAGAATTAGTGAATATGACAACGATTTCCTTATTTATCTGTGTATATTGAAAACCAACCACTCTTTATTGACCTATTTTATTATCACCCTTAAGTCCATGTACTTAAGGTTCACTTTTTTGACCACAATTTTGCCAAGACCGAATTTTGATTTTAGCGGTTTAATTTGACGTCACCACTGAACGGGTCTATTGATAACTTGCCCTGTTTTTTTAGTCAAATTCATCTGGAAATAAATGTTGACTATAGTAACTTGATAATCTTTTTATAGGAGAAGCACATCAAACACACCTTACGGTGTAATTTTGGCGATTTTTTTTTTTTTTGTGCTGCAGGTAAGCTCTTACTTAGACCAATTTATAAATGCTCACCTGCAGCATGAAGTGTCGTCAAAATTAATTTTAAAAACCGCTTTTTAAATTCAATCCTTAAACATTTATTTAAAAAATTAAATATAATTGTTTATCAAAACCTGCAGTAATAATTTCTGTTTTGAACATTTATATATAATCCTAATAAGTATGGCTTTTCTAATTAAAACATTAATAAATATGTCGCACTTCCGGTAGTAGCGGAAGTAACCATCAACTTTCTTATTTTTTTAAATAGAAACACTTACTTTTTATTTGAAAATATTTTAACTCTACCCTGATGGTGTTAGAAAATATAATATACAGAACTTTGGCGACATGTAATGCCTCTGAGGTTTTATGTTGTCCTAAGGAAAGTACCTAACGACGCTTAATAAAACAAAAAAGTAATTTTACAACAAAAAATATAATTAAATATAATTTTATAGACAATTTCGGGTTTTTTATATATTTTTTTTACATTTTTATTTACAATGGATCATAAACAACTTACAATTTAAATGGCAAAATGAATGTTTCCGTGAAATATATTTCAGACGGAATTATAATTATGATTCTAGAAAAAAATTAAATGCAATGATTAGTTTCCAATTTTAATATAGACGCGTAAAATTATTTTCATCTATTTTTAAGAAAATGATAATTAATCATTTGGTAAAATTATTACTGATCTACATTTTATTAAATTATGAACTTTGAAAATAGATTCTAAGAGAAATTGTTATTTAAAAACAGTACAATCTTTTTAAAGCGTTGGCGGAATAAAAAACAGTGGAAAAAACCGGAAAATAAAAAAGCCGGGAAAAAAAGGCTGCAGAAAAAAAGCTGACGGAAAAAACAACTGACGGAAAAAAATCCGAAAAATACCCGGAGGAAAAATAACGACACAAGTGATCAGTTGTGTTAAAAAACTTTCGCTGTAGTTTCTCAAGATTTTCATTATGAAGATTATAGTATGGCCTCCAGATTGTACAACAATAAGGAATTCTTCGATGTATTAATTAATGATGGTGGACCGTAACCGATATTTTATAAACTCAATGCGTTGATCGGTACTTTTTGTGTCAAAAGATTTTTTGTTTTGTTTACATTTGTAATTGACTTTTTGTCATACAAAATAAAATATTTTACTTTAGCACATATACTATAACAACTATTATACACTTTAGTTTAAAATGTAAATAATTTAATTTTTAAAATGCATTTTCAAATCCAAATTTAGAAATGTATTTTATAACTTGCAAGTAGTCTTTAAAATGCATTTGCAATTCATCTTAAAACTAATCCTTTTCCAGTAAAGACAAACAGAGTCCGTAGAAGCTCAAATCTTTATTCTATGAATTGTGTGTGAATTGTGTATTGTGTCAGATTATAAAATATGACTAGAATGACTAGTTACATAGAAAAAGTATGTCGTTTATTGTAATAAAATTGTATTTACAATTACTAATCTTTTCAAAATTTTTTTTCCGCGGCCTTTTTTGGAGGCTTTTTTTTTCAGAGACTTTTTTTCTAAAGCTTTTTTTCCTAGATTCCTTTCAAAGCGGTGAAGCGGACAAAAGAAAATAATAATTTTAATTTATTTATTTGGACGTATTTTGGTATTTTAATTGTCTAGCCACAGATAAGTTTGAACAAAGTAAAAACTCTTTTACCACACACAATATGCAGTTTTTTTTTACAAAAATAATGAAATACAAATCAACGTAGCCTGACGTTAGAGATGCGCCAACGTTAAAATACATACATTAAATTAATTTTTTTTATTTTTGTCATTCGTAATACGTAAAGTAGGGTGAAAAAAGTAGTAAAAACTTGATTTATAAGTTTTCTCGTTATATATCTTACTTTGGTAAAAGACTTCTTTTTACAAAACCGACCATGTAAAAAGCAGGTACCTGTACAAAGCAATGACAGTTTTATGGTAACAAGGGTTCTTCGAAATATATTCAAATACATAGTTAACAATAAGATGATTAAAATAGTTCTTAGTTTGTTGGTGTAACAGGTAAAATTTGTTAATGTTAAGATATTTTAACATTTTTTGATTGTTTCTTTTAGTGGTTGATAATAAACAAAAATATTGCATTATTCATAACGTTTGATAAATTTATTAATCTAGTGTCAGTTAAAACTTTATATTAACTATACAAGAAGACTTTAGTGATAGTACACATAGTATTAGAGTTTTAGAATATGATCTTGCATTTTCTCCCAAACTTTTGACTAATAGAAATAGAAAACTAACCTTAAGAAATAGTCTCCATACAAGCTCATGATGAGCATTTATTTCCTTAAATAATACCCTAGAAATCAGAATGACTCGACCTTTCCGCTAAGTTATAAAAAGTTCAATAGTTTGGTCTATTAAAATGGCATTTTAGACATTGATCTCAAACCACTTTTTTCTGCCCAAATGCATTCTTTTTTTCTGGTTTTGTATGCGTCTATTTTTGTCTGGCAGTTTTTTATTCCGTGTTTTGTTTTTGGTTTTTCAGAAAGTCAATTAATATTAGTAACAGCATTTAAATTCGCCTATTCCAATTGATAAAAATTGTCATTTTAAGAACCGATTTAAAAAATCGACTTAAAATAACTTATGTATGACTTTAAAATCCGATTCATAAAATTGACTTTCAAAACCGTTTAATAAAATCGACTTTAAAAAGCGATTTTAAAAATCGACCCGACTTTAAGAACCGATTTTAAAAATCAAGTTCAAAACCAATTTTTGAATTGACTTAAAAATCGACTTAAATCCGATTTTAAAAGAAGATTTTGAAACCAATTTTTAAAAGTCGACTTCAAAACCGATTTTACAAATCTATTTTGAAAATTGACTTTAGAAATCGATTAATCGATTTTAATTTTACTAATTTCTATCAGTATTTAAAAGAAAAATTACCTAAAAAACAAGAAGGTATGCTAAAGAAGGTTAAAAAAAGAAGGTAAAAATGTATGCAAAACTTAACATAAAATAACTATCTGACATTGGATACAATTTGTAACGGTCACTGTGAGTTAGGCAACACACAATACACGGAGTCGAGGTGTAAACGCGACATTTCTCCGTGTTCGCTCCATAATGGAAAATTTTTGGGATTTAATTCCCAGAATTCAACTTCCGCGTTGTCCTAATTGGCCAATACATTTTCGGCTGATCTTCAATTTCCGCCTTGTAACAACTACTATCACGTCGTGTTACGTGAAATTCAAATTTGCCTTCATCTGAGTGCTTAATCGTAATTCCGTCAAATTTTCTAGTGGTATGTATAGGACCCTGCAAACTTTAAATGTATAGCGGTATATTTAGCTGGGAAAGGATTGATTACTCGATTTTCTGAAGTTTATCTTAGGACGGATGCGTGTACTAATTTCTTCTAATGGTCGCTCGATTGCACTCAGGTACGACAAATATTCTTCATGGCTTCCTCAACGTTACACCGTGCATAATTTTCAGATAAGGCGAGTTACTCCGGGATTAGAGTTACTCGGGATTAGGTTACCCGGGATTAAAATTACTCGGCTTTAAAGGTTCTTTTGGCCTAAACAAAACCAATTACCTGGCTGATTAAATTCATCGTGGATCTCTTTCTACCTTTTATTGTCTTGTCGCTGCGTGTGTCGCATACTTGGGGTTTGCTGTTAAGATTGCTGAAGTACGGGACATCCTACCGAAATTAGGGTCGCCGCAGCTGGAACCGACACCACATATCTGTATCTTCTCCTGTGTGTCAACATCGTAAACCTCTATCTACAACATAAGGTCGATTTTTTTAATTATACTTCTGCGCTGAAAACAAACCATCTCCGGACGTCACACTGCTACCGAAAACGTCTCAAGCGTAACACCTAAATAAGTACAACTTGTCTTGGCACCTAAGTGCAGTTAAATCTTTGGAACTCGAAACGTATTTGTTCACGTATTTATATTTTTTTTGTTAATTCACTACAATATAATTAATTAACTTGTTGTGGCGCATATACTTGCCCAATCTGTAAACGAATGTGTACCGTAAAGGCGCGAACTTGCTTCATTTACCCACCATTGCTTGGGGGATTTTTAGAGTATAAGGTAAGACCAGGAAGAGCGCTCTTTTGGGGAAACACCTAACTCTCCGATACTTTTTAACGCTAAATATTGAGCAATACGTAACTGAACGAAGTGGCTACTG